>LPNX011166205.1:7500-99884 GCA_001517045.1 Pseudotsuga menziesii
TCTATATGTATACAGGTTTTCGTAAGTTTATTCCATCATTTAGACACTTAGACGCTGCACCCACAAAAACATATACCTTATAATTTGTCTCAAAAATAAAAAGTGCCCATTAAAATTTATCTAACTTTAGATAGTTAACAACATTTTCAATAGAAAAAAAAATATATATTTGGAAAGGTCATTCAATTTCCTACATTTCTTGTTTTTTACTGATCGCAAGATTCATTGTGTAAGTGTCTCAAAATATCCATTCAAGTTGATGGATGCCTATTTTTTCAGTTTTGTATTCATCTAACGCGCCAAAAGAGACCCTCAACTTCTTGCACACACCCTAATGCATTACTATGGTTCACTTTTACATTAGGATGGTCCACTTTTACATTACAAGAACGGAACTACATGTAACTTTATTGATGATAGTTCACTTTTACATTACCAAAATTGGTTGTTTGATCTGGAATTGCTTAGTGAGAACAAAAGAAAAGAACAAACAATTGTAAGTGTCCATTACCTAAGCTCTAACATATGCTTAAAGACAATCAGGTGGTAACGGCAAGTGGTGGACATCACTTCACCTGCTAAGTTTTTGTACTAGGCTACCAAGTAGTTACTGTCTACCGCTTAGTTTAGGGATAGCTTAAAATGCAAGAAAAAGTCGAGGTAAACTTATTATTTATTGTTTAATTTCAATCATGACAATGTCACTAGTAGGTAGCAAAGCCATATTATATATTTGAATCTTTTAAATTATTTAATAATATACACTTACTAAAAGTTAGTTTTCGGAGATGACTATAATTTTAGATAATGCATACTTTTTCCACATATGAAGCATTTTGGAAGTGGGAAAATTTAAGCCAATTGAATAAAAAGAAGATTAGTAATTACTAAAAATACATAAATGGATGTAAATAAATTAATTAAAATCTTTCTTTAAAAATGAAAAAATTGAATGAATGGTAAAAAAATAAGGTTATTAATTATTGAAAACTTGTAAATAATTTTTTTCAAAGAAAAAATTATTAATATTTGTAAACATATAGATCCTTAATGTGAGTGAATTTGATATTGACAACATGTAAATAGTTAATCAATGAAAAAATATTAATATTATTCTAAAAATGTAATTAGAATTGTATTGATTATAAAGATAAAAGTTCAAATGTCCTATATATAAATATGAAATAAATAATTTTTTATATGAAAAAGTTTGATATCATAAAAACTATAAAACTCTTTCTTCTTAAAAACTAAGTTAATGAATACAATAAAAAAAACATCTCAAAATGTTTAAATGCTAAAAATCTCTGTAGCATGACACTCTTGTCAATATCAAATTAACATGTAGTCTTCAAAAACTAAATAATAAACTAACATTATTAACGAATTATAGAAAGACTACTTATAAACATTTAAGTGATATTTCTAAGCTAGATACAATCAGTACTAAAGTATATTATGGAGTATTAAATTATAAATTTTATTAAAATATTTTTCATGTTGATTTTATTAAATTATAATTGAAAGTTTCATGTTGATTTAAATACATAATGTTTGATTCTTTTTAATCGCAATTAGTTAATGGGTTAGGGCCCTTACCTCTATACACATAATCACTAGCCTCTTCAAATACTGACACCTACACTTGGAATTGTGTTTTCAAGCATATGTGGGTAATCAAAATCATAAAATCATTAAAAATATATTCTTAAATAAAAATTATATATTATTTTAAATTGAGTAATGAAAATTACATCATATTTTGGGCATTGAAGCTATAATCTCTCTGAAGATAATGGGCACCACCTATTTAATGAATAAATATTGAATATGAGCTATGTGCATGGCTTACCCGTTGTTTCCTTAAAGGCAAAGGTAGAAATATTGTTAGGGTGGAATTTGTTTTTCCTTAAAGGCACAGGAAGAAATATTGTTAGGGTGGAATTTGTTTCTTGGCAATTTGCAAGCCATCTATGTATATTTTTAGATATTTAGTATTCGGGCAACATCTGAAGTTCTTGATAACTCTATCAAAAATCAATGGGTAGGAAACAATCAAGGTAAACCTTAAAATAAAATGTTTAAAATAAAAGTTTCTTGTATCCATTTAAATAAAGGAGATGGTGACTTATGAAATGCAATATCCAAATTGTATCAAATGAACGTGTGTAGTAAATGTCACTGAAAATACTCGTTGAAGTGAGTGATTTATAATCATTATGAAATAAGAACCCCTATTTTATAAGTGAATCACATAGCAAATAATTATAGGATTTTGGATCTAGGATTTTGATATACAGGAATACGTGCAGCAAAATGCTCTTACCCTATGAATAGAAAAGCCAAATTGCATCAAATGCATGTGTGTAGTGACTAGTTAAAGTGACTAGTTTATAATCATTACGAAATAAGAATTCTTGTTCTTTAAACCAATCACATAGCAATAATTATAATTAAGTTATATTATAAAAATATAAATTTATTTTTACAAAATTTACTTGTTTGATAGGCTTTTGATCAATATTGTTTAATATAAAGTCAATGCCGTTACAATTACAATATAACCTGCCTATGCAGGTATAATAAGGCATCATAAATATAAATATAAAATTCTCAATATACATAAGGCATCAAAACGCCATTATTTGAGATTATGTTGAAAATCAACATAAGTACCATTGAAAATTTGGAGTTAATATTCTAGTTTTTAGTTTTTAATGGGAATATTATAAGCCAAACCCTAGCTACTCCATACGCTCCTTCAATTCAATTTGAGATTTTTTAGTTAAGGCAATTCACTACCAATCCAATGGAAATTATTTTATAGAAATATATTAAATATAAATGAAAAATAATTGTTGATGTAGATTTTAATTCTACTATATTTGTCAATCTATATAATATTATGATAATATTGAAAATAATAATTCATAAAATCAATGTTGATGTAGATTTTAATTCTACTATATTTGTCAATCTATATAATATTATGATAATATTGAAAATAATAATTCATAAAATCAATATAGCATAATGAGACTGTAATTATATATCAATTAAGTAAAAAAAAATTATCTATAAATGGTATATTAAATAATTCATTTAACCTAATATTTATTAAGTAAAATCTTTATATATTACATAAATAATATTAGATATATGAGATATCTTAAATTTGCTTTAAATTAAGCCAAAATCACTACCTATGTCTTAAGTAAGGTTGGCATAAAGATATTATGGCTTGCTTAAACCATTAAGGCATTGACAAAAAAGACAATTTACATAATATCAATAATGCCAAAAATATTATTACATCTAAGTTTAAAGAGAAAATGTGGTGCAAGAAAGAATTAGAGGCTAAAAGAAAATCAAGATATTATAAATACGTCATTAATCCTAATATGGAAGATAAGAAGTATCTCTCCATATTAACTAGTTTAAAGAAAAAATTGATTTAGTGAAGATAAGAACGAACTCTCATGAACTCCATAGTGAAATATGACGTTGGTCAGTAAAACATGGTTGGAGGAAAGCATTTTCCATCTATGTGAGTGTATGAGTGTTGAGGATGAAAATCACTTCATCTTACACCCACATTAGATCTCGGTTTCATAGTATATTTGTTACAATACAAACCTTCTAACTTCCTAGCTTGTCAAAACTATAGTGACCTAGGAAATCTTTTGAGCATAGAAGAAAAATTTTAAAGCAAACCAAATAATTCATTTTTTTCTTCTAGACCAAAGTTGGTCTTATTGGATATTAATCATCATCATCATCACCATGGTTGAAATTTGACATCCTACCTTCATTTGAAAATTTTATATGACATTTTAGTTTTAACATTACCTTTAAGTTAAAATTTTAATTTTACCAGTATTGATAAGTGTTCAATTTTTTTAAATAACATTTATAATAACTATATGAAACATTGAATACTCATATTTTACCTCACACAATACATTTCAAATAAAATGTTAAAATTTCCATTATATATATATATATATAATGTGTAAAAATTAAAATCTACTTAAAATAAAAGATGAAATTAAAATTCGCTCTTTTTATGAAGTGATAGTGTTTTGATGTGTAAAATGGTAAATAATTGTTATTTAAGTGTTAAATTTCAACAATGACCAAATAAATATTTTTAAATAATTTCTCATAATATTTATTTATTTTTTTTAATTTTTGGTAACTTATCTTGATTAATCTTAACTTGTTAAAAAAAATATAAAACAAAATTAAAAATAGATTATTATTATGATTCAAAAAGATATTTTGATTTAATTTTTAATTAATTAATTATTATTTTTATTTAAAACTAATCTAGTAAAGTTGAAAAAATTATTATTACGCCGTAAGGCGTTTAACAAGTGGAGTCTACTCTCCAAAATAAATGCTTTTTGGTTTTTCAGCCATCAATATTCTTGTCCGACGATTCAGATAATCTCCATCGTTGATGTCCAGTCCGCCATTATTGCTGCTGTCCAGTCCGCCATTACTGCTGCTGCTTACGGTCAAGCGGTCTGTTCATCTCTTCATCTGTCCAGCACGATATGGGTCGATTCAATCTGACAGGGGTCGGTCTATATTTAGTTTCCCACTAATTTGAAACTACATAGATAGTGGCCGATAATTCGCTACCAACACTTATATATATATATATATATATATATATATATATATATTTACTACCCAGGAATAGCATAAGATATCAAACAGATGCTTCTTTCCATTTCGTAGATCTATGAAGCTTAGAAGTAATGAGTGAAAGGATAATCCTCAGCTTGCTCAATGATTGATAGAAGTTGCGGCTTTAGTGACTTCAAAGTGTGTTTATGCCTCCTGAACTGCGACGCTAAAACTGTGTTTTCATATTGGAGAAGATTACTTAAAGAAATCTTACGATCTCCAGTCCTGAAAGGATTCATAAGATTGGCCATTTAAATTTGCAGCACCCCCTCTCTTACAGGCAAGATAAAAGATAAATACTTATCCGATCATTTATAAAAATGCACCAACCTGCCAACCTGCATTGAATGTGAATGTAATGTAAGGTAGACCGATAGACAATTTTTAAATCAGTTTCTTCTGCTTACTATATATTCATTATCGGATGCTGAATCCGGCCATCACTCAACATATGCATATCCCAGTCTTCTGAGGTAATACTCTCTAGGCGATCCTAGCTATGTTGTATTTCTTCCAGTCATTCATTCTATATATAACTAGCATAACTAGCATAACTAGCATGTGATGTTGTGATGTTATTGGTGCAAGAACAGAAAATGCGACTGTAACAACACAGAAAAAATTCAGGCAAACTTTATTGAATTCATTAACCTAGAGAGGTCTACTAAAGAATTAGAGGAAGCACTGTTATCAGGTATTTTTTTCATCTTCCTGTAAATGTACAGCATGATTGATTCAGGAATCTTTGTGACTCTATAAGCTATGGAAAAAAATGGGGGAAGGAGAGGCTACGCCCTTGCTCGAATCTGTTAAAATAACAGAGAAAAATAAAAAGAGGGATGGAAGGTCGACCCAGGAAAATAAATAGACTGTTCTAGAACACATGGATAGGGTTTCACATGATTTACCATTGAGATTCAAATGCAATGACCTAATAATACTGCTACTACTGTAAATCCTTGGGAGTTCAAATTATTTTACCTGTATGAACGTAGAAAAGGAAATCCCCATTAAGAAACATAGGAAGCAGCAAAGATTGAGGGTCCAAGGTCATGAAACTCAGCTCCATATGAACTAGGTTTTCAAATCGTTCGTCCTCTCCTTGAATTCTCACTTGAACCGATCTGATCTCGGCAGCTTCAGTCCTGGCGATTTCCTGAAAGTCTCTAAACAGCAAGGGACTGTTGTTCGAAGTTTTATTCTGCCAAGGATTACGAGGATCCAAAGCTGCAAATGCTTGCAAACCTGGAAATGCATAGAGAAACAACATAACATGACCATTCCCAACCATTTTTTCCTGCATAACTCGGATCTTTCAGAGTGCTGAAAGAGAAAATGCCGCTCTGAGTGAAAGTTATTTGGTGAATGGAGTTGAGCATGGAGATTTATGAGTGTGAGTTCTTTCTATGCACTCTGTGTTGCTTGATCTGTGAGCCATGGCAAAAGATGGTTGTACTCTGGACATGTAAATAACCTTCATGTTGGAGGCGTGTCCATGTAGAAAAACTTTTCGACTCGCTCAATATGATGTAATAAACTCAATATTAACTAGGAGAATCTAAGATGGAAATATATGGTGATTTTATCATTGTAATTTCTTTCTGTTATTTATTTTAATGAAAACATAAAATAGAATATGATAATCTTAATCTATGGATAGGGTTTCACATGATTAACCGTTGAGATTCAAATGCAATGACCTAATAATACTACTACTACTGTAAATCCTTGGGAGTTCAAATTATTTTACTTGTATCAACGTAGAAAAGGAAATTCCCATTAAGAAACATAGGAAGCAGCATAGATTGAGGGTCCAAGGCCATGAAACTCAGCTCCATATGAACCAGGTTTTCAAATCCTTCGTCCTCTCCTTGAATTCTCACTTGAACCGATCTGATCTCGGCAGCTTCAGTCCTGGCGATTTCCTGAAAGTCTCTAAACACCAAGGGACTGTTGTTCAAAGTTTTATTCTGCCAAGGATTACGAGGATCCAAAGCTGCAAATGCTTGCAAACCTAGAAATGCATAGAGAAACAGCATAACATGACCGTTCCCAACCATTTTTTCCTGCATAACTCAGATCTTTCAGAGTGTTGAAAGAGAAAATGACGCTCTGAGTGAAAGTTATTTGGTGAATGGAGTTGAGCATGGAGATTTATGAGTGTGAGTTCTTTCTATGCGCTCTGTGTCATTTGATCTGTGAGCCGTGGCAAAAGATGGTTGTACTCTGGACATGTAAATAACCTTCATGTTGGAGGCGTGTCCATGTAGCAAAACTTTTCGACACGCTCAATATGATGTAATAAACTCAATATTAACTAGGAGAATCTAAGATGGAAATATATGGTGATTTTATCATTTTAATTTCTTTTTGTTATTTATTTTAATGAAAACATAAAATAGAATATGATAATCTTAATCTGCATGCAGTATGGGCATGCATGTGTATATTTAGGTGGCCTACGAGTATGTAAATGTGTGCAGCAACGGATAGTGTTTAGCATGCCACCTGGGGCTGCATGCAGGTGTGTATTTATAAGATGGTGTGTGACCCTACTGTTTGTGTTGTGCTAAACTCTGACAAATTACTTAATAGTTTATTGACTGCATCTAGAATCGACCTGGCAATTCCAGGGACCAGGAGAACAGGATCCAACTCAGAGTTCACAACTCTTGATTTAGAGCCGTGCCCGAACCAGGAAAATTTAAAAATTTTGATGTATTCACTCATGAAAATTTTGAAATTTTGCTGTATTTTTTCTCATAATTTACATTTTCTACTTTTAAATATCAGCTTTTGTATATACTGTGACAGTGCAAATATATTCAATAACAATAATATGTTTTAATATGATATAAAAATAGATTGTAATATTTAAACTTAGCTTATAGATTATTGTTTTGGGGTTTATGACTTAATTTGATATTTCTTTTTATACTTAAATGACATATGCTTTGACATACTCATTTAGATATTTTTAAAAGTGAAAATATAATATATAAGGATATGTTTTAATATTATTTACAAAATGAAATTGGATTTTATAGAATTAGTTTTTAAATTAGTTTAAAGTTTAGGTTTAACTTTTAGTTAATAAAGTTGTATGTTGTTTAATGAGTTAACTTTTAGTTGCTTTACACTCTTACTGTTGCTTTCATTAATAAAAAGTATACCCTTAAAATCAACTTTGTAAATTGTCAACCAACTAAAATTCTATAAATTAGTTAGGTAGGATTGATTGGGCTAGGCATCCATTAATGCCCTCCAATCTACTTTCATTAGGTATATTTTGAAACATAGCATTGTTGACTTATAGGGCTATATAAATCCTGCTATAAGCAAGTGTTAAAAGAAAACCCGGATTAGAAGTGCGTCGTTCCCAAGGAGGTTAAAACCGAGGTATAGTTTCCCTGCTCTCCCCTATGAGTCACCTAACTCGTTGTAGGGAGACGACACTATACCGTACAGGCCGAACCACTGATCCACACTTGACGCAAGGTATCTTAGTGGCCAAACTTAGGAAATCACCAAGGAGCAATTGTGGGTGCAATTGATTCCTGAAGTCAGCTATTGTCGTTGGGAGGTGTTGCCAAGTCTTCTAGATTGGAACATTTGCCCCATCGCCAGTAGAACTGCCTCTTTGTTACCTTCACTAGTCAATTGGTGCGTGGACTCCATTGTCATCATCAATTGTGCTTTTGGAAGGCCCAGTTACATATCCGCGGAAAACCATCAGCTGTTTTACCCATTATACACTTTTTTTTATTTATAAATTCAAGCTACCTAACTCATAATTAAACATAACCTACATTTTGTGACTCTTTCACTAAACCAACTTTGAACATATCACTCACTTGTTGCACCTTTTACACTTATTTTCCTTTAAAACTACAAACTAACTAAGTGATAATTAAACATAGCCTACAATCTTGTGACTCTTTCACTAAACCAACTTTCCACATATCACACACTATTTGCACCTTATTGCATTTTTTTTTGCTCACATGTTACATTATTTTGGATGCCTTCACTCACTCATCTACTGCAATGTCCACACAAGAAAATGTCTTTTTTATTTAAACCCCTTCCTTTTTCTTTGTTTAGACAAAATCATCATTTCATGAAATAATATGCTTTAATATTGACTTTATTGTATTCTAACTAGTAACATTGTCCATTCACTTTTGAATTTTATATGACAAAAATTGTCTTTTTTATTTAAACCCCTTCATTTTTCTTTATTTTAACAAAATCATCATTTCATGGAATAATATGCTTTAATATTTACTTTATTGTATCAATTTGTAAATATTGCTTATCACACTGCATTCCCAAGATTGCCTTGATTTATTTCAATGGTTTCTATTTTTAGGAAATTAATGCTTGTTGTTCCTGATCATATTTCTAATTATTAGAAACACCTATTTCCCCCTTTTTTTACTTTCCCCTTACACCTAACTTCCTTTTATTTTCTTGTTCCTCCCAGGTAACAAATAATGGCCACCCCTTTGACCGAACATGCCATTGAATTACTACTTGCACTAACCTCCGACATGCAACCGTTCCTACAAATATTTGCTGTGGAACAAGTCAAATCTATTCGCACCTCAACCATACGATACTGAACAACAATCTCTGATGGGACACACATGCACCACACCATGCTTCCATCAAAGTTCAATTCTCTCATCGCTTTTGGAATACTTCAACAAGGGTCTATTATACACCTTAAGAAATGGACATGTGCAATTCTTTGCCAATGCATGTACGCTTCATTTTTTATTATATTAACTTATGTTTTCGTTTCTTCCCCATTTAGTAAAATCATTTTTTTTCTTACTTGTTTTTTCGCTTGCGCAGGTCTATCTTACTACATGAATTTGATGTCATCGAGCCCTCTGCACCATTGATTGGCGACCCTATCGCTATATCTTGCCCACCTTCTCTTGAAACAACTTCCACATCCTCTTCAATGCAAGAACCACCTCAAAAGAAACAATGCACACTTCTTCAAAGTGCTTCACCATCCACTGTTGAAACAACAATTCCTATCAATGCATTGAGCCCCTACACCTCAAACTGGTCCATAAAGGGTCATGTCCATGATAAATCAAACCTCCGCCACTTCACTAACCAAAAAGGCCCGGGGAAGGTATTCGGCTTTGACTTTATTGATAAGGACGGGGGTGAAATACACATCACTTGCTTTAATGAGTCTGCAGATGTTTTTTTTAATCAAGTGCTTCCTCGCCATGTCTACCTCATTTCCAAAGGCACTATCAAACCAACAAACAAGATGTATAGCCATCTTACAAATGAATGGGAAATCTTCTTGCAACCAACCTCCATTGTTCAACATTTTCCACTAGAAACCATTGTACTTCCACAAATGCATTTCAACTTCAAAACTATTAAAGATATCAAGTCGTCTCCTGTCAACTCCATTGTTGACATCATTGGTGTTGCCACAAACACTTCCCCTACTGCCCCTATACATAGGAAAGATGGTTCAGAAACTATTAAAAAAACAATCCATATAAAGGACAACTCATGTTTTAGCGTGGATGTTACTTTGTGGGGAGAACATTGTCATGTAAAAGGCCAAGAACTATCTACCTTACGCTCTGAAAATGCCCACCCTGTGCTTGCAATCAAGGGAGGTCGTGTAGCCGAGTTTAATGGAAAGACAGTTGGGACTACCTCCAAATCCATAGTTATCATAAACCCAGATATACCAGAAAAGCACAAACTCACCCAATGGTTTGAAAAGGAGGGCTTCCATACTTCCTCCCCGTCCTTAACTACATGATATCCAACTTCTCCTAACTAGATAAAAAACAAACGAACCCTTCTTGAAGTTGAAAACATTCATCCTTCTGAAAGAGCTGAATGGGTTTCCGTAAAGGCTACCATAACACATATTGATGCTGACAACTTTTACTACCTTGCTTGCCCTTTAATTTCTGATTCAAAACAATGCATGTAAAAAATCATCAAGAATTCTACCAATGGTTGGCATTGTCCCAAATGTGAGGTTGACTTGTCTGATTGTGACTACAGGTATTTATTGAAACTAAAACTTCAAGATCACACTACCTCTCTTGAATTAGTCGTCGCGTTCGAGGATGCATCCATTGAACTCCTTGGTATCGCTGCAAAGGACCTGCACTTACTTTCTTCTGATCCTTCCGCCATCAAGGAAATTTTCTCTAAGGTTGAATGCATGCAATTTCTACTCACACTTTCCATTAAAATGGAAACATTTAAAGACAAGCCTCAATTGAAGGTCATCATCATGCGCTCTGAA
This sequence comes from Pseudotsuga menziesii, assembly GCA_001517045.1. Classification (NCBI taxonomy): domain Eukaryota; kingdom Viridiplantae; phylum Streptophyta; class Pinopsida; order Pinales; family Pinaceae; genus Pseudotsuga; species Pseudotsuga menziesii. The sequence continues at coordinate 18,503 of LPNX011166205.1, forward strand.
CATGTTGACTTTGTGGCAGCCAACAACTTACTACTCCTTCAAATAGCCAAAATGGGGCAGGCATAGAAGGCATTTTGGAAATATAAAATGCCTTGCTTTTTGTAATAGTTTAACTTTATATATTTTTCCTAGAAACCTTTGCCATACATGCATACAAACAATTTCCAGTCTGCATTACTATAGCTACAATTTTTACACTTGAAGCTACTCTTATATATTGCTTTTTACTTTGTATCTTATATACATATACAAAAACATTTCCAAGTTTGCCTCAACTGTAAATGTGTTCTCTTTATTAAATGTGTTCAATGCTAATATTAGTTTTTTCATGTTCTAATATGTCATTTTAACACATGCACTTCTTTATATGTCAAAAAACATACATTTCATATTTGTATTTTAGTGGTATATCATTTATTTATTTTTTTCCTTCGTGCATTTACCTACTTAGAATGCTTTCAGTCACTTACAATGCTTTCCTACATATTCCTTATATTTTTTTTTCTCATTTTATTTAAATGCAATCACTTTTATGAAAATTGAGTTACTTTTGGTAGTCAATTATACACTATTCCAACTACACACATTTAATATCGGCACACATTTTAGTTCTTTTTTCCACTTACAATAATTTCAATATTTCTTTTTAAGGTACATTGAAAACAAAAACACACTACTAATACGTAATTTATCAACAAATGCTTCTCTTTACATGTGATTGATTTACTTCATTTATCTAGCCATGTTTTCATATTATTTTTTATTTTTTCTTTCTTCAAGGACTTTGCATCCCTTTATGTACCTTGAAAACAGAAATTACCATGTCCTACATAGTACATCTTGTTTCTTTAGAATGTCCATGAAACATTTAAAATTTCTAAGTCTCTTTACATGTCTTGCATATAATCCCTTTATGTACCTTGAAAAAATATATTACTATGTCCTACATATAACATCTCTTTTCTTTACAATGTACATGAAAAACATGCAATTTCAATGTCTTTTACATGTCTTACATATAACATGGTGTTTCTTGTTTTCTTAATCACATCCAGGTGCCTTCAATCCTCATCTTACTTTGTCTCCTCCGTCCAAAAAAGAACGTGCACATGCCTATCATTTTGCTAACAAAGACCACATAAATGCACATAGGAGACATATTTACCAACAAAAAAAAGATTCCCTCTCCATCCATATGGTAGAGTCTAATATTCCCACTCCAACTCCTACAACATCTGATCTTTCAAATCGTACCCTTCCATTTCCAAACCACAACGAAACAATCCTACTTCCCTCCATTCAAACCGAAGCTACAACTTCACATGTTCATACCGACCATCTTCCATCATTAGACTACCCTTCCACTTCTCAAACAACCTCTTCCCCAACCATCCCAAATACCATTCCTCAACCCAACATAGCCGTGCAGTCCTTCAATGAAAATATCATATCTCAAACAAATCAATGCTTTCGCTTAAGGCTAGATAACCTACAATCCATCCATGTTTGTTCAATCTGTAAAGAATCTTATCCTGGCCTCCACTCCCGATTCTTAAATGGCCACCATACCTATTCTCGATGTTGTTCAGAAAAAAATGGCCACCGCTTCTCCCTCTGGAACAACATGGACCCTGGTGAACAACCCCTTGTTCTATCCATCCTTACACAAGTTGAAGAAATGCTCATTTCACGTGTCAACCCAATATTGCAAGTTACCCATGCTCGTGGTGGACAATACAAATATAGTGGCCATACAATAAGCTTTCCACAAGACATTTCAACCATCCTCAGTTTTTTGCCTCGATGTGTTGAAGACTTAGACATTTTACTTGTCACTCGTAAAACCTTCAACAATCAATCCTATGATTGCATTGCCAGTAGATCCCATGTTCTTGCAGCCTTGGAATACAAGATATCACATGACCCTTACTATAAAGATGTACAACTTGACCAACGTGCAATTATGGCTTTGCCAATTCCCCCCACAAATGTTTCCGCTTCTCTTCGACATTCACACTCCACTTCCCTTGATTCTAGTTTTCCTGCTGAAGATGTCCACCCTTATCACCCATACATTTCAGAGCCAAACTCCCAACAAACTTCGTCCTTCACTAATATTCTACCCAATACAGACACAAAGTTCCAACAAATCAGAACCTTCTTGCAAACGCCTTCTTCATCTCCAACAAATGCAATGGATTGGCCACCTATAGGTTTGTCACCTATCAATGAATACAATACAGAGGGCCTTTTCTCAATGGCATTTCCATCACTTTTCCCCCAAGGCACAACCATGTTCAAACAACCGCATTTTAAATCAGTTGATCTCCACGAACATGCATTGCACCTTATTCGATACCATGATAACAGGTTTGGTTGCCACCCTCGAATCCCCTACTACCTTTACAATCTCATCATGCGCCATCATAGCCAATCAATAGCAGCAGTCTATATTAAAAAAAAAAATTGAAGACAACTTCCCCACAACCATCTCTGAACTCAACACCTGCTTGGAACAAACTCCTTCGGACAACCTACCAGATCAAATCATGCGTTTTGGCGCAACACTTTGTGGAACACGGTCTTTCTGGCACAAATCAAAAAACGAATTGACAGATATGATTTCCCAACTTGGATGCCCAACTTTTTTCTTCACTTTAAGTGCAGCCGACACTAAGTGGCCTGACCTACATGCGGTCATGCCTGGGACACCACCTACTTGTTTTACCAAGCACCAACAATGGAGAATACAAAATATCATCTCCAACCCACATCTTGCATCGCTCTACATGCACCACAGGTTCACAATATTTCGTGAAGAGGTCTTGCTTAAACACCTCCACGCAAACGATTTATGGTATAGGTAAAGCTTCTTATCCCTTCTTCCAATAACGTTTCATTTTTCCTTTTTTTCCTTTGCCACATATTACTAACACATATTTCATGCATAGGTATGAATGGCAAAGTAGAGGCTCTGCACATATTCACGGTTTCATGTGGCTATCAAATGCACCTAATATGAAGACGCTTGACTGGGAGAATGCAACTGAGGTTGATAATGCTAAGGACTTCTTCGATCAATTCATTTCTACTTGGAACACACGAGATAACCACCAACAAGCCCCCTTCTTACCCCACTTTGATATGCTTGATCCATGCCTCTTATCTACTGCCGACATTAAAAAGAAAACCCTTTTCAAGACTATACAGAACTACTCAATTGCATCCAACGACACACAAAATGCACATCAAATACATGCCTCCGCAAAAAGGGCTCTTCCTACACATGTCGTTATAAATCTCCATGGCCTCTTCAAAACTCATCCTCCATGTTCATTGATTCCAATGGCAAAAAACACACAAACCAGCTCGCAATGATGATCGTTTGAATAGCCATATCCCTTCAATCCTATCAATATGGCGTGGAAATGTTGATTGTCAACCAGTGCTCGACATACATGCCATTCAAAAATACATTGCTAAGTATGCAGCTAAATCAGAAACAAAATCTAAAAGATGCTGCACCACTTCATGACCCTTCCATTGTTGCTATTCAAAAATTCCTTTCAGAAACACTTGTTGATCATGACATCGGAGCCCAAGAAACATGCCATATGTTGCAAAAACTTCCTCTCACATTCTGTAGCTGTACTTTCTTATCCCTCAATGTCAACCGAAAAACTTTTAAACGTGTTTCTTTAGACATTCCCACATCCTTTACATCACCAAACTTCATAGCCGCCTACCTTTCACGCCCGTCCGCTCTTCATTCCATATCTCTCATTGAGGCTGCAAGATCTTGGTCATATAATGCTCATCGAAAAAAGGACAAATGGAAACAAAGATATCCCCCCGCCATCTTCCGTGTTCTTCCTCGTTACTATTCTATCCCCTCCATAGATACACCCCTTTTCATTGATTTCTGCAGATCTGAGCTCATGCTATACAAACCTTTCCGCAATATACATCTCGACATTGGTGCTTCCGACGATGCAATTGTTAAAAACTGGCAAGCACTTAGTTTGACCTACAATCCTTGGCATGTTGATAGGAAACCAATTGACCCCATTTCCTTACCAGAAGACACCATGGTTACTGACAATTTGCAATACCCACAACCCATGGAATTAGATGAATGGGAATTGCTCTCCCAACTACACCCTGCCAATGACATGCAATTAAGTGACCTGGACATCCTTGGTCGTCGTGACTTTGACAAAAACCATACTTGGCATGATACAACCATCCCCCTCGACTTGCAAGAGCTTGCCATTGACTTCATACAAAATAATCGCTCAAAACACCCTCTCCCTCAACCACCCTACTCTAATACACCAAATTCTATGACATTGTCCCCAACTCAAATGAAATCCCAGTCCATTATCATGAATCACTCCGCAAACATCCAAACAATTCCTCCACTCAGAATGGTTGTCCAAGGAACTGCTGGCACTGGCAAATCATTCTTCATTCGCTGCATCAAAGAATCCCTTTCCTTAACCAATAACTTCAATCAATCCCCAATTCTGCTACTTGCCCCTACTGGCGTCGCAGCATTCAACATCCAAGCGTCTACTATCCATTCAGCCCTTCATATTCCTATAAAAAATTCCATGCCTTTGGAAGGGAATTCACTTTCAAACCTCCAACATGAACTTCAACATATCCACTACATTCTCATTGATGAAATCCGCTTCCTAGGCCCAACACTTTTAACCCAGATTGATGAACGCCTCCGTGAAGCATTCCCTCGCCATAAGAACATCTCTTTTGGTGGTTGCTCAATCATTCTTGTGGGAGACCTTGCCCAATTACCACCAGTTATGGACATTCCTTTGTATGCAGGGTCTTACCATGGTTCTGCACTTTGCCACCACTTCAACATAGTCGTATCACTTTCAACTATTTTTCGCCAGCAAGGAAATGACCCATCACAAGTCACCTTCAGGAAGCTTCTTACCAACATCAGAAATGCAACACCTACTACAGAGGATTGGAAGCTTCTCATGTCCAGGACAGACTCCTTCCTTTCTAAGGATGAGTTATCTGCATTCAAAGGTTCCATGCACTTATTTGCAACCAACCGACTAGCTTCGCTTCATAATCTACATATGCTCAAGTCTTTACAAATTCCAATAGCACTTTCTATTGCTGAGCACATAAACAACCATGGTACGTCTCAAATTGAAGATGACCAGCTAGAGCCTGCTATGTTGCTTTGCCCTGGTCAGCGAGTAATGTTAACATCTAACTTATGGGTTTCAGCAGGCCTCATTAATGGATCACTGGGACAAGTTGTTGATATTTTCTATAAATTGCGTGATCATCCTCCACAACTTCCAACATTTGTTGTTGTTAACTTCCAAAAGTACATTGGTCCAGCATGGGATACCAACAATCCTACTTTTCTACCAATTCCACCTATACAGAGGGGGGGTCGAACTCAAGTCCCGCTAAAAATGGCATGGGCATTAACAATACATAAATCTCAAGGCATGACATTACCTAAGGCTACAATAGACATTGGCACAATGGAGCGTCAAGGTTTGACCTTTACTGCACTCTCTAGAGTACCCTCACTTACGGATCTTCACATCTCCCCAGCATTTTCCTATGATCGTTACAAACGTATGCAAGATAATCCACATGTCAAATTAAGGAAAAATGCAGAGACATTGCTACAATCAATGGAGCTCCCTTAACTACGCTATATATGTACGTACTTCTCTTTTTCCACTATTTCATTTCCCTTTATTTCCTTTCAAGCTAACTCTAAAGTCTTCCTTCCACCTAACTACTTTTCTTCTTGTCATGTGCAGTATCTACTACTCAACAACCTGCAAAGTTCTTGTTGTAATCTACATATCAATGTTTTATTTCTCATTTACATATATGTACTTGCATCAAAACATTATAATGTAAGAGGATCTAAATGTATATCAATTCTTTCAATTCTCAAAACAATTTGACAAAAAAATTAATATTTTTATGAATCAAACTGGATGTTTTTAATTTATCTCTTTCTAGATATATACATCATTTTTAAGTTTTTCTTTCTAATTTTTTTGAGATATTTTCCAATGCTGCCCATTTAGATGTTATCAATTCCTTTTTTATGAAACACATTGAATAAATGTATCCATGATTGTAACATAAGATCTACAAATACTATGAATCCATTGTCATTTGGTTGATACAACAAAACTTTTTATGATTACTTTTGAAATGTAGATAATGTAATGGCCATTTATGTGAATAATATAATGATAAATTTTATGATTCAACACTTCAAATTCTCTTTCTTATTGTCTATGCAACCCTACATACAATTGTAAGTTACAAATTGTTTCTTCTAAATGTTCATATCCCCTTCACATATATGTACTCGCCTCTAAAATTTTAATGTAGGAGGATCGAAATGTATCTCAATTCATTTCAATACTCAAAACAATTTTACAAACACATATTATAACTGCTTGCCTTTTCTATTTTTAGACCTGCCTTTTATATTTTTAAACCTACTCAATTCTTATATGTAAGGATATATGAATCAAATTATATTTTTTCCATAATTTTATATATCTTTTTTATTAAAAATTTAATTTATAATTTTTCTAGATATATACAACATTTTTAAGTTTTTACTTTATTTATTTTATATATTTTGCAAAGATCTCCATTTACCTACCTATCTTTTATATTACTAGAATTTGTACATGTTTGCTGAGATTCTAAATGTTTGGGATACCACATTTTAATGTGGTTATGGATTCCATTTTCATGATTCACATTTAAGAAATGTATACATCATTTCTTTTTATTTAATTAGTAGATAGAACCATTAATTTTTTCAATGTTTCTTGATTGTAACATAAGAACTACACAAACTAACACTCCATTCAAATAAATTATTTATATTTATTTAGTGCATAGATACATTGTTTCTTCATTGTAACATAATCACTACATAAACTAACAATCGAATTTTTAACCTTTAATTTCGATGGATTTTCAATCTATTGTAACATAAAAACATTTTTTATTACCTATAATTTGTGGTTCAAGACTTCTAATTCTCTTTCTTTCTATGTATATAAACATCCCCTTGGTTTGCTTGCAACACGGCGTTCTTTTATTGCACCCCTAGGTACAATTGCTAGTTATATTTTATATTGAAAACTGGGCGCAATGTTAGCATGGTGAAGAATCTGGTCGACTGCTATGTCGATGCCTTTTCCAATAAACCCAGAAGCCATTATATGACTTGCTCAGAGCAATGCCTCTTATACCACAAGAAAATCAGTGACAGAGATATTTGAAAATCTACAAAATGACTTGATTTTCTCCTCACTTCACTCAACTCGTCAAGCAATACTAACAAGAAATCTATAATCTTTCTGGGGAAGTAACAAGAAATCTGACCCGAGATTTGTATCTGGTATTTAAAGAAATCTGCACAGTGGATACAAAAGCCTATAATCTTTCTGGGGAAGTAACAAGAAATCTGACCCGAGATTTGTATCTGGTATTTAAAGAAATCATTGCAGATTATTTATAAAGCTCGTCCATTCACTTCAGACATCTATCTTGCAACTTCGTGGTCTTTCCAGGAACTTTCCAACATTTCCTATCAATCAATAAAGCTAACAACAAAGTTACCTTTACAGCTGGTTGGATATGGTTGAATGTACAAATGCACAGGAACTTTCTAACCTTCCTATCACAATCGATCAACAGCAAAGTTACCTTTACAGCTTGTGAACAGCAGAAGTTTCCTTTACCGCTTGTTAAATGCAGGAAGATATATAATAGGACAAACGCAAGCGAAGAAAAGCAAGTCCCTTGGGCTGCAAGTTGCGCAGAGATTATGAAAGGCTACCTGATAAGACCATTCAGCGGTTCCGCTGATATCATCTGATCTAACATTATTAAATTCAATTATTTTAAGCTGCACATAGCTCTTTTCAATTATGAATAATACATGTTGTAAGCATAATGCAATTGTGTTAATGTTAATTTCAATCTCGACCATGCTTTGTGTGTCAATATGCAAGTGTGTAACCCTGCATTTAATTATCAAAACAAGATAATTTGCTATAATAACATGTTTTTGATTTATTCAAAATCAACTCAAAAGATCACTTCGTTACATTTCTTCAATGTAAATTTTACAATAATCCACATCACTTTATTATGACAATCCTTTGCACCATATGAGGAAATTACTTATTTAATTTGTTTCTTAAATTAGGGAAGGGGACTTATGTTAAGTAGTGTGATACACTTATTGAATTGTTTGTTGAACAATTATGCTTTCTATATATGTTTAAATGGACCTAAAGTCTTTGGATTACTAGAAACATTTTGATTAATTTTATGTTTTTGAAAATATTTGTAGTAATGATAGTAGATACAACCATGTACATCCCAAGTATAACCATCATATTCCATGCTAAAATGAAAAAGTTACAACTTAACAAGGAAAAACGAAATCAATAATATCCCTCCATTTTGGGGTGGGGTTGTCCACATCACCCACATTTTCCTTTATGTCATATTATATTAGAATATGTAATATCAACTTGTTGAAAAAAGCATGGTCATAAGGAAGCATAAAATAAGTCAATAATGCATGATGGGTCATGAGGGTGGGGTTGCCCACACTCACCTACTTTTCCCTTTATGTCATATCATATTGGAATATATAATACCAACTTGTAGAGAAAAACAAATTTGTAAGGAATCACTTGTAAGTAAATCAATAATGCACATTGGACATTGTCATGATGGACCACATGAGGGTGGGGTTACATTCAATCACGTGCATTGTTTTTATGCCATATCCTATTGGGATATACAAAATAACAACTTGCAAACAAAAAAACATGTTGGTAAGAAAACACAAAGTAATTCAGTAATGCACCTTGTGACTTGAAACTTTACCACTTGAATATATACATGGGATTCAAAGATACTCTAAAAATTATGGAGTGGCTAGAAAGCTTGAATATGGTTGAAGCCACAATAATTCAAAGAAGCTTTGAAAATTTTGAGGGACCAAAGGTTGGATCAGACAATAAAGCTCTAATACAAATTGAAATGAACATAACTAGCAATTGCCCCCAAAAGGTGCAATAATACGTCTATAAGTTTTTTTCGGAGGGTGAAATTGGTGAAAAAAGGAAAATAAAATCGAATTGGTGTTATGGGAAAATCCTCAAAGAAAGTGCATGGACTAAATTTTTTCCATGGTGTAAACGTAAGCTTGGACCAAGAGTACCATCAGAAATGAGCTATTAGATTTGTAAGGAAGGCCAAGGAAAGGTGGACTTTAAAATCCCAAATATCACAAATAGACAGTCAAATATTAAATGTAGACGAAGTTAACAACAAACTAAATATAGTTGGCGTTGTCATAGCATTTCTCCTAGACCAAATTAAACCTCTACATTTACCCAAGTCTAAATATTTTAGCTATAATTTTGTACAATTTAAGGTTATACTGGGTTTTAGACCTATTTTCTCGAGGCTCTCTTAGGCCAAACTAAACCTCTACGTTTACTGAAGTTATGATATAAAAGTCGAATCGAAGGTTTGATTTTATAAATTTCTACAAAATTATTGGGTTTCCGTTGAACCCATTGTCTATATTACCTTGCATGTCAACCATGCATTATTATTTTCTCGATGCTCTCTTAGGCCAAACTGACCCTCTACGTTTACCAAAGTTATGATATAAAAGTTGAATCGAAGGTTTGCTTTTATAAATATTATACAAAAATATTGGGTTTTTGTTGAACCCATTGTCTATATTACCTCAAAAGTAAACCATGCATTGAAATATACCATAGTCAAAACTATATATATGAGCCATGATATGTCAAAGCACATATCCAAAGTGTGGGCCAAACCAACCATGAGAATCCACCATAGATCTTGTGCACGATGCAAAAATACAGTTTTGAAGATTCATGTATATAAATTGAAAGTTATTCCTACATATGGTAAATGTGGAACAGTGATCCCAAGTGCGAATAAAAGAAAATATAGCACATTTGTTGAAGAGCTAGAAGTAAAGAGTTTGGATGATGGCCATCAACTTATTCAGTTAAGTTTCTGCATTGGATCCATTTTTCATGTGGAAAGGTCGATTTCCTGCTCTAAATCATATCCTTTTGCTAAAGCCATCTTCATAATGGGACGAAAAATTCTGTATACATCATTCCCACACTACCTTCTAGTCGCCCTTTAAGACGATAAGCTTCTTTTTTCTATCAAGTTCTAAGCAACATGGCCACTAAATAGGATAAAACCTACATAGCCCCTATGTAATCATATTTTAATTTTAAATGGTGGCAATACACTTACATAAACTACATTATAAAAAAAACAACATATTCCACAAAACATAATCACAAAATAATCCACAAAACATAATCGCGACACTTTCCTTTCATGGCCAATGCATATGGCTACATGAAAATATTGATCACCAACCCATCCACCATGAAAATTTTCATTCTTAAAATGAATTTATTTATACTAATCATTCATTTTTTTGGCCAGCCCAAACATTCAATAGGTTTCCATAACCAAAGAAACAAAGCACTCTTCCAACATTCACTACATTAACCAGTTTAACAACTATAATTAAGCTATTTGTCAACATTTTCCTAGAATTCAAGTAATCAAGTATTGGAAAGTATAATTTTTTTAAAATCAAAATAAAATTATAAATACTTTAATTGTTTGAAAACCTTCCCCTAAATACTTTACAAGATTTATTAGAATAGCTAAGGTACATATATATAGAAATCATATCCTTGTCAAGCCCTTACTTGTGAGGCAGTAGATGTTTTCTTCATGCTCTACAACGTGAATTACTAAACTATGTAGCACATTGTGCATCCTACAATGGACAATGCAACCATCAACGTCTTTGAAAGTTGGCTCAATCAAACAACAATTGAGAGAAATGTTTTTTCTAATGCAATCAAATAAACAACATTGGGAGAAATGTTTTTTCTAATGTAATAGGCTATGCCTCCAATCCCTCTACAAGAGGATTGCTTGTTGAATGCCAACAATAGGACAAAACCATCTATTTTAGGGACCTTAGATTCTTTTTGCCCCCAAGTTTGAATGAGCAATATACTATCAATGTCACCTGGGATCCAACTTAACTTAGGGACTCTATGCCATGGGAAGCCTTGACAGTTCCAAGATAGGATCCGAAGAGTATTGAATTTCTATTTAGTGGTAGCTTTTTGGTTTTGACCCCGAATGAATGCTTTTCTATTTCTAATGATCGTCCATTTTTCTTGTTCCCTAGCTTCTTTAACCTTTTGAACCTCCTTTCTTAATTCAGATTGGTCTTCTGGGACAAGGTAGTAATTTAAAGAATATTCTTGATACTTTTAGGCATGAAGTTCTACCAAGTATCCCAAATTTATGGTCATTAGAGCTAATCTTAACCTTGATTAGTCTATTTTTGTTTTCAATTAGTTTTCCCAATCACTCTACGTCTGTGAGGAAAGTTTCAATTTATAACTTGTTATGTATTTCTTCCTTGATTATAGCTAGCGTGTCCTCTTCTTCTTCTTTTTTTAAACAAAAAATTACGAGGTTCAAGGTTCTTTTGTTGCACTCATGCTCTAAAGCTAATATCTTATTCATCTTCTCCTTAATGGGTTTAATATCTAATAGACCTTCTGGACTATTTAGGGTTAGATTTGTTGTTACTTTTTCTTGAATCTCTTTAAACATGTGTTTTAGTTTAAGAGTTTTTAAAACATCAACATCTCCTTGTTGGGTTGATTGCTTTGTTTTTTGGCTAGGTTTTTCCATAAACTGTATTCTAACTTCTATTAACTCCATCTTGTTCTCCACCATATTTAACTTATTGACTATTTGTCTTTGAATATTATCTTCGAAAGATGTAAAATTATTATTGATCAAGGGATCAAGTTTGTTTTCAAGCATCGCTCCATATTTATTATCGAGCATGGTTTCAAGCTTATTTTCAAATATGGTTTGAATTTATTAGTGAATTTTCTATCTTTGTTTGAAGTTTGACATCCCTTTCTTCTTTGCTTTTCTCTAATGAGTATGCATTATCACTGAGGTTTTGTAGGGTCATTGTGATGGGTCTCCTTTGTCATTTTTTGGAATATATGGTGAATTATTCATAATTGGATACTATGTATATATATATATATATAAGAGCAGCTAGAAAAAAAAAAAAAAACTTGTGCACATGATTCAAGAAGTGTGAACCCTATCCTTAGATGTTTCATATGGCTACCGAGCTTGAAAGGTTTGTTGCTTCCCTACTTCTAAATGCCCCAAAGTAGAGAAAAGATAAGTTCCAAAGTTTTCTCCACTTGTTTTCAAGATGGTTCACTTCAATCCTTCAAATGGTCAAAATCAAATGGCCGTAGGTGAGATCAAAGGCCGTAGATAATATGGTTTGCGTATATTCCTAGTTTTTAAATGTGAATGTTATAAGCCAAACCCTAGCTACTCCATACGCTGCTTCAATTCAATTTGATATTTTTTCGTTCGCAATTCACTTACCAATCCATGGAAATTATGTCATAGAAATGTATTAAATGACAAAAAAAATTGAAGTTGTAGATTTTAATTCTATTACATTTGTCAATCTATACAATATTGCGATAATATTGATAACAATAATTTATAAAGTCAATTTAGTATAATGAAACTATAGTTATATAACAATTAAGTAACTAAAAATATCTATAGATGTTAGATTAAAGAATTTATTTAACATAGTATTGTTATGTTAATTAAGTAATTTTTTTATATATTACATAAATAATATGGGAGATATGAGAAATCCTAAATTTGCTTTAAAATTAAGCCAAAACCACCTATCCTTCACTCTAAGAGCGGGGTGGTGTAAAGATATTATGGTTTGGTTAAATCATTAGGATATTGACAAAAATGACACTTTACAGATAGCGTAAAAAATATTATTACATCTAAGTTTAAAGAGAAAATGTGGTGCAAAAAAGAATTAGAGACTAAAAGAAAATTAAGATATTATAAATAGGTCATTAGTCTTAATATGGAAGATAAGAAGTATCTCTCGATATTAACTAGTTCAAAGAAGAAAACTAATTTAGCTACGAAAAGAATGAACTCTCATGAACTCCATAGTGAAATAGGGTGTTGGTCAATTCTTAAAACACGCTGGGAGGAAATCATTTTCCATCTATGTGAGTCTATGAGTGTTGAGGATGAAAATCACTACCTCTTAGAGTGTACTACTTACATCCACACTAGATGTGGGTTTCATAGTATTTGGTACAATACAAACCTTTCTAACCTCCTAACTTAGCAAAACTAGAGTGATCTATAAAAGCTTCTTTTCAATCTTTTTGAGAATAGAAATAAATTTTTAAAGAAAACCAAATAATTCCTTTCTTTCTTTGGACAGATAGACCAAAGTTGGCCTCATTGGATGTTAATCGTCATCATCATCATTTATATTTAACATTGCCTTTCATTTAAGGTTTAAATTTTAATTTTACCAATAATGATAAGTGTTCATTTTTTTAAATAACATTTATAATAACTATACAATACAAAAATAAAATGTTAAAATTTCATATATATATATATATATATGATGTGTAAAAATTAAAATCCACTTTAAAATAAAGAATGATATTAAAAATCACACTTGATTAATAACGTTTAATTTTATGACATGATAGTGTTTTGATGTGTAAAATGGTAAATAATTGTTATTCAGGTGTTAAATTTCAACACTGACCATGTTTATGAGGCGACATTTAAATCCAACCATGCTAAGGGTTGGTGCGGTCCACGCCGGGTGCGATCCCGAGTGATTTTGATGGCTTAGATGCCCCTGGCTTGTAGTTTCTCAAACCAAATGTTTACCCAACAAATCATAGGGCACTCGAACATACAAAAAAAAACATTTATTTATTTTTTAAAATTTTTTAAAATTACTTTGATTAATCTTGACTTGTTTAAAAAATATAAAGCAAAATTATAAAAAGCTATAATATTTTGATTTTAATTTTTAATTAATTAATACTTTTTATTTAAAAATAAAATAATAAATATAATAAAATTAAAGAAAAAGTTGAAAAAATTAATATTATACTTTATTATATTTTATATTGAAAACTTATATACTTTATTTTATTATATTTTATGTTGAAAACTTATATATATATGTTTTTAAATGTGTTTAAAATATATAATAATATTTTAATTTTAGTGTTTAATTATTTTTTAAAATTAAAATAATAAATTTATTAAAAAAAAAGTCACAATAATTAATGTTATACTTTATTATATTTCATATTATATATATATATATATATATATATATATATATATTCTGTCTTTTGGTTTTATTTTTTTGTTTCTAATTATAATATTAATTTGTATTTTTTTTGTTATTTATTTATTAAGTTTTTATTTTTATTTTTATTTTATTTATTAAGTTTTTTTAATTGAGGTTTTTTCTTTTAATTTAATGTTGGTTTAAATAATTATAGTTTTAGTTTTGTCTTAAAAAACTGATTTAGTCTTTTTCTTTAATTTATGGTGAATTTCAATTATTAAGGATTTATAATTTGAGTTGTTTTGTTTTTATTATATTAATATGATTAATAAGTTTTTTTTTTCTTACTTACTTATTTTGATGAATTTTAGTTAATTAATTTAAAATATTGAAAATTAAAAAATTGAAAATATTGAAAATTTGATGAATTTTAGTTAATTAATTTCCTTTGCGCGGTTTGAGGAAATTACTAGTTAAATTTGTTTCTTAAATTGGGAAAGAGGACTTATGTTAAGTAGTGTGATGCACTTATTGAATTGTTTGTTGAACAATTATGATTTTTATATATGTTTAAATGGACCTAAAGTCTTTGAATTACTAAAAACATTTTGATTAATTTTATGTTTTTGAAAATATTTGTAGTAATGATAGTAGATGCAACCATGTACATCCCAAGTATTACCATCATATTCCATGCTAAAATGAAATAGTTACAATTTAACAAGGAAAAACTAAATAAATAATATACCTCCATTTTGGGATGGGGTTGTCCACATCACCTACATTTTCCTTTATGTCATATTATATTAGAATTTGTAATATCAACTTGTTGAAAAAAGAATGGTTGTAAGGAAGCATAAAATAAGTCAATAATGCATTATGAGTATAGTCATGGTGGGTCATGAGGGTGGGGTGCCCACACTCACCTACTTTTTCCTTTATGTCATATCATACTGGAATATATAATACCAACTTGTAGAGAATTTTTTTTTTGTAAGGAATCACTTGTAAGTAAATCAATAATTCACACTAGACATTGTCATGGTGGACCACATGAGGGTGGGGTTGCATTCAATCACGCACATTCGTTTTTATGCCATATCTTATTGGGATATATAAAATAACAGCTTGCAAAGAAAAAACATGTTGGTAAGAAAACACAAAGTAATTCAGTAATGCACCTTGTGACTTGAAACTTTACCACTTGAATATATACATGGGATTCAAAGATACTCTAAAAATTATGTAGTGGCTAGAAAGCTTGAATATGGTCAAAGCCACAATAATTCAAAGAATATTTGAAAATTTTGGGGGACCAAAGGTTGGATCAGACAATAAATCTCTAATACCTATTGAAATGAACATAACTAGCAATTGCCCCCAAAAGGTGCAATAATAAGTCTATAGGTTTTTTTAAAAGGGTGAAATGGTTGAAAAAAGGAAAATAAAATCGAATCGGTGTTATGGGAAAAATCCTCAAAGAAAGTGCATGGACTAATTTTTTTCCATGGTGTAAACCTAACCTTGTACCATGAGTACCATCACAAATGAGCTACTAGATTTGCAATGAAGGCCAAGGAAAGGTGGACTTTAAAATCCCAAATATAACAAGTAGCTAGTCAAATATTAAATGTAGACGAAGTTAACGACAGACTAAATATAGTTGGCATTGTCATAGCGTTTCTCCTAGACCAAACTAAACCTCTACATTTACCCAAATCTAAATATTTTAGCTATAATTTTGTACAATTTAAGGTTATACGGGGTTTTAGACCTATTTTCTCAATGCTCTCTTAGACCAAACTAAACCTCTATGTTTACCGAAGTTATGATATAAAAGTTGAATCAAAGGTTTGATTTTATAAATATTCTACAAAAATATTGGGTTTCTGTTGAACCCACTGTCTATATTACCTCGAAAGTCAACCATGCATTATTATTTTCTCAATGCTCTCTTAGGCCAAACTAAACCTCTACGTTTACTGAAGTTATGATATAAAAGTTGAATCGAAGGTTTGATTTTATAAATATTATACAAAAATATTGGGTTTTCGTTGAACCCATTGTCTATATTACCTCAAAAGTAAACCATGCATTGAAATATACCATAGTTAAAATTGTATGTATGAGCCATGATATGTCAAAGCGCATAACCAAAGTGTCAACCAAACCAACCATGAGAAGCCACCATAGATCTTGTGCACAATGCACAAATACAATTTTCAAGATTCATATATATAAATTGAAAGTTATTCCTACATATGGTAAATGTGGAATAGTGATCCCAAGTGCGAATAAACAACAATATAGCGCATTTATTGAAGATCTAGAAGTAAAGAGTTTGGATGATGGCCATCAGGTTATTCAGTTAAGTTTATGCATTGGTTCCATTTTCATGTGGAAAGGTCAATTTCCCACTCTAAATGATATCCTTTTGCTAAAGCCATCTTCATAACGGGACAAAAAATTATGTATACATCATTCCCACACTACCTTCTAGTTTCCCTTTAAGATGACAAGGCTTCTTTTTTCTATCAAGTTCCAATCAACATGGCCACTAAATAGGATAAAACCTACATAGCCCCTATGTAATCGTATTTTAATTTTAAATGGTGGTAATACACTTACACAAACTACATTATAGAAAAAAACAAAATATTCCACAAAACATAATCACAAAATAATCCACAAAACATAATCGCGACACTTGCCTTTCATGGCCAGTGCATATGGCTACATGAAAATATTGATCACCAACCCATCCACGATGAAATTTTTCATTCTTGAAATGAATTTATTTATAGCGATCATTCATTTTTTTAGCCAACGCAAACATTCATTAGGTTACCATAACCAAAGAAACAAAGCACTCTTCCAACATTCAGTACATTAACCAGTTTAACAACTATAATTAAGTTATTTGTCAACATTTTCCAAGAATTCAAGCAATCAAGTATTGGAAAGTATATATTTTTTTAAATCAAAATAAAATTATAAATACTTTAATTGTTTGAAAACCTGTCCCTAAATGCTTTACAAGATTGATTAGAATAGCTAAGGTATACATATAGAAATCATATCCTTGTAAAAAAACATCATCGTGAAAAGAATTTTTTTGGAAAACAGTCCTTGTAAAGTTTTGTAATTTCATAGTCAATATTCATCATTTATCATTAGGTTACATATCTGATGGTAGAGATCATGTTTGGATATTTTTCCCTAGAAGGTAACCCTGTTTTAGGAGGGCATTATATGAAGGATTTGGTGGAGTTTGAGAGAAATTGTGAGAGATTCAAGAGGAGGTTGCAACATAAGTGTTGTAGGTTGTATCTTTACATTTTGTTGGACGTACTAAAATGAAGGTCTGGCTGTTTCTTAGTCTATGTAGCCCATATCGAGTGAACTAGGTATATTGGTGTCTCTCTTGTACTATGCTTTTATGTGTTTTATTTCCGCGTTTATTTTATTTTATTGCTTTGCTATCATATTTCTAACATAGAATCTTCCTAGCAAAGGTAGTTACAATGACCAAAACAAGCAGATCCTAATACGAGCTTCTACAAATTGTTGCTAGATTAATAAGGCCGCATAATATGAATTCTTCAATTTTTTCAATAAGCATCAGAGAGAATGTGTTGTTTCTTGGAATTATTAATTGAAACAAAAAAGATAGTTTACTAATCCAATTCTAAGGATACCATAAGGGACCAAGGGAAATATAATTGGTTGCCACTGGACCACTAATTTGATAATGCATTTCTTACCTCATCTTATGTGTCTATATTAGCTAAGAATGAGATCTTCAATCACACTAGGTCCATTAGTTTGACAATCTCCTTCTTTTCTAAGGAAAACCTCATGGGATACCCTTGTGTTCCCTAAAATATCCATATGGAGGATCGCTTAACAACCCACCACAATAGAGAGTAGTATCATCAAGGGAGCCAAATAATAGTTATATTGGTATCAATTAATAAAGGAGCTAAATAAATAAATACAAGGGAAAATCAAAGTGGCAATTGATCATGAAGACACATGGATGATGTGGGACCCACACAAGCTAGATTTTCTATGCCACATGGCATCCTCCTCTTGTCATTTTGAATCCATAAGAAGCCAAAGGATCTTGGGATGAGTTGGAGGGTCAATACACTTGGAATGAATCAATTAAGTTCGAATTGGAGTGGCAGAGTAACTCCCATGGAAGAGGAAGAGGCATTTTGGAGCTAGTGTGACACTTGACTAGATTCCCTAGCTCTATGACAACAATGTTGAAGATGCTATGACACCTATGATGCAAATAAGGTCTGCAAGCTGACAGGTGACATATATGACATGTCAGGTCAAAAATAGCTCCAAGAGGGCGCTCAAGGGATGTCGGTCACTATGGGCAGACCCGGGTTTACTATAATTAACCAACAACACCCCTAGCTCACTGGCCCTTTCGGCGACAGACCGTGGAGCGGCCTGAAGTCTCACCTGAAGTGATTCTAATGGGTTGGCCAAGGACTCAAATGTCTTGGACCAGGTTCTACGGCATCCTACTTGCAACTCCGCAGCTCCTCTGGCCACGAGATCTCTCGTCTCTGTGTCGCGCGGTCTCTTCCACTCGCGTCGCACAACTTCCACTTACTCGCGATGACTCCAGCCTTGTCACATCGCCGCACGTCAGTCGACACGTATCTCTCTCTCTCGCCAACGCTAAGTCCTTAACCTGCGGTATCACGCATCGCAGCTCCTCTGCCGGTGCGATATCGCCTCCCTGCGATATCCTACCACCACGGCTCAGCACACTTAGCGTTGTTCATGTCGATACACGGGGCTCAACATACAAGGCTGTTCAATACTGCGACTGTTAACTGTCTAAAGGGGAACATAGGTGAACTCTTATACAGAATACTTAAAGGATTGAACTTATATTTATCCTTCTATAATGCTGCGAACTGAATAACACATACATACATCTACTGTAAGCAAAACTCATGTGAAAAATAACAGATAACAGTAACCAAATACAATCACATGCATTCACCACATAACACGCAGGTTTTAACATGGTTCACCCCTAGGGTGGGAGTTACGTCCACAGAACTGTGTTTCTCTATTATAGTTCAGGGAAGGCAAACACAGTTCTGCTGCACCGCATATGCAGCTAGAGATCTTCTGGGTAACTTCGCACACAGCCTGGAGCCCTTCTCTCTTAGATCTCTTCTCTATCTCTTTCTCTATATTGTCTATCTTACAATATACTCTTCCCTCTCTGTCAATCCCTGTGGATTGTTACATACATACACAAAATCTGCTACTGGTTACAATAAGATAGTTACAGACTAATAACAGAACCAGAGCTCGGCTCTTACAATACTCTAAGAGCTAACTGACTAGCTAGCTAACAAGTACCAACAAAATGCCAACCTTTTACAATACAAAATATATCCCTTTATAGGTGGCCTGAAGGTCTTGCCATTACAACACTGTGGGCCTGTCCCAACAGTAATCCCCAAACCCTAACTAGTGACAATCGGCGTATCTATACTTGGAGTAGCCACTTTCCGTCACACCACAGCTCCTCTGCGGTCTTCCATGCTTCCCAGCACTGATCATGGGTACTATGCACCGCTTCCCATTACTACAGCTCCTCTATAGTCTTCCATGCTTCCCAACACTAACCATGGGTACCGACGCTGCTTCCCTTTTCTGTCCTTCGTCTTCAATACCTCGGCCTCATCGCTCCTTTTCCTTTATGAGGGTACCTAAACCCTCTTGTCTCCGCCGCTGCCTTCAATGCGGTGGGTGAGCTCTCTCTTCTCGGTCGCTCAGGTACCGTTGTCTTCCTTTACTTCTCTGTCCCAACAGTCACAGTTTCTGGCTCTGATCTGCAGCTAGAAACTTGCTACGATGTCGTAGCTTTACCTCTTCTATCTCCGCCAAAACTGTCTAATCGCTAAAATAGCAGCTTCTTCTGTAGCTATGGGACCCTACTCCAACAGTCCCCTAACACTTACTTGTGGCTCATCCTTGAGCCACTACCTCAAGCCACTACCAGCGGGCTTCTTGTGATGTAGCTTCTCCTTGGCTTCCTACGAAGTCCGTTGCAGCTTTTCCCAAATTCCTGCAACTTCGTTCTGCATCACTTCGACATGCTCCTGTGCAGAGTCAAGCAAAGCTTGACTAATGCCGGAGTCTTCTGTTTAACTTAGTTCGTAGGGTTCTGAAGACTTCTGGTGGCTGAGAAGTCTTCCACAGATATCATTTTCTCTTTATCTGGGTTAGAACTTTTATCACAACAGGAATATGAATCTGTATCTTCCAGCCTTCTCTCACATTTCATTCAGTCTGGATTTGTACTTACGAGAACTACACAGGCACTGAATTCCATTCCGAGAACAAGTGTATGTCTGTATGCTGACTTTCCTTATGTGTTTGTGTCTCTCGGATGCCTGTCTCTTGGTCCTTTCTCCTTTCCTCGAGATCTTCTGGGAAACTCCACGTGCACACTCTGAAGTTCTTTCTTCCTCAGACCTCATTTTTACTTTCTTCCTGCCTGTGGGTTTCTTCGTATCAGGCTTCTGTTTTGCTTTCTTATCTTCAGTGGTCGGCTTATCTTTCTTCTTCTCTTGTGCAGAGACTTTGATGACATCTTCAACATCCTGCGCTTGACTCTTCATTCGTGGTGGTTTTCTGGTCTGTGATGAACTTGGCTGGACACCCTTAGGCGGCGTCGTCATAGCAGCTGCAAGGCCACCACGCTCAAATCTTTTTACAATAGCTTCTATAGGTTCCTCCTCGGATAGAACCCAGTGGGTGGAGTACTGTGGGCGGGCAATGGCTTCGAAATCTGGAAATCACAGTACTCTGTAACAGAATTAGCTCTGCACAGGGAAAACTTAACAGCTAACTCTATAGCTCTCAGGTTTATGGAAATGTGACCCTCCAACTGAATAATTTCTGCTTTTACACCGAAGGCAACAATCCCGGATGCAACGGTCATCTAGGCTAAACCCGTCAATCATATTAATTGCCTGGACGAGACCATACTAGTCATCCCGATCCTCAATAAATGCTAAAATCCGATCACATTTCCCTTGAAGCGTGTACGTACAGGTGCCAGTCTCGTCGAAGATTTGCCAGATCTGGAAACTTAATTGTGCTGCTGCCAAATCTACGGTAAGGTATACCGGTCGTTTCTTCAATAACTGCCTGTCAAAAGGAGACTTGACTGGCTGTTATACACCTGAATGGCACCTCTCCGTCCAAGTGCTGACATCCCTCAGGTTGGCACACAAAAGGACACTTATGGATTGAGGTTTGCCCTTTTTCACTATACCTTGGTTCATTATGAAATACATTACCTATATACCCAGCTGATTACTTTGCCATTTTGTCATTTTGAGTTGTATTCGCGACTCTCTCTATTGACAGCTCGTGCATCATTCGCGAGTCTCATGTTCAGCAGGTCGCGAATCCTTGTATTCGTGGTTTGCGCTTATATAGAGTCGCGTATCATTCGCGGGTTGCTCTACTACAAACCTGCGAATGGTTTCCTCAAAATTAATATTTAAAATCACGCACTTATGGGAGATTAGTTAAGCCATTTAACTTAATTTCCCCAACTGCTACAACCTCCCTAACCTTCGAGAACTGCCTCATTTCATCCATATAAATAGAGGCCTTGGGGAGGGTGTTGGAGGGTCATACTTGGAGAGCAAAGTTATGCTGGTGGATTGTCTACAGAAATCTTTGGAGCAGAGAAACTCAGAGTCCTTTGGTGACAGAGGAGTCCTTGTCTCAGACATTAGGTTGTAACCTAAACTCTTTCCAGTATTGTTAATAAAGAGATTACTTCTTCCATATGTGTTTCATGTGTTGTAGATTGGTAAATGTTTACATTTCATTATGATATATGATTTGCCTAACCTGCATCTTTATATATGAATCATACTGTATTTGGAAGAGTCTTTGTTAACAGGTGAAGGAGGAACTATCCTGGAGACTTTGGAAGTGGAGCAAAGAGGAAGAAGATAGCTAGGATCAACCTTCGTTTAATACAAGTAAGTCCTGCTACTTTCCTATTTCTTATTTTGTACTTTTAAGGTCAAATTGTCTGCAAGTGTTAGAGTATGTTGGTAACCCCCAGACCTAGGTTATTAGGTGAATTATCCATTACAATAGAACTGGCAACTCCGCTGGGGATGCCTAGTCTGCTATAGGTCTTTTTTTGTTCTTCCTGACCAGTGTTTGCTTGAAGTCTGCTTGTGATTTTTATTCTGCTTCTTACTTACACTTCAGCATTTGAGAGTCTTGGGTCTTTCTCTGTTTTTGAGAAATTTTTATACCCATTTGCGGGTTGTCCTTCTGGACAGTCGCGTATACTGAGTTGCATTCGCGGGTTGTTCCACTGAACAGTCGCGAATCATTCGCGACCTACACTACTAGATAGTCGCGTATACTCCTGAAAACTGGGATTTTTGTGTTAAAGTTTGCTTGTTCTTTGGCCTGTTATAAGTCCTGTTTTCAAAGAAGATTTTCTTTAAGAGTGCTGTAGAGTTGTTTGAGTGTCTCAGGTGATCACATCTTAGTGCTTTTTGAAAGCCCTTGAGTTCTTTTTACTTGTTTTATTTACTGTTTGCATCTTGAAGCTTTCTGGCCTGTTTGGGTTGTTGGTTAGAGTGCCTGAGTCTAGATCAGTGATCAGGGTCTTAGACTCTGTCTTTCCAGTCTGCTTTCTGTCAATTACTGGTTTGCACTTGCCTGTTCAAAGTCTGTAGTGATTTTTTGGTCATTGTCTGCACCCAAGCTAGGGTTCCTAGCCTACTTTTCTTGCTGGTCTTTAGGTTCTGTCTGCCTGTTAGTTTCAGCTTGTAGTTTTTATACAGTTCATAAGTGTCAAGTTTACTCAAGCATTGCATTATAGATGCACAGTAGTTTTTTGAGCATTTTTTAAAGTGAAAAACAAAACATAGTTAATCTTTTGCATTGTCATTTTTGCATAAAGTAGTGTTTGTTTCAGTTTAAAAAATACTATCTCAGAAAAATACAAAAATATATAGGCTTAGTTTCTCTTTTGCTGCATATAATTCATCAATACATATTTGAAAAAATGAAAAGAAGTTTATTTTATAGTGTTAGTTTGCTTTAAATGCACCTTTATTTTATTTATTTCTTGCTGAGTCAAAACACCATACAGTTCATCACTTCCGCTTCCTTTGAGTAAAGAACAGCCCTTAAAATTAACGCATAAATTTAAAATCTATTAGTAAGCTTTTATTTTTTAGGGCCTTCCACCTACTAGCTTAGGCTAGGCTTGTGGGATAGGGAGTGTAAACTTCCCACAAGCTATAAACTCAGACGTAGTGGACCATTCATTAGGTAAATCCTTGGTTCTACCGCTGTATTTGGGAAGCTCCTCTCAAACAGGAGTTAAGCACTAGGCCGCGTGGAGGCTTGGACAGAGGAGATAACCCTCTGAATCCTTGTCGAAACGTAACCCAGGACTTTTGTGCATCTGGGGATTCTGTCCTAGACAGAGTTTCGGGCTCAGCTACCCTGCCCATGCGTACGAGTTCGGCTGACGACTGTCCCCCCAGACAGTAGGTATTGTCAAGGTAGCCTTTAGTCTCTTGTCTTTTAGGGCTCATACACAGGTAAACCGGAAGGTTATTTCTGGTTCACCTTGGACGGACTTGGAAGGTAACCCTTGGGGAAAGTGCAGGAGGGTGATTGGGTGATTCCTCCGCTTGTGCCTGAGAACCCCTCAAGGACGCCAAGTAACTGTTCATCAGCTTTCTTCTGGAAAGTGCATCTTTATAGCCTGTTTTGATTGCTTGAGACTCTAGGATCTTTTTAGTGTATGCTCTGTGGATTTGCTTGTGTTTAGTCTGACCTTAGGGTGTGATTTTTTAAAGTCTTAATTCTGGAGGACCAACTGCTTAGAAGGTCAAGAAGGTTGAGAAACCTTCCTCCTCTCACATCACTGGAGCCTCCACCTTTACCCCAAAGGCGGAGATTAAGCACAGGTGGTTCTTTTGAACTAGTAGGAATTAGCGAGGTTCTTGGTGAACCTGAACTGATAGCTAACTGCTTTGACTTTGACACAGTCGAGATAGAGGAATTGCAAGCTGATGAGTTTGCAAGAAATTATAATACCCCCTTGACTGATTTGAACGATCCAGTGATCGTGCAGGTTAGACCCTTTAGTTCACCAGTGCTAGGTGTACCTGTAGGTAGAGCTATGTCTTCTGAGGGAGAAAGTTCATTTGTCTTCACCTCAACCCTTCTGGTTGAAGGGGTACTACCTCCCCCGGTTAGTACCCCTAGATCTAGTTTACCTTCCACACCCTTAACTCCAGCAAGCTGGGTGGTCCAACCACCGGTTTACTCGAACGTTGGAAGTATGTCTGGTGATATGGCTACTGGGATTCCCAGTATCCATACAATTCCTTCTTCCTTCCCTTACACTACCCACAGTGGTCCGATAGGGTCCTCGGCCTTTGTCCAAGGATTCCCTTGGAGTGGGGGGCACATACCCCCATCCAGTCCATACGTAGGTCCACCTCCTTCATATGTAGGAGTGCAGTTTGGGGGCAACACCTCTTATGGGAAAAGCTTCCAAACTCCTATTTCGGTCCCATACACAAGCTCTCCCTTCTCTTTGTTTAGTGGAGGGATACCTGCTCCAGTCTTTCAGACCCCAACTTCTATGGGGATGGCCCAAACCACTTACACTGCACCTCCCACCCAAAATTCGGTAGCCTACGGATGGAATCCGTTCCAAAGCAACCTTTCCACTTCACAACCGGTGTCAGGGGGCAACCCCACTTTTACTTATGGGCATGTGGGGGCAAGTCCCTCTAATACCCAAGCTAGTACATCTAGTACACCAGCTAGGCCAAAACTTCCTTTTCTGGCAACTTTGAACTTGCCAGACTTATCGAAATTGATGAATGATCCAGTGAAGCATGACCCCACGTGGCCACCTGTTCCCACCAAGTTGCCTTCGGACATCCCTAAGTTTGAAGGTAAAGCTGGTGAAGATCCTGGGGCACATGCTACCACCTTTCACTTATGGTGTTCTTCCAATTCATTGAATGAAGATTCAGTGAGATTAAGGCTATTCCAGAGGACCTTGACGGGCATTGTAGCTAAATGGTACATCGAATTGCCTTCTACTTCCTTTAGTAGCTTCTGGGATTTGGCGACAGCTTTCCTGAGCCACTTTCAGCTTCCAGTCCGATACGATTTCGGAACAGACTTGTTGTCCACCTTTAGACAAAACAAGGCTACACATATCTCAGACCATATCAAAGAATGGAGGAGGCGAAAGAGCCTTATCAAAGCCACCATCGCTCCTGAGTTTTTATTAGAATGGTTCCTTAAATCATTGCTGCCATATATATCTAAGTATGTTTCTACATCAGGAGTGACTAGTGAGGAAAAATCCATACTCAGGGCCCAGCAGTTGGACTTGATTTATTCATAGTCTAGGATTCTATATGAAATCATCCCTGAGGCACCAAGGCCTTCTCATGAGGCCGAGAAACCCAAGCCTAGACCCCATGCCGATGGTGTGGTTGGGTCCGTCAGTTCTCCCACTGTAGAGTCTTTGACAAAACAACTTCACCAATTGTCTGTCAAACAGTCTACGGAGGAGGCAGCAAAGGCTGCCCCCTCTCCCCAAAATGCAAATGTTTTTGCTCAAACTTCTCAAAAGGGCAATCAGCAGTCCGGCGGGAAGAAGAAGAAGGGTAAAAAAGGAGAGGGAAACCAAAACCAAAACAAGCCCAAACCCGCAAACAATGCTGATGGGGGAAAAAAAGATAAAAAGAAAGTCAAATTCCCTTGTAAGTTGTGCCAAGGGGATCATTTGACCCACCTTTGTCCCCTCATGGAGCAAGCTCAAAAGCTGTTGAAAACTCAACCAACGGCTGTCCTGCAAGATCCATTTCCTCAAGGGCAGAACTCCGCATCAGCTTCTACTGTAGCAGGGGGCAGTCAAACTGCTCCTGACCCTAATTATATCAACATGGTCAGATCCTCAACTTTGTTGCAAACCAGGAACAAAAACTATGAGAATGAGACTCTTAAGAAGGGTGAAGCTGTAGGTGAACCTTCCAACCCTCTCACTATAGAGAAACCTGCGGAAATAATGCCTAAGTTACCCAAGGGTATCTTTAAGAAGACTTTGCATAATCCCAATAGGGCTGCTTCCAACTACTCAGTGGTTGAAGATCTTGCTCAAACCCCATGTGTAATGTCGGCTTTGGAGGTGCTACAGAGCTTTCCCGCCCAGCGGGATGCCCTCTTGGTAGCTTTAGGTAGCATGGACTCTTCGAGTCTCACAGCGAAGTTTCATTTGTCTGATGTCAAAATTCGCCTTCCTTACCATGTAGCCCTATCGATAGATGTTGTCCATGGTGGTAAGACCATTGGACGAGCAGTTGTTGATGAGGGGGCCTCTACATGTGTTATGTCCCTGGCATGCTGGAAAGCTCTTGGATCCCTAGAGCTGGTCCCATCAACCACTTTACTTACTGCTTTCAATGGAAGGTCTTTCCATCCACATGGTATCTTGCTAGCTTTCGAGATTAAGTTAGCAGGGAAAGCAATATCTGTTGAAGTTGAAGTGATTGATGCACCCTTGGACTATAATTTGCTTCTGGGTAGAAATTGGACTTATGCAATGACTGTTGTTGCATCGGCTGTTCTTCGTGTCGTGGTATTCCCACATGAGGGCAAGTTGGTTACTGTTGACCAACTTGATTTTACTCGAAAGGGCCGTTTAGAGTCTAAGGATTACAATGTACCATTGGTTGATCGGGCCAAGCCTGCTCAGAGCTTGGGGGTTGGAATGTACACATCTTTGATGGGCACATTCGATATTCCAGCCCCTATTAACTATATCGGTTCCACCAGTGTGGGGAAGTCCATTGCCTCGGTAGTGGATAGGACTGATCCTTGGGTTCTCCCAACCCCTCAGGAACCGGAAGTGCCCTTATCAGCTGTGGAAGTGGCATATCAAGCTATTACCCAAGCCACTGCTGATCCCATTCCAGATCCTCTTACAGTCTCAGACGATCTGGAAGAAGTCTATTTGCCCGCGTGGGCAGAAAACTCTTTACATTCCATAGATTGCTTAGAAACCATTTTACCTTCCGATGAAGCTATTATGGAAGCTATGTGTGGGCGTGATAAGATATGTGAGGATCTTCATCACCGCTCTTATTTCCTTCCAGATCTAAGCAAGATTGAAAACCAAGAGTTTAAAGTGAGACTGTCTGGAGATGTTGAGATACCTCTTAACCCTTTGCCTAGGGAAGGAGTGTTTGCTGAGGGGAATATGGCAAACATTTTCGCTACTATACCTATCAATATCTCCGTCAAACCCGATGTCGTGGAAAATATCTATATAGGTGCAAACTGCTCTCCGGAGGAGATTGCCATTTATACTACCCTTTTCAAGGAATTCCGCGATATCTTTTCCTGGTCATATGAGGAGATGCCAGGAATAGATCCATCTATTGTCCAACATGAAATTCGAACCTACCCTGATGCTAAACCGGTTCGACAGAAATTACGCCCCGTGAACCCGCGTAAAGCGGCCGCTGTAAAAGCAGAGGTAGAAAAGCTCTTGAAAGCAGGTTTTATATATCCCATTGCTTTGACTGAGTGGGTGTCCAACCCAGTTCCCGTTGATAAAAAGCAAGGGGCTATTCGCGTTTGTACTGACTTTTGAGACCTTAACAAAGCCTGTCCCAAGGACAATTACCCTACACCGTTTGTTGATCAGATCATAGATTCATGTGCGGGCAGTGAAGTATTTTCGTTTATGGATGGTTTTTCCGGCTATAATCAAATCCAAATCAAACCGGAAGACCAGCATAAAATGACTTTCATTTGTCCTTGGGGTACATTCGCTTATAGGAAAATGCCCTTCGGATTGAAAAATGCAGGGGCTACCTTTCAACGAGCCATGAACTTTGCTTTTCACGACATAAAAGCAATTGTTGAACCGTACCTACATGATCTGCTCGCTCATTCTCGCAAGAGGATCCAACACCCAGATCACTTAAGGTTGATATTCGAACGATGCAGATACTATAAAATCCGCTTGAATCCCCACAAGTGTGTTTTCTACGTCGAGTCAGGGAGACTTCTCGGATTCATTGTCTCTAATAGAGGCATACAGGTGGATCCTTTGAAAGTGGAGGCCCTTGTAAATCTGCCTCCTCTTCGCTCACTTAGGCAACTTCAGAGTCTACAAGGAAAGTCTAACTTCCTTCGACGTTTTATCGTTAATTATGCCAAGATCACTAAAGGTTTCATGCGCCTGCTTGAAACTGCACAACTCGCGTTCGAGGCATTAAAGAAAGCCTTGTTGTCGGCTCCTTTATTACGCCCGCCAAATTACTCTAGGGATTTCATATTATATCTAGCCGCATCAGAGTCGACCATTGGGGTAGTGTTAGTTCAGGAGGATGATAAGCTCGTTGAGCATGTCATCTACTATCTTAGTCGTGCTTTGGTTGGGCCTAAACTTAAGTACTCCCATGTCGAGAAGTTAGCCTTACGGCTGTCTATGCTATACAGAGGTTACGGCACTACATCTTACTGAGGACCACTACTGTGGTGGCAGATGTAAACCCTTTCCAATATGTTTTATCCCGACGCATTGTTGGGGGAAAATTCAACAAGTGGATAGTCATTCTCCAAGAGTTTGACTTGGTTTTCCAATCCGCTAAATCTAAGAAGTCCTTAGTGTTTGCTGAGCTTATAGTAGAGTTCCCTACGAAAGAAGATGTAGTGATTGAGGATGACTCATTCCCAGATGAGCACATCTTCCTTATATCTACCTCTGATCCTTGGTACAGAGATATTCTTATATATCTCCAGACTTGGAAGTGTCTTACCGCTTACTCTAGGGAAGACCAACGTAAGTTACGACTTCATGCTAAAAACTACCTCATAATAGGAGATACCTTATATAGAAGAGGGGTAGATTTTGTATTACATCGCTGCCTTACTCATGAGGAAGTGGAGTTTGTCCTAAATGATTCTCACAGTGGAGCATGTGGGGGTCATTTATCTGGGTTAGCAACGGCCCAGAAGATCTTGCGTGCCAGTTATTTCTGGCCCACAATTTTTAAAGATTGTGTGGAAGCAGTAAAGCGCTGTCATCCGTGTCAGCTTTATACCAGAAAAATGCGGTCCCATCCTACTCCCTTGTTTCCTGTTGTCTCGGTAGGCCCCTTTATGAAATGGGGGATCGATTATATGACATGCAACCCAACCTCGGCTGGGGGGCACAAATACATCATTGTCGCTGTCGACTATTTTATGAAATGGGCAGAGGCAATGCCTACTTTTAAAGACAACGGGGAAACGACAGCTTACTTCATGTTTAATCAGATTATTGCTAGGTTCGGTATCCCCAAAGTGATTGTCACTGACCATGGCAGTAATTTCCAAAATAACATGATGACTGAGCTGACCTCCATGCTTGGATTTCGACAAGAGCATTCTTCTCCTTGCTATCCGCAAGCTAATGGTCAGGTCGAGGCTGTAAACAAGACCTTAAAAACTATCCTTAAACGGACTATTGATAAAGCCCGTTCTAATTGGCATATCATGTTATATCCAGCTCTTTGGGCCTACAGAACCAATGTCAAGACTGCTACGGGTTTTTCCCCCTTCCAACTCGTTCACGGGGTGGAAGCTATTACACCGATTGAATGCGAAATCCCATCCTTGCAGATAGCCATTCATGTGCTACCTGACACGACTGAGCTTGAAGAGCGTTTGCTTCATTTAGAACACCTCGACGAGCAATGTAGAGATGCGTTGACTGCGAACCAGGCTCATAAAAATAGGGTTAAATCCCAATACGATAAAACGGTCAAACCTAGGATTTTCTCTGAAGGGGAACTTGTCTTGCTCTGGGACCAAGATGAAGAGCCTCTGGGGGCAGGAAAATTCAAGGCTATGTGGTTGGGACCCTATGTCGTGTCAAAAGTGTTAAGTAAAGGTGCATATGAATTAATGGATTATGATGGGAATAAGCTACCTGAGCCTAGAAATGGGCTCTATCTGAAGAAGTACTACGCTTAGGCTTAGCACTTTTTCTTTGTATATTAGTGTATGTATTTTATGTACATTAGGTTGTCAGTTTTGTTTTTTATAATATCTGCTGGTTGTTGCAGATGTCTTCCGAAATGTATGTAGGTTTTGCTGATGGCGCCAGCCATCACACTTGTAACCTGGCTTCAGCAGCATGGGTTATCTATTCCCCCACAGGACAGCTTGTTGCCACGGGAGGCGCTTGCCTAGGTCCTGCATCTAATAATGTTGCTGAGTATAGGGCTGTAGTTGAGCTCTTATGGGATGCTTTGTCACGCGGCATCACCCAGCTCGAGGTTCGTTTGGATTCTCAGTTGGTGGTCTCCCAGCTCAATCGAGCTTACCAGGTGCGTAATCCTACCTTGTTACGTCAGTTTATGCAAATACGTTCATTGGAAAGACATTTTGAAGTAATTACTTTCAATCACATTCCAAGAAACCAAAATTCATTAACTGATGCATATGCTAATTACATTCTAGACTGGCATCTCACACACATTTGATAAAATTATACAGCAAATACATAAAAACACATGTAAATAAACTGACAACCAAACACAATATATATATATATATATATATATATATATATGTAAATATATGTTCATACATAGGATAGATCAAGTCTGATCTGTAGATCCCAAAATATACAAAATATACAAAAATGTGGATCATCATCCATCAAAATGCTATAAAACTAAGACTGCCAGCCATGACCACTAGGACCTGCTTGGTCCCCGTGATCTCTATGCCCCCTAGCCTCCTCAGCCTCCTCGGCTGCGGCAGCCTCCACCGCATTTCTGTATACCACTACTGCCCTAGCTACCCGTCTGAAGAGACGTAGCCAGGCTGGTGGAGCCCCAACTACGAAGTCCTGCAGGGCTACAGGGAGATGCTCTATCTGTATAGTAGGTACCCGCTCGGTAAGCCTGGTCAGCTTCGCCTCGAGTACCTGGATCAATCCAGGATCTCCTCCTGCTATAGGACGTACGAAGGTACGTGGGTGCCTTACAGGGTGGACCGGTCCAATATCTGCATTTTGACACATGAGTAGGATTTAGACTTGTGCATATGTATATATCATATCATTTGAAAATTTATAAAAATTTAATAATGACAAAAATTAAAAAGACTTACCCATCTCTCCCCATGCTCCTCCTGGAGGGAGGACTAGGTCAGGATCACCTCGAAAATCTAATCCGGCATATGGAAACTGCTCCAATGCTGGCACCTGGCATTCCCACCATGTATAAAAATCATCGTCATACATGCTCTGTACTATGTCTCCTCCTCCTTGACGGAGGAAGATATCGCCCCACCTGCTCAGCCTCGGCTGACGTGGATGTCTGACCTCTAAGGGTATTGCAGGGCTCATAGCCGGCACCCTCTCAAAGAAGAACGCAACCAATATACTCGCATAACCGAAGTTCTTGCGTCTTCCCCTCCTACAATCGAATAATTGCCTCTTCATAATGGGGGAAATTCCTAAGCACCAGTCATAAAGGGCGCCTCTAAAGCAATCAACCGCCACTCTCATCTGAGTCCTGGTGGCCAAGTGTAGTCCTGATGACCCTGAAAGTCTAACAATAGTACTGGCTAGTACCTGCAGTGTGAAATCCTGTATATCTGAGATGAGAACGCTGCTGCCCTTCTTTTGAGTACCTGGCCTGCAGAATACATCGACATAGTTCTGGACACTCAAGGGGTCACCACCCCTGCTAGTGCCCTCCAGGTTCACCGGTGCTCCCCGACGTGATAACCCGGTTATGAAATAGATGTCATCAACGGTAAGCTCCAAAGTTTCACCCTGGATATTGAACATCCCTAGGTCATGGTCCCAGTAGTTGACCAAGAACTCTAGTATGCGGACATTGGCCTGCATTGGTGATGTGCAAAATAACTTTAGCAGCCCACTATTCCGCAATGCTTGGATGGTAGGCGGGCTTTGGAGAGCCGCTTGGTCCATCATCTCATGTTCCCTCTCCCTCCACTCCAGCACCATATTTTCCTGACAAAAAACACATAGTTTGATTCAGTAATTCATCACAAAAATTTAAAAATTTGAACTATTTTTAAAGCTTTTATCCATTGCGCAGTATGCGCGACTGTCCATTGGGACAAGTCGCGAGTCATTCGCGACTTCCCTATACAGCAACTCACGCATGAAACGCGTATTCGCGGCTTTCATGCGTAGCAACCCGCACATACATTTTTCCATCTTTTATGTTGATGAAATAAACTGAATTGACCATTAATTTTAAAATTTGTTTGGATCAAATTGAAGAGCTCAGGGTGTAGATTTACCTGAAGCTGATGAATCTGAATTCTGACGGTCCAATTGTCCACAACGAGCGATCAAAGATAGAGGGTAAACTTTCTTTTTTGGTTCATAAAGTGCAAATGGTAAGAAATGTTTCAATTTTCAAACTATTTATAGAAATAATATTTCGTAAAGTGGGTCTTTTTCTATAGTTT
Source organism: Pseudotsuga menziesii (assembly GCA_001517045.1). Classification (NCBI taxonomy): domain Eukaryota; kingdom Viridiplantae; phylum Streptophyta; class Pinopsida; order Pinales; family Pinaceae; genus Pseudotsuga; species Pseudotsuga menziesii. The sequence goes on from LPNX011166205.1 coordinate 51,435, forward strand.
GAAATGTCAATTAACTAATATCATCCCTTTTGTGCCTTGGAACAGGTTTACCAACTATTTCAAAGTGTTGATGCTTCTATAGGGTGGTTTTTGCTCTTCCCAACACATGTTGGCAACTTATCACTCCACATTAACCTTAGTATGCAACATTTTGCCACGGACTATGGTATTCTAAGCCCTTAGTCCCTTGTCTCTACCATTGTTCTTCCATGGCTAGGATCCCTATTTCATGAGTATCATCCTTATATGCCATTGCCATCTTTTGGTACTCATTCCGTCACTGTTTCAGGCCCAGGGGTTTCCTCATAGCTATTTTTCACGCCAAATAGAGCTTCTTATGAATCTCTCTTTACAAGCTATCCCTTTATAGGACTCCCCACCCTATGGAGTTTCTTTAGGCCCAGGTCTGACTCCTTCAAAATAGACTTGATTGCCGAGTTATCTTGTCCGTTCAAGCTCGTTAAGAATATGTGAACGGGCATCCACATTGGTGGTAGGTTATCTCTTTCTCGGACCATGCGAAATAATACGAGAAAGGATCACTCTCTTTTCTTCGGAATTGAGAAGAGTATTCTCAGGTATAGGTTTATCACTTTTCTGGACCTGAGGGACTAAATTGGATGGAAAAGGAACACCCAGTATGAGCTTAGTTTTCTCTTTTTTGTGCTCTGGACCCAAACATGAAAAAGATTCCGAGTGTACTTTGTGTCTTTGTCATGCTCGTTAAACACTTAAGAACAAAGCACCGAGTTTATTGTTGTAAGCCCCATTTCTCGTAACCAAATGGATCTTTCCGAGTGATCTTGATTTCCTTCACACTCGTAAAACTCAAGCTATTTTATGTTGTTATTGAAGGAGCGTTGGGTAGGTGGTAATTTAACCTTTTTCAGACCTTCCTGACTAAGTACGAAAAATGTTCACCTTTTCTTCTTCGGAAGTTAAGAGAGTTCTTTTGTGGTTCGTTTTACACTTTTTCGGCCTCAAGAGACTAAATTGGATGAAAAAGGACCCCCCTGGAGTCTTCTTTGGCGTTTTCAGACTTTCTAAATGTGAAAGCACCAACTGAGCATGTACTAGTTCGTGCTCATTAAATCCATGAATCAGTGACACTATCAAGCATTATTTTCCCATCTCTTCAAGCTTGTTAAAAAATGAAGAGGGAACCGAGTTGGCTTTCCTGGACTCGTTAAAGCTTAACAGGGAAGGAAAGGAAGAAGTTTTCTCTTGTTTTCAGTACTGGCAGCATGTCATCCTTGAACATAGCACTCTTTGCCTTCCGATATCCATGTTTCCGTGTACATCTGTGTTCAGCTATCACTTTGAGTTTTCTGACTCCTCTTGTCCTTTATCCTGAGGAATCTAATCATGTCTCCTACATGACAGATAAGTCTAGTTGTCCTATCTATCTGTTATACGCTGCCTTGGGTCATCTCTGTGTCGTGCTCACTTTTCAAGGATTCTTCCCATTGTTTGATCTATCACCTGATCCCATCACTGTTATATCTGATATCCATTTACTTGTGTCTATCTTCTTTTGCCTAGTTCCTAGTCACTCTTGTGATCCATTGGAGGATCTATTGCCTTCCCTATCATAGTATGGCTCCGTTTCAGCGCTTCCTGATGACGAAGACCTAGAGTTTTGATGATAGTACCTCAGGATTCACTTTCATCATTGGTGAACTCCTTTGCTTTAGTTATCAATTATCATCTATTGGTTGACAAACTGTTGAATCCTTTCCATGTTCGACTTCAGCTTACCCTTATTCACATGGCTTGGATTGTACTTGGTTCTTTGGGATCCTGTATGAAGACCTTAGTTCCTCACTTATGAACTAAGTTGTGCAAGACTATGTTCCATTTCTATATCCAGCTTCCAGATCTTTGAAGACTCATCATTATTGTATTGTGGCTTCGATCCACCTTTGTACTATACGTGGTCTTTACCCGTATCATATGATGTATTCAAATATTGTAAAAGAACTAGTGTTCCAGTAAATTGAACATAGCATCCTCATATGTAACTTTGTATATGTCATTACTATGTATTTGTTTCAGGTACTCCTTCTACTCCACTGGATTTCTGAGTTTCTCCAGAGTTAAATATTATAATGTATTTCGGCCATCGTTCCCCTCTGACCTCACACATTAGGGGGCATCTGTTATACACCTGAATGGCACCTCTCCATCCGAGTGCTGACATCCCTCAGGTTGGCACACAAAAGGACACTTATGGATTGAGGTTTGCCCTGTTTCACTATACCTTGGCTCATTATGAAATACATTACCTATATACCCAGCTGATTACTTTAGCATTTTGTCATTTTGAGTTGTATTCGCGACTCTCTCTATTGACAGCTCGCGCATCATTCGCGAGTCTCATGTTCAGCAGGTCGCGAATCCTTGTATTCACGGGTTGCGCTTATATAGAGTTGCGTATCATTCGCGGGTTGCTCTACTACAAACCCGTGAATGGTTTCCTCAAAATTAATATTTAAAATCACGTGCTTATGGGAGATTAGTTAAGCCATTTAACTTAATTTCCCCAACTGCTACAACCTCCCTAACCTTCGATAACTGCCTCATTTCATCCATATAAATAGAGGCCTTGGGGAGGGTGTTGGAGGGTCATACTTGGAGAGCAAAGTTATGCTGGTGGATTGTCTACAGAAATCTTTGGAGCAGAGAAACTCAGATTCCTTTGGTGACAGAGGAGTCCTTGTCTCAGACATTGGGTTGTAACCTAAACTCTTTCCAGTATTGTTAATAAAGAGATTACTTCTTCCATATGTGTTTCATGTGTTGTAGATTGGTAAATGTTTACATTTCATTATGATATATGATTTGCCTAACCTGCATATTTATATATGAATCATACTATATTTGGAAGAGTCTTTGTTAACAGGTGAAGGAGGAACTATCCTGGAGACTTTGGAAGTGGAGCAAAGAGGAAGAAGATAGCTAGGATCAACCTTCGTTTAATACAAGTAAGTCCTGCTACTTTCCTATTTCTTATTTTGTACTTTTAAGGTCAAATTGTCTGCAAGTGTTAGAGTATGTTGGTAACCCCCAGACCTAGGTTATTAGGTGAATTATCCATTACAACACTGGCCCTCTGTCGGTTGCAAAACTGGGTACGTGGCATGGAGGAACATCGCGTTGCTGCGATGAAACACCACATCATTTACTCAAACAAACTTAAGCGCTCTTCATTCATCATCATTTTTTTTTTAAATGAACCGTCCTTCTACGGTTCCTCATACTTAGAATACCTGCCGGTGTAGACTAGTTCCCGGTGCGATGCCTCCTTTCAACTACACTGGACATCTGCACCGTGCTGAGATACCTAAGTTAAGACTGAGAGGTGGAGTGGCCGTCGCTATAGAGCTTAAGCCTACTGCCATTGATCAATGTGGGAAGAAGCTCCCCATCTAGTTTACTGAGCTGATCGGCACCTCCCTTTGTAACTTGTTGTATCTGATATGGCCCCAGGCAATGCGTCTTGAACTTCTCTAGAAACTTAATGAATTTACTGTCATAGAGGAGTACTAGGTCTTCGATCTGAAAAGTCTTACCCTTAATGTGCCTATCATGCCAAGCTTTTTCTCGTGCCTTCTGCACTTTCTGGTGAAAGCCTGCGATGAATCTGTCTTCCTCTAGGGCAAGGAACTGCGCTAGCCTTTCACTCATCGTGTCTATATCAGCCATCCTAGTGATCTGAGCAATTCTTAAACTGGAAAGAATATACTCCATCGACATAACTGCCTCCTGTCCATACACCAAGCTGAAAGGTGTGTGTCCTGTAAGTTTCTTGCATGTGGTCCTATATGCCCATAATACAGCATTAACCCTTAGGTCCCAATCATTTCTTTGGCTGTTACAGATCTTAGTAAGAGCATTTTCTAATATCTTGTTAAAGGCCTCCACCGTACCATTAGCTTGCAGATGGTAGGGGGTGCTCTTATAGTGCTCTATCCGAAATTCTTCTGTCAAAGCTTCAATGGTGCGATTCAAGAAATGTGTGCCTTAATCACTCATCAAAATTACTGGGCATCCAAATCTACTGATGATGTTCTCAAAAAGGAACTCTGCGGCTGTCACAGCATCACAATTCCTTACTGCTTTGGCCTCTGCCCACCTGGTGAGATACTCTGTTCCAGTGATAATATATCTCGCGCTAGTTCGTTTTCCTGGTGGGTTGATCGGACCCACAAAGTCTATAGCCCACTTGTCAAATGCGCGCAGCGTAATCTATGGTCGCAGTGGCATTTCATCGCATCGCGAAGGCTTTCCTACCCTCTGGCAGATATCGTAGCATCTGTAAAAGTCCTTAGTGTCTTTGTGCAACGTAGGCCACCATAATCCTACGGCTAGGATTTTCTACGCAGTCGGCTTTCCTGCGAAATGACCTCCTACGGTACCTGAATGTGCCTCTCTAATAATAGCCTCTTTTTCGTGCGGCATCACACATCTGTGCAGGACTTCATCTGGACCTAACTTGTATAATTGTCCTGCGATCAGGGTGAAGTCTGCTGCTTTAACAACCAATTGCTTCTTCTGATGCTTAGTGAACTCGACCGGTACCAATCCTGTGGTGAGAAACTGAATGATATCAGCATAGTAGTCATCTGTGATCTGAATAGAAAATAACTGCGCATCTGGCAAATTGTCCTCTAGGTTATTTGGTTCTTCTCCTGAATCTATCCGTGACAGATGGTCAGGTCCAGCATTCAATTTTCTTGGTTTCACAATGATTTCAAAATCATACTCCTGAAATAAGAGTAACCATCTGCAGATTCTTCCCCCTAACATTGGCTTATTGACGAGATACTTCAATGCGGAATGGTCAATAAACATCTTGAACTTCTGTAGAGCGTACACCATAGCTAAGCCTTCTCTTTCTGTCGTGGTGTAGTTCTTTTCTGTCGTCGATAGCTTTCTGCTAGAGTATGCGATAGGATGATCGATACCTCCTTCTCCTGGTTGCGTCAAAACAACCCCTAGTGCGATGCCAGATGCATCCACATGTACATGAAACAGCTTAGACCAGTCTAGGAAGACTAGGATGGGTGTTGTAACCATCTTCTCTTTAAGTATGTCTAGGATTTGTTGGCATTCCTCATTCCATAGGAATTTTACATCTTTCTTTAACAGTTTTTCCATCGGCGCTGTAATCTTTGCATAACCCTTGATAAATTTTTTGTAGTACCCGGTATGACCAAGTATTGTTCTCAATTGCTTGACTGAGTTAGGTGCTGGAAGATTTACAATGATGGAAATCTTTGCGGGATCTACCATCAAGCCTTGCCTGCAAACAATGTGACCAAAAAAAATACCAAATGGTGCACCGAATATACATTTTTTCAAGTTTAGAGAAATCTGGTACTGCCTACATTTCTCTAACATCAGTCTTAAATCTCCTATGTGCTTGTCAATTAGTCCAAATACAGTCCAATCATCAAAATAAACTTCCAGGAATTTATGGATGTATTCTTTAAATACAGCAACTACTACTCTAGAAAATATAGTTGGTGCATTCTTAAGACCAAAGGGCATTACCGTATACTGGAATGAGCCCCATTCTGTTGCAAAAGTGGTCTTGGATCGGTCTTCTGGATGGATTCTGATCTGGTGATAGCCTGAAAAGCCATCAGTGAAGGAGTAGACCTCCTGTCCTCCCACATTGTCTAGCACTTCATCAGTGAAAGGTGTCAGGAATGGATCGTGAAGCGATGCATCGTTGAGTTTACGCAGATCGACACAGATCTTGATGTCTCCTTTGGTTTTCTTTTCTTGGAAGACCATGGGGCTAACCCATTTGCTTTCTTCTACATGTTCAATGATGCCTGCTGCGAGCATCTTATCGATCTCATCCTTAACTTTTTCTTTGTAGTGCGAATTTAATCTGTAAGGACGTTGCTTGACTGGTCTGGCATCCTCCTTTAATGGTATCCTCATTACTCCCAGGTCTCCAACTATTCCCTTCATTTCTGTGAACTTGGTGGGAAATAGGTCCTGATAGTCATGTAGCAGATCTGCAATCTGTCCTACTATTTTGTCATCCCAATAGTCTCCAATAGAGGCAAACTTTGGTTCTTGTTCTGTGCCAATGTTGGTCTTTTTAGTCCTGATAGGTTCTGTGATCGCTGGAATTTCTAGCTTCGGTCCATCAACATCGCGAGTCCCTTCTGACTCCGGAATATTGATGTTGCGAGGATCGTCATCCTCCTCCTCTGGCTCTGCAGCAAAGTTATAGCACTCGAGCGCATCTTCTAACTGGATGGACCACTCGGGTTGAGCATGCACTGGTAGAGTACAATCCTCAAATATCTTGTTCTTTATTACATCTAGGGCCTGATCAACACAAGGATAATCAGATTCAAAAGTGAAGGTGAGTAGGAAGCTGTCTATCATAAGTGGCCATGTAGTCGTTCCCTTGCGCAATTCAGTCTCTGTGTACCAGTTTCTTGGAACTGTATCCAAAGTGTGAATGAATCGGTGAACCCATTCATCCTCGAGAATGTTCGACCAGTTCTGTTCGCATGTCTGAATATGTGATCTGGGATCACTTTCTCCTGTGTACCTCTGCTGGATATACTCTCTGTCGGTAGAGAATCTAATCGCCATCGTCCTTTTAAGATCATCCCATGATGCGATATTCTCTTTATGCGCAAACCACCATCTTGCAGGTGTGGCTCGTACTGCAAGGTCCATAGCTGCGATCCTCTGCTCGTGAGGAATTTGTTGTTCGAACTGCGTGAGAAAATCCTAGATATATGATAGACCATGAAATGCTGGAATCTCGCTGATCTCTGCGCCAATCCATCACAGTGACTTAGTCATGTACGCACATCTGCGCGCTGAGACTTCATAAAGTCTGTTCTGCCAGTTCTCTAGACCAACATCCAAATCCGATGCGCATGAGCTGTCGCATCACCAACTAATGTTCCCTTCCGCGGTTGGATTGATATAGTCGCTCTGGTTCGCAGTCATCTAATAGAGACTCTCCATGTTACGTACCTCTGCCTCTGCTCGGATAGGTTCAATATATCTAGGACCCTGAAGAGGATCCAACCGTGCGATGACCCGGATCTGCACGTCCTCAAACGTCATTTGTCTTCTTTTTAGGTCGATAACAGCCATGTTACTGATCGCCCAATCAATGCCTAGCAATGCTGGATATGGTCGACTATCGCCAATGATTTCTATAACTTCAAAGTCCGCAGAGCTGCGAACTCCGTCAATGTCAACTGGCACCTGCGATAATCGACCCAGGGGTGATACTCGCTATTGATTAGCTAATCTCAGATGGATAGGCGATCTGACTAACTTAGGGCTACCCATCTGTTCCCATGTCTTCTTAGTCAGAACATTTACCTCTGGTCCTAGATCTAGGACTACCTCATCCATTTCAAATTCTCCAACCTGTGCTGTGAGCTTCATCTCTCTTCCTGTCCTTGTATGTCCCATAATACTATTAACAGCATGCTGTGCATTGCTCAAGGGAGAAGATGGCTGACACTGATCTATGATGCGCTGCAGTTCTCCAATAGCTTTTTCATTTCTGATGAGTTTTAAACAACTACGTAGGAAGGCTTGTACACTTCCTGTCGATTCATCTTCGTTGCATCGTCCCGATGTGGTATCCTGTGGTATCTGTTCAGTGCTAACACCACAAGGTGCTTACTACAGTATGCCCCTGGACGGCGGTATCTGCGATCCTGATTGTGTAGGGTCATCAAAGAAAGTTTTAGCTTCCTGAAATACCTCTTTGTTCTTCTGTAGGTCGAGTGGTGTGGCTTTATTAGTAGCTATGTGCACCCACTCCGGACTTGTGTTCTTTTCAATATCCTGTGATGTCCCACTGGTGGAAGCACCGCTACGAGTCGCTATATTGACTCTTGGTTCTGGCTCTTTCTGCTCAGCAGCAATAAGCTGAATATTCTGGTGTACTGCTGGCTTAGGTTCTCTGATCTTAGCTATCAGAACAGGGCATTCTTCTATGGTGTGGTCATAGGACTTGCAATAATTACATGTGGTAGTGGGGCTCTGACAGTCCCTAGCATAATGTCCTACAACTCCACAGTTATAACAAGTGATCGGTCCACGACCACGGCCAAAGCCTTCTCCACGGCCAAAGCCTAGTCCACGTCCTCTTCCTCTAAATCCTCCGCCGCAGCCTCCTTGAGCTGGGTCATGCTGTGGTCCTGCTACGGGACCCTATGTCTCTGATTGGACTCTGTAGAACTCTTGCTTGCTCCTGACCATGAGATCATAGGCTCGACAATCGTGTTCATCATGGCCTACGGACTTACAAAAGACGCAATATAAGTTCTTAGGTGCCTGCACGTACTTCTGAAGTAGAGGGCATTGCTAAGGTAAATGTCCTCACGTTTTGTATATTTCACACCACGGCCCGTGGGTCTGTGGTAGGGGGTTAGGAGCCCCGGTCGCTATATACTCTACAAATACTGGACAGTTATCTTTAGTATGGCCTTGTGCTTTACACCTTACGCACCATATGTCTTGCATAACCTCTTTCCCTTTCTTAAGCTCATGCAATTGTAACGTGAGATTAGCCAACTGGTTTTGTAGCGTTGTCATACCCGTGCTGCTCTCTGCTAGAGGTGAAGCCTCTAGTTTCATCGCCATTTCCAACGTGTCATCCTACGTCTGGAGTTTTTGCTGCATCAGTGGCACTCTGATGTGAGGGAGAAGCGCTGCAATAAACCATTCCTTATGCTGCTCCGGCGCAAACTCAAAACTGACTTGGTCTATAAGGGCTATGAATTTCTGATCAAAGTCCCATACTGACTCTGTAGGTAACTGTTTGATGTCTTTGAGCTCTGTAATGCACTGTGACTCAGACTTAGGTTTCTTAAATTCTTTAATCATGGCGGTCCTAACCTGGACAAGTGTTCTGGGTGTGGCGGCATACTTCATGTACCATGTTAAAGCTCGTTCTCTCAGTGTGGTGACCAACTGTACAAGTTTAATATTATCATCCTGAATTCCTTTAATGGTCCACATGGCTTCACATAGAAACCAATGCTGTTCTGGGTCCTCTGCTCCTGTACCCTTAAAGATAGGTAGCTTCATGTCATCCCCCATTCTGTTTCTACGTGGTGGATGTTGATTGGCTGTGCTACTACCACTCGGCAGTGTAGGTGGAGGTGATGTAGCGGTAGTATGTACTGTCTGCGAGCTACTAGATGGAGTTCCTACGGGATTGTTTTTAGTCTTGATCTGTTTCTATGGGGTGTAAGGGTGGTAAGGGATACCCCCTTCTGTTTTGTCTGTGGTACTATGACTCTATTCTCTAATATTCTCTGAGATGTTTTCAAATATGGGAGATCTGGAATCTAGTTTATATCTCTTTCCACTACGTGTGCATCCAATGTCATCAAAATCACTGTCAAACTCTTGTGACATTACACTTTACTTAACTTATTCATTTGAGAATATGTCTAAGGTTCCTTTTTCATATAAGAGCTGCTTAATGGACAAGTTTAAATATTTTAGGTACTTACCGCGATAGCCTTTTAAGAAGTACCGCTCTGCCTTGCTGAAGCTTTTTCTTTGGTCAACTGCAAATTCTGTAACGAAGCCTTGTAGCACACTCACAAGCCAGAATTCCACTGCTCTTATAATGAGATTATCAAGGTTATTCACAGTCTGAGTCAGCTCCAGTGTCCAGACACTGTTTCTTTCCTTCTTGAATATGCTCGTATCAGTCAACTTTGATAACCAGTCGTAAAGCTCATTTCCAAAGGTCGCAAAAAATATCGCATGCAGGTCTGAAGAGATATGTTTTTGTAACCAGGCCTCTGTACTCAGTTTAGGACTCCTGTTCTCTCGTTCAACAAATTCTCTCACGTTAGACTCAACCCACTGGTTGAGTTCGTCTCTAGTAGGACGCCACCAGAACATCAGTGCTCTGTTTGTTCAAAGCCGGCAACGGAACCATTTGTTGGTCGCTATGGGAAAACCCGGGTTTACTATAATTAACCAACAACACCCCTAGCTCACTGGCCCTTTCGGCGACAGACCGCGGAGCGGCCTGAAGTCTCACCCGAAGTGATTCTAATGGGTTGGCCAAGGACTCAAATGTATTGGACCAGGTTCTGCGACATCCTACTTGCAACTCCGCAGCTCCTCTAGCCGCGAGATCTCTTGTCTCTATGTCGCGCGGTCTCTTCTACTCGCGTCGCGCAACTTCCACTTACTCGCGATGACTCCAGCCTTGTCGCATCACCGCGTGTCGGTCGACATGTATCTCTCTCTCTCTCTCGCCAACGCTAAGTCCTTAACCTGCGGTATCACGCACCGCAGCTCCTCTGCCGGTGCGATATCGCCTCCCTGCGATATCCTACCACTGCGGCTCAGCGCACTTAGCGTTGTTCGTGTCGATACACGGGGCTCAACATACAAGGCTGTTCAATACTGCGACTGTTAACTGTCTAAAGGGGAACATAGGCGAACTCTTATACATAATACTTAAAGAATTGAACTTATATTTATCCTTCTATAATGTTGCGAACTGAATAACACATACATACATCTACTGTAAGCAAAACTCATGTGCAAAATAACAGATAACAGTAACAAAATACAATCACATGCATTCACCACATAACACGCAGGTTTTAACGTGGTTCACCCCCAGGGTGGGAGTTACATCCACAGAACTATGTTTCTCTATTATAGTTCAGGGAAGGCAAACACAGTTCTGCTGCACCGCATATGTAGCTAGAGATCTTCTGGGTAACTTCGCACACAGCCTGGAGCCCTTCTCTCTTAGATCTCTTCTCTATCTCTTTCTCTATATTGTCTATCTTGTAATATACTCTTCCCTCTCTGTCAATCCCTGTGGATTGTTACATACATACACAAAATCTGCTACTGGTTACAATAAGATAGTTATAGACTAATAACAGAACCAGAGCTCGGCTCTTACAATACTCTAATATCTAACTGACTAGCTAGCTAACAAGTACCAACAAAATGCCAACCTTTTACAATACAAAATATATCCCTTTATAGGCGGCCCGAAGGTCTCACCATTACAACACTGTGGGCCTGTCCCAACAGTAATCCCCAAACCCTAACTAGTGACAGTCGGCGTATCTGTACTTGGAGTAGCCGCTTTTCGTCACACCACAGCTCCTCTGTGGTATTCCATGCTTCCTGGCACTGATCATGGGTACTATGCACCGCTTCCCATTACTACAGCTCCTCTGCAGTCTTCCATGCTTCCCAGCGCTGACCATGGGTACCGGCGCCACTTCCCTTTTCTGTCCTTTGTCTTCAATACCTCAGCCTCGTCGCTCCTTTTCCTTTATGAGGGTAGCTGAACCCTCTTGTCTCCGTCGCTACCTTCAATGCGGTGGGTGAGCTCTCTCTTCTTGGTCGCTCAGGTACCATTGTCTTCCTTGACTTCTCTGTCCCAACAGTCACGATTTCCGGCTCTGATCTGCAGCTAGAAACCTGCTACGACGTCGTAGCTTTACCTCTTCTATCTCCGCCAAAACTATCTAACCGCCAAAATAGCAGCTTCTTCTGTAGCTGCGGGACCCTACTCCAACAAGGGAGTTAGGCAAGCTAAGATGCTTCCACATGTGATTTGGTGGAAGTGGGAGACTAGGAATTGTTGTACAAGTGGCATTATTTGGAATCTCTTCCCAACTAGAGTTGGAATGCATCTCTTGGAAGGAATTAGACCCATAGAGAGCTTGGAAAATTTATAAATGTTAAGAGCAAAGAATGAAGGCATCTTCTATTCATTTGATAAATTGTCATTTGTGAATTGTGAGAGCTAGTGGATGACTAGTTTTCTTTCCTTAGCCAATTTCGAGGGTGAAAGATTCCCATCCAAGTTGGTGTTTGGAGAGGCCACTCAGGTCTTTCATGGAGCTTTAATGGATTTGTATTTACAGGTGTAAGCTATAGGGTCGGTAATGGTTCCTTCTATTGCAGCACTTTATCTCAACCATTTCTAGTTTTTATGGCATATTCTTGCTCACGGAGGGATTACGCTTTGGGTGCGCTATTGATCTCTTTGGGGAAGCTTCTAATGCCCCATTATTTTATGTTATGATTTAAATTATCCGTATTTCAAGTTCAGAAGACTCTATGGTCGAAATACTGAAATATTTCATATAAAAATGTTAATCAATGAATAAATAGTGTTGTTTCCCCACTATCTTGTTGTGAACCAATGTAATGTTGATGGATTCGAATTGATAAGTAAAATACTCATGGTTTATGGATGAATGAACTATTATTTAAGTATTTAAAAGTTCAAAAGACTCTCAGGTCAAAATACCTGAAATATTTCATGTATAAATGTTAAACAATGAAGAAACATTGCAATTTCCCCACTACCTTGTTGTGAACCAATATAATGTTTATAGATTCGAATGGATAAGTAAACTACTGATGGTTTATTTATGAATGGATTGTTATTGATGGATTATATGAGTTTAATGTTCATTACATAAGCATTTGGAGTAATTTTGTTGAGTTTCAGCGGCATTTGGAGAAGTTTGTCTATCATTTTCCCCAAGGTTGAAACTAGTCTTTTTGCATCTGATTTGAGGGAGTTATAGTAGACATTAAATGTTGAATGGTGATACATATGAGTTAATATTTATTTCCTTTACATGTCCCCTACTTCCATTCAGAAATTCGAGTTGGATTGAGTTCATTTGGGAAGCTATTTTCAGTATTCATTGTGGGGGAATTAGAACCCCAAATTACTAGTCAAAACTCCTATCTCGACTAGAATCTTAAACAAGTTTGCAAAAGCCTTTACAGGGTAATAAAGCTTCCCTAAACATCATATTCAAACCTTAATATCATTCATATATATTCTATGAATATTTGGGAGCATTTGGACCAATTTGGAGACCTAGACATCAAAACTAGCCAAAGGTCGAAATTGGGAAAAAGTGAAAAATTGGTCATTGTAATAAAATTTTGAAAAATGGACATTACAATGGACCTTGAAAGCTAAAGTGATGCAATATATCCTAAGTGAGGTCTTTTTTACTTCATAATAAACAAAAAATGAAGTACAAGTTTTGGAGGACCTTTTAGTTTCCAAAGTTTATCCCACCACCAAATAAGAAAACCCTTGTGTAATGGTAAGACTGATTTATACCCCAGCTTGGCTAAGTAAACGCCTCCCTCCAAGTTGAATATCCACTTGAGATGATCCAACTCATCCTAAAGGTGAACATGAGCTTGAGTTAGATTGCCATAGAATGTGTCCCAAGCAGGGTTGGAATTTCAAATGGCGGACACCTGTCAAAATTACCAGTAAAATCAAAATCTGAAATGTTTTCTATATTTTAAGCCGGATTTTGACGTTCTCCGTAAAATCTTAGCTGTATTTGATGGGTAAATTGGCCCATGACGGGTATTTACCCGTCAAATTCCATCCCTGGTCCCAAGGGCCCTTCCACATATAATTTCTTAGTATAAAATTAATATTAATTTTGAACTTAGAGTATGAAGTTCTCTTTTTAATACGTAATTTTTTTTTTTGGATATAAGGAAGTATGTTAACCAAATCCAAAGGCAGCTTTAGAAAAAGTGGAAGTCTAACCCCTTATCTCTTGTTATTTCAAAATACCTATTTTTTTTTAATAATGGTGATGAATCAAATCACACTTACATATAACAGCTAATAATATATTTCCTCATTGCTTAACAAATGACTTATAATAGAGTTTTCGATCTTTAAAAATACTCTAACATTAATTTAGAAATAAATACTTGAGACATCCTTAAAAAAACATTTTTTTAAATATAAATTTTTAAGACCAATTATCATTTAAGAAGGGTAACAATATTAGAAAATTTAAAACGAAGGAGCATTATTTCAATGACTCATCATAATTTCAGTGACTCGTCACTATTTTCATTGGCAATGCTTTGTTTATCAATGTGCATTGTAGTACAAATGTCAATCATGACCAAGATTTAGGGTTCAATTATACTTTGGGGTAATTTTAATATAAATATTTTCAAATAGAACGAAAGCATGTCATAATCATCTATCTAATTGTTTCTATGTACCATTTTGACGCGCTATGACGGAATTACACGCGGATTATGACACACTATGACGGATTTACACGTGGATTATGACGCGCTATGCACCATTTTTTAGGGTTTAGAAGACCTAGAAAAACATGATTTATCTTACATGTCTAGAAAATAATGTCTTTGTAAATATAAAGAATTGTAGATATCCTTACAAAATTTGCAGTCATTTTATTATAACACATGGATGTTTTCTAATAAGGTTTTTTTGGTGGTTTTTTTCAGGTTTTGCATGTAATGTTTTAATGGTCATTGGATTTGAGATATAGGGTAGGGAATTTATCTTGTAACTTTTTTTTGTTCTAGGTAGCCTCAACCGTGACTTTCCTGCAAGGAGGTTTTGACTCTATTGAGTTACAAGTAATTTATTTCTAGGTGAGTTTTTTATAGTTTCTATTCTAACTGCAGTAAGCCCTCTGGTTCCATATTTGGAACCATGGCTCTAATACCATTATGTAGTGTTCTTCCTTCTCTAAGGACACAAAATAAATTACTAAGTCAATTTCGATGTATACCAACTCATTTAGAGCATGGTTTAATAATATTTTGAGTATTGTTTTGCAACAACATTTTCTTATAGTTTCTATCTGTTTAGTATTTTCATTCATATCAAAGTATTCTAAAATTTCCATAATGAAATATTTTCAGCAGATCTAAAAATTGTGTTTCACTTGCAATGTTTCAATCATGGTTTATTTTTGCATTAACATTTATAAATGTAAATGAATAATCAAATTTATAGTACAAGTAGAATACCTGGATAACATAGAGTTGTAGGTAGTTCATGTAGCTCCTATAGTTTCTTTTTACCAATCCTTAGTGCCCATAATGATAGAACCACCATGCTGGCCAACTCTTATAATGTTGGCCCTAGGAAACTAATGGGTTTCCTATCCTTTGAGCCTAGAAAACAATAATCCCGCGAACAATTTTTCTTAGTAGTATTTTCCATAGATCAATAGTGCAATCTCAACAAACCAGTTTCTTTTAGTTAACCCCCTCCTCAATCTTTGAGTTTCCCCCCTCCTCAAAAACTTCGAGTTGTCCCCCTCCTTGACATCCCTCCTTTTCAGAATCCATCTAACTCAATCTTACTCACATAATCTCCTCCCGAGACACCCCCCCCCCCCCCCAAAAAAAAAGAGCCCCTTCCTCTTCCATTTTACCTTGCATTAATACCCATTTTCCTCCTCCTTCCTTCATTCCTACTCCACTGCCTCTCCTATAATGTTTGGGGATTATAAATCATTAATACTCTTACACTATTCAAGATATTTAACAATGATTCAATGTGGTTATCCCCTTCATGGTTGTCTTGAGAAGTTAAATACTTTCATGCTTAATTTTGTTGGTATTCCTTGAGTTGACATTTATGTTTATTTATTCGTAGAATTATTATTACTTGCAAGTTTACTGAACTTTTATTTTAATGGTAATTAAATGCATTGCTTCAATATTTAATGTTGTAGATAACATAATAATTATCTTGACTTTCATGGACAAGATGTTTGCGTTCTCGTTAATCAATCTATTCTGAGTCAATCATCATGTTTCAGTTTTCAAAATAAAGATTAAATAATCATTAAAGTGGATAATATAATAATATTAAGTGACACAATCATATTTCATTTATGGTTAAACCTCTAATAACAATGATAATAATATATATTTTATCAATCATGTAAAACAATTTGGAGAGTTAAATAATTATTTTAATCATAATCAATGCAGCTTAAGTGTATCTCACAATAGTTATAACATTATTAAATTAATAATAATCAATAATAATAAGTAATAATAATTAGTATTATTACTATTAATGGTGAATAATAATACTAACATTTATTTGTTTAATAGATAAGTAAATCAGTATGAACATACTATCTTTATATTAATTAACAAGGTACCCTTAATGGGTTAATTAATCATGCTTAACAGTTAGGCAATACAATTATTTATTGTTAATGTTCTTTCTATGACACCTTACATTGACAATACTTTCAATTGATGACACTTACATTAATAATTTATTACGGTGTTTACATATACAGACTAACTCACTCATTTTACACATTACCAACTTAATCAGTCATTACCTAAGTTGATTAATACATTCTTAACTAAGTTACCTATGACATTTATACCATTATTTAGGCGTGACAAGTTTCTTGTACATTGATACTATCATACATGTACGAGGTGTGCATGTGTGTCCAACATATGCACATATTGGATATGCACTATAAACAAACACCATCCTGCCTATGCATACCTTCTAACTAATAATAGTAATCCCTCACGCAGAAAGAGAAAACACACACACACATACACATAATTACTTTAACATAGTCAGTTATTTAACAATTAATCCCTTTTTTATGATTTCATATTCATATATGTTACTTATTAAGTTATTCAGTCAACACGATTATGGGTACCTACTACTACTAACTCGGTATCAAGGAATATCAAACCCTCAACAGTACTAACTAACACATCCTCCCATCCTAACCTAAGTCTGCATCCTCCTTATCCTTCCTCTGCGAGTATAGAAGTGGATGTCAGCTTCACTGACCTGACCACATAAGGACCCGAGAGTGATAACATTGGCTGAACAACAGACATAGCCTCTCATAGTAGGCATCCGACCATCATCATCCCCAAAACTTAGGGAGCGTGTCTCAACACGACCCTCCCATGACCTCGGGTATTATAGAAACATAGGGTGGAACATACATCCATCCCTCTCAACATCCTGGGTCTATACCCTATCAAAACCATACTGTGATGTTATTGAGATTATTGGAATGTGTCATTGTATCATCATTTTGGTAAATAAGGATTTTTGCGAAATAGGTACTACATCACACTTCATATCAAGTATCTGACTATTACATAGCCCCTGTGTCCTGTTGATTATTACTTTGCAAACATATATTTATAACAATATCTCCATTCAATCATTAGTTGGTCCATATTATCAACATCATTTCCTTTCATCACATAAAATCATTAAATCGATCGCATCATGAGTTGGTATCTACTTACCACATCATATATATCACATTTCATCAAGGACGACCATTAAACATACACTGTCATTAATTAAGAACGGAATATCATGATAACTACAACATAGTAATCGCATAAACATAATCATAACATCATAATCATAGTATCGACATAAGCATAATAACATCACAAACATAGTAGCAACACATAATCAGGTCTCACATGCCGAAAACATAGTTTACTCAGTCTAGCTGAGTCCAACAGATAGTATGCAAATACAGTGCAGTAAGTTTGACTGATAAACTTGTCTAGTCAAAACATGGGGCGTTACATAAATTTCAAAACTGATAACAGTGAATAATTTAATTCATTTAACATAACATTTATTTATTTTAAAAAAAATTCTTTAATTACCTCGATTAATCTTGATGTAACAACCTCTGTGCTACTCCTATTCTTCGGTAATGGAAAAATACAAGGTAAATGCAAATGTACAACTTTATGGCGAAAAGCTCAAGGACGGTAAAAGCACTGTATGTAATGTTGTTTATTTTTCCTAAGTTGTGAATTGTTTTGGTAGGGTTGGGAGAATAAGGACTTGACTTAATTGAACCATTGGGGCTTGAATCCACTAGGGAGAGGGTGAATGGCTATGAAACCATGAGTTGGATGACTAGTGTTATCTCGGTGCTTTGGTCATGTGCATAGTTTTAATTCGTTTTGTTGGTCTAAAACCTCTTAGGCATCATCCTAAATTGAAGTAAGTCTTGAATGAACTAAATGGCTTTGACCTACTAATCATAAAGACTTTTTTTTATTTTGTTATTAAATATTATTATTATTATTATTGAACTATTATCAATTGTGCATATCATATATGTATAAACTAAATTTTTACCTAGAAAAAAGAGGTGACTTCTTTAAAAGGAAACCAAACCAATAACTTATGAAATTAAATGATTGTTATCAAAAGAAAAATAAATTTTACTAAAGTTGTTAGAAAAAGAAAATAGAAAATAATTTATTTAAAAATGGCTAAGATTCGATCGAGAGGAAATCCATCCCATTATAAAGTAAAGTAGATTAAATAAAAGAATACAGTATGTATTTATTATTACTTATTCAAAAAAAAATTATTGATAAATATTTATAAAGAAATAGAAAAACATTAAACATTATACCATACGAGTTTCATGTATGGCACCTTTACCATATCTTAATAAATAATTAAATAGATTTTAACACATAGGTTAAAGTTTATTGTTGTTGGTTGAGAATATTTTGCACAAGCTTAGGGCGAATGATCCTCATCCTCCTCAATCATGCATTGGGAGAAAAGTCGAAGTTAAGTTTTTAGTTGTCTTTGTTGTGTTACTCTATTTATTTAGATAAGTGACTTCTCTATCCCCGGATATGGTTCTTCTACAGGAGACTATGACTAGCTCGTATCCGGCTCTCTTTGCATTTTCCAAACTTTGTCATGGGTGGGAGTTTTGTGCATTGGATTCTGTGGGTCTCTCAGGTGGTTTACTCACTGGCTGGAACCCTAGGACCTTTAAATGTCATGCTTATCACACTTTGGCGGGCATTCTACTAAACGTTTCGATGCGGGGGAATCCCATTCCTTTTTCTATACTTAATGTTTATGGTCCTTACCTACAGAGGGATACTTTTTGGAGTGCTGTAGCCTCGGGGGGGTTACTCTCGCTACCCAATCTCATTCTTGCTGGAGACTTGAACTTTACCTTGAGTTCTGCAGAGATCTGGGGCACTAAAGCCATACCAGACCCCCTGGGACCTTACCTATCCTCTTTGTTCTCTGACCATCGCCTTGTGGACATTGCGCCCCCATATGCTGGCCCTACTTGGAGGAATGGTAGGGCTAGGGTGGAGGGCATATCAAAAAGACTGGACCGGTTCTTACTTTCTGACCATCTCGTTACCCGTCTTCCTCGCCATCGGGTGTGGGCACATCGCTGCAGCATTTCTGATCATTTCCCCATACTACTTGAATGGAGTGACTCTCTGAGTTCTTGTCTTTATCCTTTTAAATTTAACCATTCTTGGTTGGGGAATGAACTATTTGATAACTTGGTATGTGATACTTGGTCTGATCCTCTGCGGGTACCCTCTATGGATACCATGAATGATTTCTCCTCTCTTTTGCGCCTCTTGAAGGAAAAGGTCAAGGTTTGGACTAGAAATGAAACCTTGAACATGAAGGAAAAATCTGCTCTATTGACAGAACAGATAAATACCATTCTATCCTCTGCGCGATCTGCTATTTTGCCTCGGGATTTGCAGTACAGGTTAAATGATCTCAAAGCAGAAAATCTTCGTCTATTAAACCATGAACTCAACTCTGCGAGATTACAAAGTCTCATTACCTGGGCTGATAAGGGTGATGCTAATACCAAATTTTTCCATGCTGTAGCCTCAGCTAGGAAAAATCAGAATGCTATCTGGAGCATTAAGGATGAATCTGGGGATTGGATTTCGGATGATAAAGACATCAAAGATCTAGGGGTTCGTCATTTTAAAGACATCTTTGCCGATGATGGAAATACTACTCTTGAAGCTCAACTAAAATTCATTCGTCTCTTCCCTTCTTTTCTTTCGGGGGAAGACCATTCATCTTTTACCTGTCCGGTTTCCCTGTTTGAAGTAGAGGGGGCTTTGAAGGCTTTTAAAAAGGACAAAGCTCCTAGTCCGGATGGCTGGACGGTGGAGTTTTACTTACACTTCTTTGATATGTTGGGACCTTCCCTGGTGAATTTAGTGGAAACATCTCGTTCTATGGGAAGAGTCTCTCCTGCTATAAATTCTACTTTCATTGCCCTCATTCCCAAGGTTGATTGTCCCTCTTGTTTTGGAGATTTCCGGCCCATCTCCCTTTGCAATCTGTGTTATAAGATGATAGCTAAAGTGGCTGCTTCTAGACTGAAGCCTTTCTTGGACTCCCACATCTCTCCTCAGCAATTCGGCTTTCTCAAGAACCGGCTCATTCATGAACCTGTTGCCATTACACAAGAAGTTCTTCATTCTGTTAAGATTAAGAAGCAGTCAGCGCTTATTCTTAAATTGGACTTGACTAAGGCATTTGACAGGGTAAACTGGACATTCATTAGGTTGATTCTTATACAGATTGGTATCCCTTTGGTGGGTGTTAACTGGATCGTAGGATGCATCTCCTCTGCCAATTATGCTGTCCTTGTCAATGGCTCACCTTCTTCCTTCTTCTCTGCTTCCCGGGGTATCCGGCAGGGTTGTCCCTTATCACCTTTGCTCTTTATTTTGGTTATTTAAGGTCTCAGCCTGTTGATTGAAGATGCCAAGCGTAATGGTTTAATAAAAGGCATTAAGATTACGCCACATCTCTCACTCTCTCACTTGCTCTTTGTTGATGATGTGATCCTATTTGGGATGGGAACCTTTGAGGATTGGATGGCCTTTAAAGTCATCCTTGAGACCTTCTGTGATGCCTCTGGCATGAAAATTAATGTGGATAAGTCCTGTTTTCTTCACCATGATCTGGATGATTCTTTGATTGGTAGAATATCTGGTATCTTGCCTTACCGATTCACTCACCTCAATCTGGGTTTCACTTACCTTGGCTTTCAACTGAAGCCCTCTGGCTATCTCATTAAAGATTGGTATTGGCTGGTCCATAAATTTGAGAGACGTATAAATCATTGGACTAACAGGCTCCTTTCTCTGGGAGGTCGCCTTGTATTGGTTCGTTCTGTTCTTTCCAGCCTGCCGGTTTATTAGTGTGCTCTTTATCCTATACCTTCCTCCATTTTACAGAAGCTCAGATCTCTCATCTTCTCTTTCCTCTGGGGGTCCTCTGATCACAAAAAGAAGTTCCATTTGATTGACTGGCATTATCTGGCTCGCCCTATTACCCAGGGGGGATGGGGTATCAAACACCTTCCCCTTTTCTGTATATCTCTGCGGATGAAAAACTTCTGGTTTGCTATGAACAATGGAGGCATTTGGCATCAGATTTTGAAGGCAAAATACATGAAAAATATGACTGTCCAGAACTGGTGCAGAACAAAAAATTTCAGACACTGGAATATCTCCATCATTTGGAAAGGATTTCTGGGAACTTTATCTTGGTTTGGGAGAGGATTAACTTGGCTGTTGGGAAATGACACTGAGATTAGAGTAGGTGCGGACCTTATTGTTGGTCTTGGTTGCTCATATATTCTGCCGGATGATTTGAGATCATACCTTGAAGATTACGGGATTTGCACCCTGGATCAAGCTATAAATCAGGGGACTGGTCTATGGTTTTCTGCTGTTGAGTTGGATTTGGGTGAATATTATGGAATTCATATATCAGGGGGTTAAATTACAATAGAATCAGCTTGAGGGAGGAAAATGATTCTCTCATGTGGTCCTTTGACAATTATGTTGGTCCTCTTAGCGCGGCTCGAGGTTATGAATGTATCCTCCATGACTTTGATGATGATGAGCACTCCTGGGTTTTGTCACAACTCTGGGCCATGAAATTACCCCTGAAGCTTATATGTTTTACCTGGCTGTTGACTTTGGACAGAATACTTACTTGGGATCATCTAAAATCCCGAGGTTTCTATGGGCCTGGTAGATGTGTTTTGTGCAAAAATGCTTTAGAGGATTGTGGTCTTTTGTTCTTGCTGTGTCCTTTCACAAAATTAATCCTTCAACATTTCTCGACCTCATGTGGTTTCCCTCTCCCTTCACACAGCTCTGTTTTGTCTTACATAACTCATTGGATTAATACCACTCCACTTAATGCTTCCTTTCGATTTACCCCGGTCGTTATTTTCTGGTTCATTTGGCTTCAACGTAATCGTTGTATTTTTGATAATGCTATACCGGTGGCCTCCTTGGTCATTTCCAGCATTGAAAGTTATCTGTCCATCCATCCTGTGCCTCAAAAAAAGATATATGTTAGACATATTGGCCCGAAGCCTGCAAACTCCTTCCCTGTTGGTTATTTTGATGGTGCTGCTCAACTACAAAAGGGAGGTGCAAGTTTTGTGATCTACATCAGTGACATCCATCTTCTTTGTTTTTCTGTTGGCTATGGGGACAGCACCAATACACGTGCAGAACTGCTGGCACTGTGGTCTGTATTACGTGTCAGTTTGCTGATGGGTCTGCCCCTTCATTTGGTTCTTGGTGACTCAAAGGTCATTATCTCCTGGGTGAAAAGACTTGCTACACTTGAGATACCCTCTTTGAAACATTGGTGCGATGAGATAATTTCTATGCTACACACAGTTCCACCAGTGACCTTCGATCATATTTTCCGGGAGCACAATCAGCTAGCTGATAGTTTATCAAAAAAAGCTCTCGATTTGGAAATGGGTAAAGGCTATTTCATGGAATCTTGGGATGATTTGGTCATTGCAGAAGGACACTTTACTCTATTTTGATGGTCTCATTTATCATGGTTTCTGATGGCTCATTACATGCTAATTTTCAGCATGGGTATTGTATGGAATTATGAATATCTTTGTCTGATTTTTTTGTATGACTTTCTGCTAGCTAATTTGGATGCTCCCCTGGACTGTATGTTTGAAGGGCACCTCAGAATACTTACGAATATTTCTGACCTGGTTCGTCCAGGAATGATGAGAAAGCCTGCATATTAATCAGGCTTTTCGCTGATTACTTTAGACTGGGCTAATTGAACTGACTTACTCATTATTGTTGTTTGGATGGGAGTTGTATGGTTCAGTCTATTGCATGTATTTTGTATAAGATGTCTTTTTTATTCTTATGAATATCAAAGACTAGTATTTTTTCCTCTGAAAAAAGAAAGATAAGTGATTTCTTTGTGCTATTCATTCTTAATTCGCCAAGTTAATGTTTAAAGTTTTATATACATTAGGTATATAATTCATGTAGAAGAAATCTTATAGTATTGTGTAAAATAATTTATGGAAAATATGTGCATTATTAATTCTAAGTAAACGGAAGTGTGTTAAAATATTTAAATATGTCCAGTGCAACTAGTTCTTAATGTTTTAATGTTGAAATAATAATATCCTTGAAAGATTAGCCTCCTTTTTAGAAGTGATTGGTGTGTAAGCTTATAGTTGAATATAGGTGGTTGGTTGTAACCAAAATATCAAATATAAATAATTTAAGGATAAGTTAATTAAATTTTCTTGATGTGTTAAATGTACGGAGATGGAGGTAAGTTAACAAATACTTCTTTAAAGATCTAGTTATGTAGACAATATTAAAAAAAATATATTAAAAATTTAATATATATTTCTTTTGTTTAAAATATATAATAATATTTTAATTTTTGTTTTTAAACGTGTTTAAAATATATAATAATATTTTAATTTTAGTGTTTAATTATTTTTTAAATTAACAAAATAAATTTATTTAAAATAAAAAATATGTTAAATTGGTAATATTGCACTTATTATATTTCATATTGAAATTTTTTAATAAATTTTTTATTTTATTTTATTTCTAATATTAATTTTTATTTCTTTTCGTGTGATTTTGACTTCTTAGATGCTTAGACCAAATGTTTGCCAAACAAACTGCCAACAAATCACAAAGCATTCGAACATACAAAAAAATATTTATTTATTTTTTAAAATTTTCTTAAATTACTTTGATTAATCTTGACTTATTTAAAAAATATAAAGCAAAATTATAAAAAAACTCATTTTAATTTTTAATTAATTAATTAATATTTTTATTTAATAATAAATATAATAAAAATAAGGAAAAAGTCGAAAAAACTAATATTATACTTTATTATATTTTATATTTAAACCTTATATATATTTTTCTAAATGTGTTTAAAATATATAATAATATTTTAATTTTAATGTTTAATTATTTTTTAAAATTAAAATAATAAAATTTAATTAAAATAATAAATTTCACAATTTAAATTTTGAAAACTCATTCCTTGCTATAGTTTGTATTTTCTGAATCTTGTTTTAGTTTGCTTTTGTGTTTAGACTATTAATCAATAAATTGGTTGTTTGTGTGGTTGTACATTTTAATGGTTGAAATTGGTAATTGTTACAATGTTCAACAGATTTTGGTTTTAGAAAAGATTAATGACCTAATAGTTAAGGGTCTCAGTTAGAATGGTTGATCTTTCAAGTTACTTTTCCCTTTGGTAGTAATATTTGTTAAATAAACACACTTGTCAGGGCACAATTTATTCTTCTAGAGATTAGTTAGAAAAGTAGATTGTTATTCTTTTTTTTGGTTTAAGCTAGCCCACCTTTTAGGTAGCTCCTTAGGTTTGAGCCCTAAAATTAAGCCACCTTAAATGTAACCCATAGATGTAACCGTTTTGATATTAACCTTCTAAACTACTCTTGTCATTTTTTAAGGTTTAGAAGACCTAGAAAAACATGATTTATCTTACATGTCTAGAAAATAATGCCTTTGTAAATATAAAAAAAAAATGTATATATCCTTATAAAATTTGCAGTGATTCTATTATAATACATGGATGTTTTCTAATAAGGTTTTTGGGTGGTTTTTTTCAGGTTTTGCATGTAATGTTTTTATGGTCATTGGATTTGAGATATAAGGTAGGGAATTTATCTTGTAACTTTATTTTTTCCTTTTTTTTGTTGTTCTAGGTAGCTGCATCTGTGACTTTCCTGTAAGGAGCTTTTGAATGTATTGTGTTAGAAGTAATTTATTTTCGGGTGAGTTTTCTATAATTTCTATTCTAATTGCACTAAGCCCTATGGTTCCATATCTAGAACCATGGCTCTAATACCATTATGTAGTGCTCTTCCTTCTCTAAGGGCACAAAATAAATTACTAAGTCAATTTGGATGTACAACAACTCATTTAGAGCATGGTTTAATAATAATTTGAGAATTTTTTTGCAACAATGTTTTGTTACAGTTTCTGTCTTTTTAGGATTTTCATTCATATAAAAGTGTTCTAAAATTTCCATAATGAAATATTTTCAACAGATCTAGAAATTGTGTTTCACATGCAATGTTTCAATCATGGTTTATTTTTGCATTAACATTTATAAATGTAAATGAATAATCATATTTGTACAAGTAGAATACCTGGATAACATAGAGTTGTAGGTAGTTCATGTAGCTCCCGCAGTTCCTTTTTACCAATCCTTAGTGACCAAACCTATAGAACCACCCTGCTGACCAAATCTTATCATGTTGGCCCTACGAAACCAATGGCTTTCCTATCCTTCAAGCCCACAAACCGATAATCCTGAGAGCATCTTTCTGTAGTAGTATTTTCCATAGATCAATAGTGCAATATCACCAAACCAGTTTCTTTCAGTTAACCCCTTCCTTAACCTTTGAGTCCCCCCCTCCTCAAGAACTTCGAGTTGTACCCCTCCTCGACATCCCACCTTTTCAAAATCCATTTAACTCACATAATCTCCTTTCGAGAACACCCCCCCTCCAAAAAAAATAAAAAACAAATCCCCTTCCTCTTCCATGTTACCTTGCCTTGATACTCATTTTCCTCCTCCTGCCTTCATTCCTACCATGTTACCTTGCCTTAATACCCATTTTCCTCCTCCTGCCTTCATTCCTACTCCACTGCCTCTCTTATAATGTTTCAGGATTAGAAATCATTAATACTCTTACACTATTCAAGATATTTAATAATGATCCAATGTGGTTATCTGATTCACGGTTGTCTTGAGAAGTTAAATACTTTAATGCTTAATCAAGTTGGTACTCCTTGAATTGACATTTATGTTTATTTATTCATAGAATTATTATTACTTGCATGTTTACATAACTATTTTAATGGCTTTTATTTTAATGGTAATTAAATGCATTGCTTCAATATTTAATGGTGTAGATAACATAATAATTATCTTGAATTTCATGGGAGGATGTTTACATTCTGGTTACTCAATCTAATTTGAGTCAATCATCATGTTTCAATTTTCAAAATAAAGATTAAATAATCATTAAAGTGGATAATATAATAATATTAAGTGACACAATCATATTTCATTTGGTTAAACCTCTAATAACAATGATAATAATATATATCTTACCAATCATGTAAAACAATTTGGAGAGTTAAATAATTCTTTTAATCATAATCAATGCAACTTAGGTGTATCTAACAATAGTTATAACATTATTAACTTAATAATAATCAGTAATAACAAGTAATAATAATAATAATTATTACTATTAATGGTGAATAATAATAGTAACATTAGGGGTGGTAGGAGCGGGGGGGATCCTTCTGGATCCCAGAGGACATGTAAAACAAACCTTCGCGTGGGGTTTAGGTAATAGAACAAATAATGAAGCTAAGTGGCTGGCACTTCTCCAGGGTCTTCATCTTCTAAACACTAAAAAGCTTTGAAAAGTTTTGATATTCAGAGACTCCAGGCACGTCATCTTCAAATTGATCAACGGATACCCCTCTGGAGCAGTCAAATGTTGTCGCCTGTTTGAAAAAGCTAAGCTTCTCATGTCTAAATCCTATGAGACACTCCACATCCTTCGGCACAATAATTCTGTAGCGGACATTCTGGCTAACATGGGCGCCACTCTCCCACAAGGTCATTACAGTCAGAACGAAAACCATCCTATCCTCAAATTCATCCCTTAATGTGGTGTCGAAAGCCCCCTCTTCGATCGCTTTTCATGCAGATTATCTCAGTGATTTTTTTATCCCTCCTTCATTTTTTAAGAAGCCTTAAAGGCCCCCCTCCTCTTCCTCCTTTTCTTTCTTTCACTCCCCCTTCCTTAACTTTTTTCCCTTATCCCTCCTTCCTCATTTCTTTAAGACCCCTCCTCTTATCCTATCCCCTTAACCTTATCCCTCCCTTCTTCCCTTTACCCCTCACCTCACATCACCTCCACTCAGCTGGCCTCCACTCCTCGCAGCTTCTCAACGGCTCCATGCATTTACTATGCTGTCCCACCATCATTCCTCGCTCTGCCGCGTGGCTTATCTTCTACCCTCTCTATATCTCGGTCCTAGCAGAATTTATGGCCAATCGGCCCTGGGTTAATTGCTTATTCTCTTCGCACGCTCATTGTCACCTCGACCATGATACTATGCCTTCCCCTTGCAGCGATATGTTTATTCACTCTACTTCGGTTCTCGGCTCTGGTTCTCATGAGGCTATGCGAATTCTCCTGAATGTAGTTGTAGGTGTTGAAGGAGGGTGGCTGTTGGGCATCCCATGGCAAGCTCTCCCTCTCACCCGTTCCTTCGTGAAGGAAACGCTTGCTCTCGCAGCCTTTTCCACTTGCCATTGTAGTTTCCTCTTCGCGTCTTGGTCTTCAGGCCTCAGCTCTGGTACAAATCTTACGCATTTTGGCAATTTGGGAAGAAGCACGATCTTGGGCTGTCATTGCACGGGGTGGCAGGAAGGTGATGTGGATACTTTGGTCTGTAAAGAAAGGCACAGGGGCTCCTTGCTGCAACAGGAGCTCATAGTGCTTAGTCGTTTTCTCAGTGATCCCTCGGTTGAGAACCAAGATTGTGTCCTCGCTGGTTCTATTCGATCCTTGCACAGTCACTTTGCTTGAATAGAGATCTTTGCTGGAGCTGAAAGAATGTCTCAGGCTGGTGAAAGCGCAGGAATAATGGATATCAAAAAGAACTTGAGGCGTCTGTATGAAATGATAGCAATCGGAGTCATGGACAACAAAGAAACTGCGCGAGAGGTCAAGAGCATAGGAGAAACGGTGAGCTACACCTCTTTGCAGATCAACAACCACAACGCTCGGATCGATGATAATGAAAGTAACCTTCGAGAGATAATGAGAAAAGTTGGCAGGATTCAGAAAGATCTCGAGCGTCTGATTACCATGAACCAAGGCAGCAGGGTGAATGGAGCAACTACAGAAGCTGAGCATCCAATGGAGGAAGAGTCTATAGTTCAGCCCACGAATTTTAGAGGCAATCCTTAATCTGTTTTCTTTAATTATGGTTAAATGTTCCACTGTCTTTTATTATGTAATCAGTTTATAAGGGTATATACTACCCGCGACATTAGCTGTTTTGGAAGAACTCTGTGTGTAGTTTTTTGGAAAACTCCTAGGATAAGCCTTCTGTACAACAATTTTGTTCTGCAAGAATACTTTGTTTTGCCACTACTGTAATGAATGGTTGTGCACAGCTTGTTTTATAAAATCCTTTTATAGTTTCTGTTAAATAAAAAAATAGTAACATTAATTTGTTTAATGGATAAGTAAATCGGTATGAACATAGAATCTAATTTATATTAATTAACAAGGTACCCGTAATGGGTTAATTAATCATGCTTAATAGTTAGACAAGATAATTCATTATTGTTAATGTTCTTTCTATGACATCTTACATTGACGATACTTTCAATTGACGACACTTACATTAATCGTTTATTATGATGTTTACAAATATAGACTAACTCACTCATTTTACACATTAACAACTTAACTATTCATTGTACCTAAGTTGATTGATACATTCTTAACTAAGTTACCTATGACATTTATACCATTATTTAGGCGCGCCAAGTTTCTTGTACATCGATACTATCGTACATGTACAAGGTGTGCATGTGTGTCCAACGTATGCACAGATCGGATATGCACTATAAACAAACACCATCTTGCCTATGCATACCTTCTAACTAATAATAGTAATCCCTCACTGATAAAGAGAAAGCATATATATAATTACTTTAACATTGTCAGTTATTTAACAATTAATCCCCTTTTTATGATTTCATACTCATATATTTGTGTACTTGTTAAGTTATTCAGTCAAGACGAAGATGGGTACCTACTACTACTAACTCAATATCAAGGAATACCAAATCCTCAATAGTACTAACTAACACATCTTGGACCATCCTAACCTACGTCTGCATCCTCCCTATCCTTCCTATGCTAGTATACAAGTGGATGTCGGCTTCACTGACCTGACCACATAAGGACTTGAGAGCGATATCATCTACTGAACAGCAGACCTCGCCTCTCTTAGTAGGCATCCGACCATCATCATCCCAAAAACTTGGGGAGCGTGTCTCAACACGACCCTCCCAGAGATTATGAAAGGCTGCTTGATAAGACCATTCAGCGGTCTTATTAGTAACAAGTTCTATATGTAAAGAGAGAGAAAGATGTGTGATTCTTTTATAACCATTCAAATTTTTATAACCATTCATATTTTATAAACAATTTAAGAAATATTTTATAACCATTCATATTTTATTTAAGGAAAGTTTATTAGTAACAAGTTCTATATATGTAAAGAGAAAGATGTGTGATTATTATGTGGTTCTAAACTCCTTGTGATTACATTGCACCACATGTCCATTTCTAATAAGTCAATAACTAGATAAAAACGAGTCTGGTCTCTATGTTTGTAGTTTAATATAAAATCATTTTGGTGAATGCATTCTTGTACTACCAAAATATATGTTTTTACAAAGAAAACTTATAATAATAATAAAACTGTTCACTTTTTAAAATTAAAGATGACTTAATTAAGAGAGTTTGAAAAAAAAAATTGAAATAGTAATTAAACTCACATATATATAATTTAGTATTCAAATAGATATAAAATACTAAAAGGTATTTACAACAAGAGTGGTTACATGTTGCATTGCTTATCATGAGAAAACAAAAAACATATATAGTTGGAATGTATACATAAATCAAGGAGAAAATGAACTCTCTTAATACATTCCAAATTAAAAGATCCACTTATTTCCACTAATACCCAGTTTTTGATTAATACAAAGTTTGACTTAAAAATACCATTATTTTCACTATTTATTAGTTATCCATTTTTTCATCAAATTTCTCATACCTCTTTTATTTTACCATTTTTTTTCCAAATTTTGTCACTAATACTTTAATTTCAAAAGTCTCTATATTTATGACTATTTGCAAACTAAAATACCTCTCCACCCTCTCTAAAGCCTTCCGTACCTTTTTATCATTACGCTAAGATATATGAGATTTCATCATAGTACAAAGGATTTCTTTTTATTGTTATATGCAATTATATCATATATGTAAAATATATCTCTCAATCACACTTAAAATTATTAAATTCAATTATTTTTAGCTGCACATAGTTCTTTTCAATTATGAATAATACATGTTGTAAGCATAATGCAATTGTGTTAATGTTAATTTCAATCTCGACCCTGCTTTGTGTGTCAATATGCAAGTGTGTAACTCTACATTTAATTACCAAAACAAGATAATTTGCTATAATAACATGTTTTTTATTTATTCAAAATCAACTCAAAGGATCACTTCGTTACATTTCTTCAATGTAAATTTTACAATAATCCACATCACTTTATTATGACGATCTTTGGATTACTAGAAACATTTTGATTAATTTCATGTTTTTGAAAATATTTGTAGTAATGATAGTAGATACAACCATGTACATCCCAAGTATAACCATCATATTCAATGCTAAAATGAAAAAGTTAAAACTTGACAAAGAAAAACTAAATCAATAATAAGTTAAAACTTGACAAGGAAAACCTAAATCAATAATATCCCTCCATTTTGGGGTGGGGTTGTCCACATCACCCACATTTACCTTTATGTCATATTATATTAGAATATGTAATATCAACTTGTTGAAAAAAGCATGGTTGTAATGAAGCATAAAATAAGTCAATTTAATGCATGATGGTATAGTCATGGTGGGTCATGAGGGTTGGGTTGCCCACACTCACCTACTTCTTCCTTTATGTCATATCATACTGGAATATATAATACCAACTTGTAGAGAAAAACAAATTTGTAAAGAATCACTTGTAAGTAAATCAATAATGCACAATGGACATTGTCATGATGCACCACATGAGGGTGGGGTTGCATTCAATCACGTACATTTTTTTTTATGCCATATCCTATTGGGATATACAAAATAAAAACTTGCAAAGAAAAAAACATGTTGGTAAGAAAACACAAAGTAATTCAGAAATGCACCTTGTGACTTGAAACTTTACCACTTGAATATATACATGGGATTCAAAGATACTCTTAAAATTATGGAGTGGCTAGAAAGCTTGAATATGGTCGAAGCCACAATAATTCAAAGAAGCTTTGAAAATTTTGAGGGAACAAAGGTTGGATCAGACAATAAAGCTCTAATACCAATTGAAATGAACATAACTAGCAATTGCCCCCAAAAGGTGCAATAATACGTCTATAGGTTTTTTTCGGAGGATAAAATGGTTGAAAAAAGGAAAATAAAATCGAAATTGTATTATGGGAAAATCCTCAAAGAAAGTACATGGACTGAATTTTTTCCATGGTGTAAACCTAAGCTTGTACCATGAGTACCATTAGAAATGATCTATTAGATTTGCCAGGAAGGCCAAGGAAAGGTGGACTTCAAAATCCCAAATATCACAAATAGACAGTCAAATATTAAATGTAGACGAAGTTAACAACAAACTAAATATAGTTAGTGTTGTCATAGCATTTCTCCTAGACCAAATTAAACCTCTACATTTACCCAAGTCTAAATATTTTAGCTATAATTTTGTACAATTTAAGGTTATACTGGGTTTTAGACCTATTTTCTCAATGCTCTCTTAGGCCAAACTAAACCTCTACGTTTACCAAAGTTATGATATAAAAGTCGAATCGAAGGTTTGATTTTATAAATATTCTACAAAAATATTGGGTTTCCATTGAACCCATTGTCTATATTACCTCAAATGTCAACCATGCATTATTATTTTCTCGATGCTCTCTTAAGCCAAACTAACCCTCTACGTTTACCAAAGTTATGATATAAAAGTTGAATCAAAGGTTTGCTTTTATAAATATTATACAAAAATATTGGGTTTTTGTTGAACCCATTGTCTATATTACCTCAAAAGTAAACCATGCATTGAAATCTACCATAGTCAAAACTATATATATGAGCTGATATGTGTTGTCCAAACGAACCATGAGAACCCACCATAGATCTTGTGCACGATGCACAAATACAATTTTCAAGATTCATATATATAAATTGAAAGTTATTACTACATATGGTAAATGTGGAATAGTGATCCCAAGTGCGAATAAAAGAAACTATAGTGCATTTGTTGAAGAGCTAGAAGTACAGGTTTGGATGATGGCCATTAACTTATTCAATTAAGTTTCTGCATTGGATCCATTTTCATGTGGAAAGGTCAATTTCCTGCTCTAAATGATATCCTTTTGCTAAAGCCATCTTAATAATGGGACGAAAAATTATGTATACATCATTCCAACACTACCTTCTAGCCGCCCTTTAAGACGATAAGCTTCTTTTTTCTATCAAGTTCCAAGCAACATGGCCACTAAATAGGATAAAACCTACATAGCTCCTATGTAATCGTATTTTAATTTTAAATGGTGGCAATACACCTACATAAACTACATTATAAAAAAAAACAAAATATTCCAAAAAACATAATCACAAAATAATCCACAAAACATAATAGCGACACTTTCCTTTCATGGCCAATGCATATGGCTACATGAAAATATTGATCACCAACCCATCCACCATGAAATTTTTCATTCTTAAAATGAATTTATTTATACTAATCATTCATTTTTTTAGCCAGCCCAAACATTCAATAGGTTTCCATAACCAAAGAAACAAAGCACTCTTCCAACATTCACTACATTAACCAGTTTAACAACTATAATTAAGCTATTTGTCAACATTTTCCAAGAATTCAAGCAATCAAGTATTGGAAAGTATAATTTTTTTAAAATAAAAATAAATTTATAAATACTTTAATTGTTTGAAAACCTTCCCCTAAATGCTTTACGAGATTGATTAGAATAGCTAAGGTACATATATATAGAAATCATATCCTTGTCAAGCCCTTACCTGTGAGGCAGTAGATGTTTTCTTCATGCTCTACAACGTGAATTACTAAACTATGTAGCACATTGTGCATCCTGCAATGGACCACGCAACCATCAACGTCTTTGAAAATTGGCTCAATCAAACAACAATTGAGAGAAATGTTGTTTCTAATGCAATCAAACAAACAACATTGGGAGAAATGTTTTTTCTAATTTAATAGGCTATGCCTCCAATCCCTCTACGAGAGGATTGCTTGTTGAATGCCAACAATAGGACAAAACCATCTATTTTAGGACATTAGATTCTTTTTGCCCCCAATTTTTAATGAGCAATATACTATCAATGTCACCTGGGATCCAACTTAACTTAGGGACTCTATGCCATGGGAAGCCTTGACAATTCCAAGATAGGATCCGAAGAGTATTGGATTTCTATTTAGTGGTATCTTTTTGGTTTTGACCCCGAATGAATGTTTTTCTATTTCTAATGATCGTCCATTTTTCTTGTTCCCTAGCTTCTTTAACCTTTTGAACCTCCTTTCTTAATTTAGATTGGTCTTTTGGGATAAGGTCTTAATTTATAGAATATTCTTGATCCTTTTAGGCACGAAGTTCTACCGAGTATCCCAAATTTATGGTCATTAGAGCTAATCTTATCCTTGATTAGTCTATTTTTGTTTTCAATTAGTTTACCCAATCACTCTATGTCTGTGAGGCAAGTTTCAATTTATAACTTGTTATGTATTTCTGCCTTGATTATAGCTAGTGTGTCCTCTTCTTCTTTTTTTAAACAAAAAATTACAAGGTTCAAGGTTCTTTTGTTGCACTCATGCTCTAAAGCTAATATCTTATTCATCTTCTCCTTGGTGGGTTTAATATCTAATAGACCTTCTGGACTATTTAGGGTTTTATTTGTTGTTACTTTTTCTTGAATCTCTTTAAACATGTGTTTTAGTTTAAGAGGGTTTAAAGCATCAACATCTCCTTGTTGGGTTGATTGCTTTGTTTTTTGGCTAGGTTTTTCCATAAACTGTATTCTAACTTCTATTAACTCCATCTTGTTCTCCACCATATTTAATTTATTGACTATTTGTCTTTGAATATTATCTTTGAAAGATGTAAAATTATTATTTATCAAGGGATCAAGTTTGTTTTCAAGCATCGCTCCATATTTGTTATGGAGCATGGTTTCAAGCTTATTTTCAAAAATGGTTTGAATTTATTAGTGAATTTTCTATCTTTGTTTGAAGTTTGACATCCCTTTCTTCTTTGCTTTTCTCTAATGAGTACGCATTATCACTGATGCTTTGTAGGATCATTGTGATGGGTCTCCTTTGTCATTTTTTGGAATATATGGTGAATTATTCATAATTGGATACTATATATATAAGAGCAACTAGAAAAAAAAGAAAAAACACTTGTGCACATGATTCAAGAAGTGTGAACCCTATCCTTAGATGTTTCATATGGCTGCCGAGCTTGAAAGGTTTATTGCTTCCCTACTTCTAAACGCCCCAAAGTAGAGAAAAGATAAGTTCCAAAGTTTTCTCCACTTGTTTTCAAGATGGTTCACATCAATCCTTCAATCTTAGATAGATATCAAAATCAAATGGCCATAGATAATATGGTTAATATGGTTTGCGTATATTCCTAGTTTTTAGATAATATGGTTTGCGTATATTCCTAGTTTTTAAATGGGAATGTTATAAGCCAAACCCTAGGTACTCCATACGCTGCTTCAATTCAATTTGAGATTTTTTCGTTCGCAATTCACTTACCAATCCATGGAAATTATGTTATAGAAATGTATTAAATGAAAAAAAAATTGAAGTTGTAGATTTTAATTCTATTACATTTGTCAATCTATACAATATTGCGATAATATTGATAACAATAATTTATAAAGTAGGGCACAACTTGAGACTAAGGGACTTTTAACTGCCAGCTTTTTGAGATTCATTTGTCAAGTTTGGCAAGCAGTTTGGAGACAACAGTCTCCAGAGCACTGATGCGTTTCCCGAAGTCTCCTTCGGTATTTGTAACGTCCTTGAAACTAGTATGAACCTCTTCTTTTAAGTCTTCCAGATTCCCTATTAAGGCCGAGTGATCTGCGCGCAGCTTCCTGATATCTTTGTTGAGGATGTCCCAGGTTTTCTCTCTTGCCTAGTTTGTTGCTTGCAGGAGCTTGTCTTGTTTATCCACTCGTGCTCTGAGCCTCCCCATTGCATTCTCCAACGAGTCAAGCCTTTCTTCCACTGTCGGTCCTGAGTCTGAGGAAGATCCTTGTGATGCCATTGCAAGCAACTGATAGCCTTTTCCTGATTCAGCAACGGAAGAGGGAGGGCAGAGCGATAGATTGACAGAGTAAGAGAAAGAGTCTCCTGGGCCGCACAACGATAGCTCTTCCTTGGTTCTTCACTAGAACTTCTATTCACTGGGTCTTCAAAGTCATTGTTGTATTGAAGGATGAGAAACGTTTTGAATAAATAACAACGTGGGAGGGAAACTAAGTCATGATATTTTTATGATCGGATAATTCTTTGCAGAGATTTTTTGGCAGTGCCGAGAGAGGAATAATATTCGTGTTACACTGGTGCGCTGCAGAGCAAATGGATTCATTGGCTGTTGATCATGGATCTGCTACGACTAGGGGACGTCACATCGAATTTCAATTCCATCCTTAAGTAAGATACCTCTGCCCAAGAGGGTTTCCCGAATGGATTCTTTGTCTGCTAGAGAATTCAACCCCCGAAGCACATGGAAGAATCTAATGGATTGAAATTTTTTACTTAGAAGTCGAATTTTCTGATATATTAGAGCCAGTTTAAGTTGAGAGGGACGATTCTTCCTTATTAAAGCTTGAATCAGCAGTCTTGAACCACCAAAGACCGAAAGCTTGGCTATTCCTTTGGATAGCGCAATTCTTAATCCTTGCAGGAGTCCACAAAATTCTGTTGTATTATTTGATTCAATTCCTAGGCCCCAAGAGTAATTGCTGAGCACAGTTCCATTAGCCAAGATGAACACTCCACCCCCACCAGCTAGGCCTAGGTTGCCCTTTGAAGCTCCGTCAAAGAAGAGGCATAGTTCGTTCAGGGAAGCGTTCCAGCTGATGAATTCTAGTTCATCAAGCCTAAATTCCCATTGAGCAATATGGGAATGATTTGGCAAGGTTCGATTCTGATGGTTGGGAACAATCATGCTTAACCATTGTGATTCTTCAGGAAGAAGTTGAATAGAGTCTTTTAGGGAGGGGTTGTGATCAAGAGCTTCCCCTAGTATTGCTCTGGCTTGTATTGCAATTTTAGAGGGATGGTTTTCTTGCTCCCTGAAGATTCGATTGTTTCTCTCAATCCATATTTTCCAGTAGATGGCTTTTGGAATCCATTTCCAGGCAGTTTGGAGCAGAGTTTTCTTGGCCAGCTGAAACGGTGAGAGAGTCATCCAGTCTGAAAGAAGATCCTGGATAGTGTCTGGAAGATTGATGCCAGGGTTTAGCCTCATAGCTTCTCTCCAAACCTCTTTGGATAATTGACATCCAAGGATGATGTGATCTGAGGTTTCTTCCTCGTTTTTGCAAAGAGGGCATCTAGTTGGGCTTTCCATACCTATTTTATTCAGGTTTTCTCCTGAAAGAATGCTTTTATGGGCCAGCGTCCAGCAAAATATGTCAATTTTCGGGATGAAGGATTTTGACCAAAGAAACCTCCAGACCACAGGATTGGGAGCAACATAAGGGATTGTTTGGATGTTCTTATAACCTTCCGAGGCTGAATAATTTCCTGATTTGTTTCCCCACCCTCTTCTATCTCTGATTCCTTCTTTAATTGGAGATTTTCCTTGGAGGAGGTTTGTTAGAATTTTAGCTTCTGCTTCTAATTCAGGAGGAAGGTCACCTAGATCCCAGCCAATCTAGTTATTGTCTTTCCATGCTGACAGATCCCACAGAGAGGTGGCTCCTTTATCCAATAGCCAGCGTTTGATGTTGTCCACTTCCATAGGCAGCCCAAGTGGAGTTTCTCCCAGGATGGAGTCTTCCCAGACTCTGATTGTTTTCCCATTCCCTGGTATCCAGTATAGATTCCTTTTGAATGAATCCAGTGCTTTAATACATAAGTCATATACCGGAGAACCATTTCTGAGTGGGGATTGCGTGTCCAGACACCTCTTCCTTGTTCCTGGGAAATATTTTTTGTGGAGAACTTCCTTGCTCCAACTTTCTTTCCTTGTAATCAGCTTCCAGAGCAACTTAGCTCCTAATGCCAAATTTTGGATGGTTAAACTCCGCACTTGAAGCCCTCCTTCATCACGAGGTTTTTGGATCTTATCCCAACTAATGAGGTGGAGCTTCTTTTCATTCCCTTTTCCCCCTTCCCAGATAAATTTTCTGAGCAGTCCTTCTAGCTTGCGTATTACCGAACCTGGGGTGAGCAGAATTGAAGATTGGTAAATTGGCATGCTATTTAGAACATCTTTTATAAGAATAGTCTTCCCTGCTAGGTTGAGCCAGTTGGCGCTCCATCTTTGAATTTTGACTTTAAGTAAATCTAAAATAGGCTCCCATCTTGTTGACTTGATTTTGGTTTTGCAGATGGGGATGCCTAGGTAAGTGAAGCCATCCCAGTCCATTGTGCCTTCCATCCCAAGTGTTCTAGCTATTTCCCTTAGCTCTCTCGCTGAGCACTTCCAGCTAAAGATTTTGCTTTTTTGGAAATTTATTTTACTTCCGGACACCTCTTTGTATAACTCCAACTCTTGTTTAAAGTGTTGAGCTGAATGGATGTTTGCTCCACCTAACAGCAAAGTGTCATCTGGAAACTGAGCATGATTTATGTCCCTAACATTTTTCGCTATTCTTAGGCTTGGGAGCGTGTGGATTTCTTGACAAAGATTAAGCTAAAAGCTGAGCACTGAAGCTTGAATGGAATAGAGGAGAGGAGACATCAAGCAACCCTACCTTAGTCCTCTAGAGGCTTTGAAGAAGCTTGTAGGCCTTCCATTAACCAGAGGGGCTATCCACGGACCACACACACATCCTTTGACCTAGCTTATAAAGACGGATGAGAAGCCAAATTTTGCCATAATTGCAAACAGAAAGTCATGCCTAACACGGTCAAAAGAGTTAGCTAAATCAAGTTTAATGACCATACCTTTCTAATTACGTTGACAACTTGAATGTATTGCTTCTTGGACGAGAATGATGTTGTCGAGGATTTTCCTTCCTTTGATGAAGCCTCCTTGATTTTACGGGATAATCCTGGGCAGAATTCTTTTAAGCCGGGAGGCTATAATCTTGGTTATAATCTTGTACCCTATGTTGCATAATGATATCGGCCTGAATCGATTGAAGGTGGTGGCACCTTTTTCTTTCGAGATCAGAGCAAGGAAGGAAGAATTGGTGCTGCCTCCTAATTTGTTGACCATCTGTGAATACCGAATCATTTTTAAGAGATCAATATTGATTATTGACCAACAACAGGTGAAGAATCTTGTTGTGAAACCATCCGTTCCGAAGGCACTGTCTGGTTTCATAATCGAAAGGGCGCCTTTAAGCTTATTCATGGTAACTGGAGCGGTAAGAAAGTTATTTTCCTCTGGCTTGATAAGAGGCAGAATGAGATCAAACGAGTGAGAGGAGGTGTCAAGCGGGTCCTCTATGGGAGCTGTGAATAACTCTTTGAAAGTAGCCACAGCTACCTGCTTTATGTCCTCAAAGTCTTTGAGCAGAGCACCTTGAAAATTTATTTCAGAGATTGCTTTGTAGTTCTTTCGAGCCTTGGCCTGCTTATGGAAGTACCTTGTGTTTTTGTCCCCACTTAAGAGCCAGAGACTTCGAGATTTTTTCCTCCAATACTCTTCTTCCAGCCTGCAGGCCGAGAAGAATGCTTTCTGAAGGTCCCTTCCTTTCGTAGGAGGCATTCTGATACGGGGGAGGCATCCATGTGAATTTGGTGAGTTTCCAATTCAACTTGAGCTTTTTTCCTTCTTGATATGGGAGAGGTAATGAGCCTTGCTCAATCTTTCAGGTCATGTTTTAGCCTCTTTATTTTTTCTTCCCAGATGAAAGACGGAGATCCTCTTATTTGGGTTTTCCAGGAGTAGGAAACAACTTGCAGAAAATCCTCATGTTGGATCCAGAGTGGACTAAAAAGCAAGGGAATCGGGCCAAGGTCTTGATCTAGTGCCAACTCAAGAAGGATGGGCTTATGATCGGAGGTGCAATGAGGGAGTATTTTGGTAGAAGCTAAGAGGCCCAGGGAGAGAAAGGAAGAGTGAACTAAGAACCTGTCTAGCCGGGAAGCAACATGACTAGGTCCAGTTCTCTTATTAGACCAAGTAAAATTTCCTTTAACTGGCTTTATATCAATTAGATCCAAGCCAAGGCTGATATCTTCGACCCATTCCCTCTCTAGATCTTTGACCGACGTGCCTCCTTTTTTCTCATTGGCAGCAAGGGTGACATTCAAATCACCTGCTACTATGATATTATATAGCTACTGCAAGTTAAGAAAGGACTCTAACATATTCCAACAATCTTTTTTTTCGGAATGCAAGACGGGGACATAGAGGTTGAAAAGATTTACAATTCGACCAGAGATTTTGTGGATGAGCTTTGTGAAAACCCAATGCAACGTATGTTCTTCAGCATCTAGATCATAAAGGGTGGAGTCCCAAAAGGTGGCAATGCCTCCAGAATCACCTTTGGAATTGTTGGCGATCCCAGGATCTTTTTTCCAAAACTTCTTCCCAGCTTGGAGGATAGCAGCTTCCTCCTGTTTTGTCTCCTAGACTAGCAGAATCTCAGGTTTATGAATTCGGACCAGGTCTTTCATTGCTTCTTATTTTAGAGTAGAACCTAAGCCTCTGCAATTCCATGAGATGTACCGCATTAAGTACTATGGGAGATGGGATTGGCCCCTTTTAAGGCCGAAGTTGTTCCTTTTTAGATCTGGTGTGCATCATGCCTTTTAGGGTTTTTTGCGATCCTTCGAGGACGGCCAGATATGTTGCTTCCTCTCTTTTCTTCTTTTTTGATTTCCTCCCTCTTAGGTTTTTGAAGGGAACATCATGCAAACTGCTTGATGAGGCATCCTCGTCCGTCTCTTCACCTGGATCCGTTTCTAGTAACAAGGGCTCCTCATTTGTTTCTTTGGAGGGTCCGGAGGCCTCAGTAGCCGTCGAAACTCCTGGATCGGATTGGGGTATTTCCCCAGGTTCCAACGGATCTGCAACCTAGGACTCTATCTCTTTGCTGCTAGGTTATTTTCCAGTTTGATTTTCTTCAATGCTTACAGAAGCTGGGTCTTTTCCAGCTGGATCGCTGATCTTCTATGGTTCCTCAGCTTCTTGAATAACGATTGGTGCAACTTTTGTGGCTTCTTGGTTAGGTTTATTTGAGCTTGATGGTTGGTTCTGCATGTCCCCTGCGGCCTTTTTTTCTTGGTTTTTGGAAGTCGTTTTCCCTTTCTTAACTTTTTGCAAGCCTTCTCCCTCTTCAGGGACCTGTATTTTGGGGCAGTTTCTCTGGAAATGTCCATGTTCATGACAGTGACGACATTTGAACGGTAGCTATTCATAATCCAGCTTTTGGTAATGGTGCCAAGATCCCACTTTTAGTTTAACTGCCTCAGGCAGCCCTGCTTCCAGATCGACCTCTACACAGATTCTGGCACAAGAGTACTGACCTTTGTTCTCGGCTTTGTCAATGTATCTCCCAAGAGCATTCCCAACTTTTTCCAGGGTTTGTATGTTCCAACAGTGAACTGGGAGGTTTGGAAGCCTCACACACACTGGAAATTCCTTTGGTACATCAACTTCAGGGTCGAAATCCGGAGTCCATCTATTGAGATACAGACCTTGGGTACCCATGAAGTATGGGTCACTTCTGAAGATAAGATCTCGGTCCTCTTTGGATATGAATTCAAAAATGAAGAACCCTCGTCCAACCAGGTAGCAAGTAACACTATTCTTGAGATGAGGCCTCCAATTTCTTTGGATCCAATCTTCTGTGGTTCTTGTTGAGGGCCATAACCCCATGAATTGGCCTACCAAACCTCGCTCAGCTAGAGCCAGAGCAATCTTGATGGGTTGTTCAATTGGAAGGTCAATTTTAGGGACTACATCAAGTTTCTTGATGAACTTCGGAATGGAAGGGGCCACCGGCTTATTTTCGGATGGTGTTAATAACCTTCTGAATGCTTCTTCGACGGTGGTAGGAGCAGAGGGAGGGGTGTGCCCTCCCCCAGGCGTAGCCATGGGGGCGGCCTGAGGCGGCTCGAGCACAAGCAAGGAACCTTACGAAGGGCAGTGCGACGGCAGCTTGAGCGGCAAGCTACTCACTCCTAAAATCGGTACCTCCAAGTTGTTACCGAAGTATCTCTCGATATTAACTAGTTAAAAGAAGAAAATTAATTTAGCTATGATAAGAATGAACTCCATAGTGAAATAAGGCGTTGGTCAATTCTTAAAACACCCTGGGAGGAAATCATTTTCCATCTATGTGAGTTTATGAGTGTTGAGGATGAAAATCACTACCTCTTAGAGTGCACTACTTACATCCACATTAGATGTGGGTTTCATAGTATTTGGTACAATACAAACCTTTCTAACCTCCTAACTTGGCAAAACGAGAGTGATCTAGAAAAGCTTCTTTTCAATCTTTTTGAGCATAGAAATAATTTTTTAAAGAAAACCAAATAATTCCTTTCTTTCGTTGGACAGATACACCAAAGCTGGCCTCATTGGATGTTAATCATCATCATCATCATTATGGTTGAAATTTGATGTCCTACCTTAAGTCAAGAGATTTTTATATGACATTTTAGTTCTAACATTGCCCTTCATTTAAGGTTTAAATTTTAATTTTACCAATAATGATAAGTGTTCATTTTTTTTAAATAACATTTATAATAACTATATGAAACATTGAATACGCATATCTTGCCTCATACAATACAAAAATAAAATGTTAAAATTTCCAATATATATATATATATATATATATATATATATATATATATATATTAATGATGTGTAAAAATTAAAATCCACTTTAAAATTTAAAGAATGATATTAAAAATTACACTTGATTAATAATGTTTAATTTTATGACATGATAGTGTTTTGATGTGTAAAATGGTAAATAATTAGGTGTTAAATTTCAACACTGACCAAGTTTATTTTTGGTCAAATTCTGGTAGAGCAAACATTCGAGAGAGGTTTCGTTTGCTTGCTTTGCGGCCCAAGATCAAAACCTGCTGCTCCTAGGAGGCGACATTTAAATCCAACCATGCTAAGGGTTGGTGCGGTCCACACCGGGTGCGATCTCGGGTGATTTTGATGGCTTAGATGCCCGGCTCATAGTTTCTCAAACCAAATGTTTGCCCAACAAATGCCCAACAAATCACAGGGGACTCGAACATACAAAAAAACATTTATTTATTTTTTAAAATTTTCTTAAATTACTTTGATTAATCTTAACTTGTTTAAAAAATATAAAGCAAAATTATAAAAAACTATAATATTTTGATTTTAATTTTTAATTAATTAATTAATATTTTTATTTAAAATTAAAATAATAAATATAATAAAAATAAAGAAAAAGTCCAAAAAACTAATATTATACTTTATTATATTTTATATTGAAAACTTATATACTTTATTATATTTTATGTTGAAAACTTATACATGTTTTTAAATGTGTTTAAAATATATAATAATATTTTAATTTTAGTGTTTAATTATTTTTTAAAATTAAAATAATAAATTTATTAAAAAATAAAAATAAGTCAAAATAGTTAATGTTATACTTTATTATATTGCATATAGATTATATATATATATATATATATATATATATATATATTCTGTCTTTTGGTTTTATTTTTTTCCTAAATATAATATTAATTTGTAATTTTTTTTGTTATTTATTTATTAAGTTTTTTTTTATATTTTTTTTTATTTATTAAGTTTTTTTTTAATTGAGGTTTTTTCTTTAATTTAATGTTGGTTTAAATAATTATAGTTTTAGTTTTGTCTTAAAAAATCGATTTTGTCTTTTTCTTTAATTTATTGTGAGTTTCAATTATTAAGGATTTATAATTTGAGTTGTTTTGTTTTTATTATATTAATATGATTAATAAGTTTTTCTTTCTTACTTACTTATTTTGATGAATTTTA
This sequence comes from Pseudotsuga menziesii, assembly GCA_001517045.1. NCBI lineage: Eukaryota > Viridiplantae > Streptophyta > Pinopsida > Pinales > Pinaceae > Pseudotsuga > Pseudotsuga menziesii. The sequence goes on from LPNX011166205.1 coordinate 94,565, forward strand.
GTTAATTAATTTAAAATATTGAAAATTAAAAATTTAATATAATTTTGATCACATAATTACAAAGCTCATTGTACCAACCTTCATTATAACTAGTTTTTATTAGTATTCAACATTTGTTATTGCTTATCTATAATTTTTTGGGTATAGACATTGTTACCACTTCTACTTTTGGTGTTTATTATAAAAAACCATACACTTTTATTTTCTGGAATGTTTTGGGATGAAAATAATGAGCAAGCTACATATGTAATACTTCACATTTCATTAATTGTTGGCACCTCCTATAGTTCATCTAATTCAACTAACGAAAATATCTCCTCATACAAAAAAACACTCTCTTAGCACCAAATTCTTTTCCAATTTCATTAACATCAAGAAAATCAAGAAAAGCGTGGTACATCCTGAATAGTCATTTTCAAGCAATGTTGTCAAGCCCTTACCTGAGCGGCAGTAGAAGTTTTCTTCTTGCTCAGCAATTTGAATTGCTAAACAACGAAGCACATCAACGTCTTTGAGAACTACCTCAATCAAACAACGATTAGCTAAGAGGTTGGCGTATACCATTCATGTATTTTATTAGAATTTATGTATTTTTATTTTATTTCATAATTATATAAACTTTATAAAAATATAAATTTAAACAATTTAAGAAATATTCTATAACCATTCATATTTCTATGTAAGAAAGTTTATCAATAACAAGTTCTATATGTAAGGAGAAAGATGTGTGATTATTATGTGGTTTTATACTCCTCGTCATTACATTACATTGCACCACATGTCTATTTCTAATAAGTTACTAGAAATAAGTTAATAACTAGATAAAAATGAGTGTGGTCTTTATATTTGTAGTTTAATATAAAATCATTTTGGTGAATACATTTTTGTACTACCAAAATATATATTTTTACAAGGAAAACTTATAGTAAAAAAAAAACTCTTCACTTTTTAAAATTAAAGATGACTTAATTAAGAGAGTTTGAAAAAAATAATTAAAATAATAATTAAACACACACACACACACACACACACATACACATATATATATATATATATATATATATATATAAAATTTAGTATTTAAATAAATAAAAAATACTAAAAGGTATTTACATCAAGGGTGGTTACATGTTGCATTGCATATCACGAGAAAACAAAAAACATATATAGTTGGAATGTATTCATAAATTAAGGAGAAAATTAACTCTCTTAATACAATGATTCCAAATTAATAGATCCACTTATTTCCACTAATACCCAGTTTCTTATTAATACAAAGTTTAACTTAAAAATACCATTATTTTCACTATTTTTTAGTTATCCATTTTTTCATCAAGTTTCTCATTCCTCTTTTATTTTACCATTTTTTTGTTTTAAAAGACTATTGCAAATTTTGTCACTGATACTTTAATTTCAAAAATCCTCGTATTTATGACTATTTGCAAACTAAAATACCTCCCCACCCTCTCTAAAGCCTTCGCTAACTTTTCATCATAGTACAAATGATTTCTTTTATTGTTATATGCAATTATATCATATATGTAAAAATATCTCTCAATCACACTTAAAATTATTAAGTTCAATTAATTTTAGCTGCACATCTAGCTCTTTTCAATTATGAATAATACATGTTGTAAGCATAATGCAATTGTGTTAATGTTAATTTCAATCTCGACCCTGCTTTGTTTGTCAATATGCAATTGTGTAACCCCGCATTTAATTACCAAAACAAGATAATTCGCTATAATAACATGTTTTTGATTTATTCAAAATCAACTCAAAGGATCACTTCGTTACATTTCTTCAATGTAAACTTTACAATAAGCCACATCACTTTATTATGACGATCCTTTGCATGATTTGAGGAAATTACTAGTTAAATTTGTTTCTTAAATTAGGGAAGGGGACTTATGTTAAGTAGTGTGATGCACTTATTGAATTGTTTGTTGAACAATTATGCTTTTTATATATGTTTAAATGGACCTGAATTCTTTGAATTACTAAAAACATTTTGATTAATTTTATGTTTTTGAAAATATTTGTAGCAATGATAGTAGATGCAACCATGTACATCCCAAGTATTACTATCATATTCCATGCTAAAATGAAATAGTTACAATTTAACAAGGAAAAACTAAATCAATAATATGCCTCCATTTTGGGATGGGGTTGTCCACATCACCTACATTTTCCTTTATGTCATATTATATTAGAATATGTAATATCAACTTGTTGAAAATAGCATGGTTGTAAAGAAACATAAAATAAGTCAATAATGCATGATGGGTATAGTCATGGTGGGTCATGAGGGTTGGGTGCCCACACTCACCTACTTTTTCCTTTATGTCATATCATACTGGAATATATAATACCAACTTGTAGAGAATTTTTTTTTTGTAAGGAATCACTTGTAAGTAAATCAATAATGCACACTAGACATTGTCATGGTGGACCACATGAGGGTGGGGTTGCATTCAATCATGTACATTTGTTTTTATGCCATATCCTATTGGATATATAAAATAACAACTTGCAAAGAAAAAACATGTTGGTAAGAAAACACAAAGTAATTCAGTAATGCATCTTGTGACTTGAAACTTTACCACTTGAATATATACATGGGATTCAAAGATACTCTAAAAATTATGAGGTGACTAGAAAGATTGAATATGGTCAAAGCCACAATAATTCAAAGAAGATTTGAAAATTTTAAGGGACCAAAGGTTGGATCAGACAATAAAGCTCTAATACCTATTGAAATGAACATAACTAGCAATTGCCCCCAAAAGGTGCAATAATAAGTCTATAGGTTTTTTTCAGAGGGTGAAATGGTTGAAAAAGGAAAATAAAAACGAATTGGTGTAATGGGAAAAATCCTCAAAGAAAGTGCATGGACTAATTTTTTTCCATGGTGTAAACCCAACCTTGTACCATGAGTACCATCACAAATGAGCTGCTATATTTGGAAGGAAGGCCAAGGAAAGGTGGACTTTAAAATCCCAAATATCACAAATAGACAGTCAAATATTAAATGTAGACGAAGATAACGACAAACTAAATATAGTTGGCGTTGTCATAGCATTTCTCCTAGACCAAACTAAACCTCTACATTTACCCAAGTCTAAATATTTTAACTATAATTTTGTACAATTTAAGGTTATACTGGGTTTTAGACCTATTTTCTCAATGCTCTCTTAGGCCAAACTAAACCTCTATGTTTACCGAAGTTATGATATAAAAGTCGAATCGAAGGTTTGATTTTATAAATATTCTACAAAAATATTGGGTTTCCATTGAACCCATTGTCTATATTACCTCAAAAGTCAACCATGCATTATTATTTTCTCGGTGCTCTCTTAGGCCAAACTAAACCTCTACGTTTACTAAAGTTATGATATAAAAGTTGAATCAAAGGTTTGCTTTTATAAATATTATACAAAAATATTGGGTTTTCGTTGAACCCATTGTCGATATTACCTCAAAATCCAACCATGCATTGAAATATACCATAGTTAAAATTGTATGTATGAGCCATGATATGTTAAAGCACATAACCAAAGTGTCGGCCAAACCAACCATGAGAACCCACCATAGATCTTGTGCATGATGCACAAATACAATTTTCAAGATTCATATATATAAATTGAAAGTTATTCCTACATATGTTAAATGTGGAATAGTGATCCCAAGTGCAAATAAACAACAATATAGCGCATTTATTGAATATCTAGAAGTAAATAGTTTGGATGATGGCAATCATCTTATTCAGTTAAGTTTATGCATTGGTTCCATCACATCTCTTCAACCGTAAGGAGTTAGAAGATGCTCCACATATCAACAGAAATGGCTTGACGAGGAATATCTCCCTATGATGTGTTTATTTGCAAATTATTGGTCTAATACCCTTAAATTATTCAATTTGTGCAGGGCTTCAGAGATTCCACACATAAAGGTACCAAAGACCTTGTTACCTTATGCATAAGTTCCAAGGTCAAAGGCTTCACTGGACATCATCAAAGGCATGAGGGATTCGATGGTCTTCACATCCATAGACTTCATATCAACAAGGAGGAGGGCTCCACCATATACTCATCATATCAAGGGTATTACGAACCCCAACACCACCAATCGGGTGGGAATAAATACTTTTTCAATAATATCATCATCATATTCAAGGTCTCCATATCATTAAAAACATATCCAAAGGTTCCACTATATATCTTCATCACCAAAAGAGTACCGGCACCCCAAAAGAGGGGTAAAAAGACCTCACCACTAGTTTGAAACACCTTATGGGATTCAAATGCATGATCACAAGGCTACAACATGCCAATGACCATATAGCGTCCACGGGCCATAAAACCACCATATGTGTGGGTTCAATACCCAAGTCTCCACATGCAAGAGGATCAAGATCTAAGCTTGTGGACTTAAGGACCCCACAAGAACTCAACAACCTCAATTCCATCGAATGTAAGCAATGGGATCCAACATCAACACATCAAGGGACTTACACACATGAGCCACATCACCTTCCAACAACCAATCAAGAGACCAAAACAAGTACAAGCATAACAAGCATCACACAGACTAGTAACCAAAGATCAACCAGGATCAAGGAACCCAACAATGAACTAAAATGGGGCCAAGATACAACCTAAGGGCACTTTACCAAGTCAATGGATAACCAGGGCTTTTGTCATTGTTCCGAGGCCTCCAAGGGCTTCAAGCTTGGGCTTGGACAAGGTCAAAAGGGCTCCTCTGACACAAATAACCACAAATTAAACACTAACCCTTAGGGGCTCCACAAGGGGCGCCAAGAACTAAAAATTTGGCATCAATGACCAAGCACTGTAGGCATTAATGACAATTTAATCAACATTTTTCTATCCAAGAGCCACCCAAATGGCTCTACATTTTAATATCCAAGTTATTTCCTCTTTTTAACTAGGGTATATCTTTGTTGTTCCAAATCTAATAAAATCAATTTTTCTTCCTCAGTAAAAATCATTAAAGGATTGGAGTTCAATAGACGTTTTTTCCTTTGACATTAATTACAATAAACGTCTTTTGACATCAATGATAACACTTGGGTTCATCATATTGTCCTTTGACATCAATGACAATACATGTTCAACAAATTCAGACTTTGAAATACCTTCATTCATAGTAGGTAAATTAGAGAGAGACTTACCTTCAATATTGTGCGTAATTCAGTCCAAAATAGGTGAAGACCTATTCACATTCATATACAGATCCGAATCCGATATCTCAAAAGCTTCATTCGAAACCAACACCACTAAATAACAACTTTTATTTT
>LPNX011166205.1:100156-140995 GCA_001517045.1 Pseudotsuga menziesii
ACAATCTTAATAACCAATAAAATTCTTTAGTAGCTTCGTGGCAACAACAAATTTTGCATGCATATGAGCTAGATAAATCAACAATGTATTTCTTTTTATCCACCCACCCAACTCATTGCTCCTTCAAACATAGTAAATAAATATGAACTTGTGGACTTTCTTGTCCACATATCCAACCTAATCGACATAAATCAATCAAAATACCATTCCATGGTCCTTGTAAAATGAGGTGTAGTATTTGGTGCATTCCAAATACATTAACATTAATATTCTTTTAATAACAATCCATGTTCCTTTCTTGGATTAGCCATAAACTTGATCACCAAGTTCCCATTCATAAGGTTATGTCTTGTCTTGTGCATACCATGGCATGTATAAAATATCTTTGATTTTAACATATGGCAACCTAGTTGTGTATTTCTTTTGCTTGTGAGTTATATGACAATTACATCTTACTAGACAACTTAACTTCCACTCGAAACATTGTTTTTATTGTTTTACAAGTCTTTATCCCAAACTCATTAAGAATGTTTTGAATACACTTATTTTTCCTTATCCACTTATTTTTCACCTCTATGCCAAGATATTAATGCACTACACCATGATACTTCATATCAATTGCGTTGGACAAGAAGGACTTGGTGTCTTTTATTAACACCAGATTGTTACCAATTAACGATATATCATCCACATAAAGAAAATAATCAAGTCTATCACCCACAGCTTTGTAATAAACACAAAGGTCAACAATGATTCTAGAAAAAAAATCCATTGCAAACCTATCAATTTTTAGTACCATTACCTTGGGATTGTTTCAACCCATATATTGATTTTTTGATCTTATATACCAAGTTCTGGTATCTTACCAAAAAACCTTATGGTGAATCCATGAAAATCTTTTCCAAGTTTCCACGGAGAAATGTTTTTTTGACATTTATTTACTTCACTTCTAGATCATAAATTGCTTCAAAAGAAAATAACATCATAATAGAAGTCATTTTTTCTATAGGTGAGAAAGTCTATTGGTAATATTTTCTTTGAACTTGAGAATATCCCTTCACTAACAATCTTGCTTTATCTCTCTCCACTATTCCATCAACCTTAAACTTCTTTTTGAATATCCATGTGCAACTAATAATGTTCTTGTATTACAGATACTCTTTTAAAACCCATGCTTTGTTTTGTTATAGAGATTCCATTATTTCATTCATTGCCTTTTTCCACTACGAAATTTTAGGACAAATTAGAGTCTCTTCAACACTTTTAGACTCCTAAAGAATGGATGATCAATCATAAAAATAATCAAAATATTCACTATTTTAACCATACCTTCCTGGGTGATTTCTATCTCTTTGGCTTCTCTTAGGATGTTGAGCTATATTGTTTGACTCTTCTATATTATTCTCCACTAGTGTGACCTTGTTTTGCATTATTGGATCCTTCAGATGGCATTGTATCTTTTATTGGTTCTAAATTAGACTCTAGTTGACCTAGTGAGATTGGATCTTGTGTTCTAAGATCTTGGCTTGATTACATGTAAAGTTTTTTTTGTTTTGCGTCATTGTCCTATATGCTAAAAATATGAATTTTCCTTAACTTGATTATGCTAACTTAGTGATGAAATTTGATTCTCCACCATTCTTTGCAGTGCTAGTCTTTCATTAGGTTGCTTCTTTTGTGATTCAACTTCTCTCGGTTTCTCTTATGAAGACGTCATCTATATTGTAAGTACTCATGTGCTTATTTGGAAATTGTAACTTGTATCATTTATCTCCATTGCAAACTCATCATAACCAATGAACCCACACTTTTTGGGTTTTTCGTCCATTATTTGCCTATTTTCCTTAGGTACATGCATCTAAGCCTCATAACCAAAGACTCTTAAGTAAGAAATATATGGCTTACCCTCACTCCAAGATTCCTCTATATTTTTTTCACCCATGGCTAAACTAGGTGACAAATCGACCTAATGACAAGTGGTTGCAATTTTTTTAGCCCAAAATACTCTACTTACTTTTCCATAAGATATCATATGGCGTTACGAGTCTAAGGAAACCAACAATTTGTTGATCCGAGTCCCATTTATCAATTTACGGTGGGTCTCAACTTGCTTTCTAAAGCCATTCAAGGACACTTGGCACATTTCTTACGAGGGTATAATAACAAATATGAGTGGGTATAATTGAGTTTAGTAATATCCTACAAGTTTGTTTTGGAAATGATGACATGAACACAATGTCTATAGACTCCATTGGCAGAGTTTTCAAAAAAATACCCCGTGATGCAAAAATTACGTTTCATGTTACATAACAAAACCTTAGTTACGCAAATCATTGAACAAAAACAATATCCGATCCATGGAATCATAGAGGATGGTTGTTCCTAGTTGTACTATAATGTCATGAGTCCAACTAAATCAATGGTTCATTGAATAGACTATTGGTTATTATGGTGAGTTTCAACTCACTTCGTAAATCCATTAAGGGACTGTTCGATAAATTCTACCGAGGGAATAACAACCAATCTGAGCATTAGAATTGAGTGTCATAACTTCCTACAAGTTTGTTTGGGAAGGCTAACATGACCATAGTCCACACACATGCTCCTCTTCCAGAGTTTTCAAAATTTTACCCTTTGATGCAAATATTGCGTTCCAAGTTACTTAGTAAAACTCTAGTTCCATAAATCACATAATACACCAACATCCAATCCATGGAATAAAACCAAGGTTTTTCCTTAGGTGTAATCCAATGTCATGAGCCCAACTCAATCGATGGTTCATTGCTCCGATTCCTAGTTATCAAGTTATGTAAGGTTTCATCTTGCTTCCTAAAGCTATTTAGGGACACTTGGAAATTTTTTGTTGAGGGCATAAAAACCAATCCGAGTAAAATGATAGAGTGCCATAACCTCCTACAATTTTGTGTGGGAAAGACCGACATGATCACAATGTCCACATGCTTCATTGCTAGAGTTTTCAAAATTTTACACTACGATGCAAAATTTGAATTGCATGTTATTTAGAAAAACCCTAGTTTCAAAGAACGTTGATAAAACAATATTTTTTACATGGATTTATGGGGGAATTATCCCTAGGCGTAATTTGATGTCGTGAGTACATGGGAATCAATGTTTCATCGATTCAATTCTTGGTTATTAGGTTATGGTTAGTTTAAACTCCCTTCCTAAATCCATTCAGGGACACTTGGTGAACTTTCATTGAGGGCATAAAACCCAACCTAAGCATTAGAATTGAGTGCCATAGCCTTTTGCAAGTTTCTTTGGGTAAGGTATACACGACCACAATGTCCACAAACTCCATTGGTAGAGTTTTCAATTTTTTTACTTTGTGATGCAAATGCATTGCATGTTACTTAACAAATCCTAGTTTTAAAAATCATTGAATAAAATAACATCGAGTCCATAAAGGTATGGGGGAGTGTTGTCCCTAAGTGTAAGGAAATGTCATATCCATAAAGGTATGGGGGAGTGTTGTCCCTAAGTGTAAGGAAATGTCATAAGTCCAACATAATTGACAATTCATTGATTATAGATGATCATGTTATGGGGAGTTTCAACTATTTTCCTAAATCCATTTAGGGACACTTATAAATTTTTATTAAGGGCACAGAAACCAATATGAGTAGTAGAATTGAGTGCCATAACCTCCTTCAAGTTTTTTTGGGAAATATTGACATTACCACAATGTCTATATTCTCTCTTGGTAGACTTAAAAAAAAATTATCCTAAGATGCAAGTTTTTTATTGCATGTTACTTAGAAAAACCCTAGTCCCAAAAATAATTGAATAAAAAACTATGATACATGGAATCAAGGGTAGGGTTATCCTAGGTGTAATCCAATGTCACCTATCTAATGAAATCGAGTATTTGTTGATGCAAGTCCCGATTATCAAGTTATGGTGAGTTTTGACTTGTGTCATAAAGTCATTCAAGTACACTTGGCGAATTTCTGTTGAGGGCATAAAAACCAATCCTAGCAACATAGTTGAGTTTTGTAACCTCTTGGATTTTTGTTTAGGCAAGGTCAACATGACCACCATGTCCACACATTGGATTAGTATAGATTTAAAAAATTTACCCTGTGATGTGAGAATTGCATTCTGTGCTACTTAGAAAAACTGCAGTTTTGGAAATCATTGAATAAAAACAACATATGGTTTATGGACTCACAAGGAAGGGTTATCCCTTAATGAAATATGATTTGATGAGTCGAATGGAAACAATGGTTCATCGATCTAAGTTTCAATTTTCAAGTTATGACAAGTTTCAACTCACTTCCTAAAGTTATTCAAAGACTATTAACAAATTTCTATCAAGGGCATAAAAGTCAACACGAGTAGAAGAATTGAGTGACATAACCTTCTACAATTTTATTTAGCTAATTCAAACATAAACAAAATGTCCACACACTTTATTGGGAGAGTTTTGAAATTACCCTATGATGCAAAAATTGCATGGCATGTTACTTAACAAAATCCTAATTTCATAAATTGTTTAATAAAACATGATTAAGTCCATGGACTCATAAGTGAGGGTTGTCTCTAGGTGTAATTCGATGACACAAGTCTAATGGAATTGAAGGTTAATCAATTTGAGTTTCATTTATCAAGTTATGGCGAGTTTCAAGGTCATTACAACAATAAACTCATTACGATCTCCACATGTCAATAACAAGAATATAACCTGGGTGAGGAGGATAACGCTCCATCCCACAACCACTCAGACTACATTGAAGTGAAATACACCTTAATAAACTATTTAAGGAGACAAAAATAATCAAGTTCCTTAGATATGACCCTTACACCATCGTCAAGTAGATTGGAGAGAACGAATGCAAGCTAGACCTATCATCTTGTATGGTCATTTGTATGATTTTAACTGTGGATCCCCTAAATATATATGTCATTAATATTGGACAATTATGGTAAATAATATGTTATATGAATCATTGATGTTGTACAATGATGGTAATGAATATGTCACATCAATTCCTAAAGATCTAGTTGCTAGAGTTTGCATCGAGTAAAGAGTAGGCTATTAGATAAGTATCCATGAAAATTTATCAAGTTAGCATTAAGGAACAAATGCTCAAAATGGAAAAATGGTATACATTAGAATAAAATCAAGCAAAGTAGGACAATTATTAGTGTCCAACAACTCATAAGTGGAGAGATTTAATCTTAGAAGAAGTTAGACACAAACTAAATCTATCACCAAAGGAGTCACATAAATGTGAGCTCACCCCATGAAATTGCCAAGTACGGGCATGCAACTTTGGTCATTTTGTCACTAAATCTATCACCAGAGGAGTAACATAAATGTGATCTCACCCCATGAAATTGCCAAGTACAGGCATGCAACTTTGGTCATTTTTTCACTAAATCTATCACCAGAGGAGTCACATAAATGCGAGCTCAGACAATGAAATTGTCAAGTATGGGCATGCAACTTTGGTCATTTTGTCATATGTATAGAGTTACACAAAACCATCATAGTGAGATGTACATATAAGCAAATAACATAGCCATAAATCGTAGTGGATCAATGGTGTTGTGTTGCGATCACACTACTATTTCTAATTTCATAATTACAACATTTCAACCTTCTGTAGCTACAAAGTTTGACCATGCTAATACATTTATGTGCTACCTTGGCAGACTAGTCCTTGTTACAATCATGGCCCAAATTAGGGCATATGTGCTACCATAGATAGATAACTAAGAACATAGTCATGTGCAAAAACCTAATAAAATGGATTATTTTTCCTTTGGCCCAAATTAGGGCATATGTGCTACCATAGATAGATAACTAAGAACATAGTCATGTGCAAAAACCTAATAAAATGGATTATTTTTCCTCTCTCTATGCCTTCCTCCAAAAGTTCGTGCATTTATGTAAACTTAGATCGTATGTGAACAAATAGAAAACCAAATAGTTTGTATTGCCATAATAGATTATTGCATGACGTCTTAGACTTGAAACATATTACTAACCCTAGGCATATGAAAACTCTCTTGGGACATACTTAACGTTATAAAAAGTTGACAAGGCATTATTTTGACATTACATTCCTTTGGATAAACTACTTTCACTAGAAATTGAATTTACATGGTCTATATATTACCGAGAATACTTTTGAATGCGAAAGAAATTTCTAATCAAAGCTCCCATATTAATATTTCCTCATATTAATATTTCCTTATTGGTTGAAGTTCAATTTACATGGTCTATAGATTATCGAGAATACTTTTAAATGCGAAAGAAATTTCTAATCAAAGCTCCCATATTAATATTTCCTTATTGGTTGAAGAAATTTCTTGTATAATTGATGCATCTAACATTGTTGTCAATGTTGTACTAGCTCAACTTGGTGAGATAACATTCATCATGCTAATTGTTATGCAAGTTGATTAAAGGGGAAACATGGGGTACAAGTGTCACATAGAGAACAACGTTAATATTAATAAAATTATTTTACATAACATCCTCCCCATGGGCCATAAATATAGTGCTAAAGTGATCTTAGGGACATCATCGATATGTTAGTAAAAATAGTTATAGGAGATGATAAAATATTAGGGAGTAATTATCAAGTAGATGCCAAAAAAGTGGCTCTTTGGATAACAAAATTATTCAAGAAACTAATAGGTGGTAACCCAAAATTTGAAATGATATTGCAAGAGTTTTGTAGAGGAAGAGGGATATGGTTAAATTGTGGGATAGAAATGGGAACGAGAATTTGGTCTATAAGAAGAGTGAGAACTCAAAACCCTATAAGAAGAGTGAGAACTCAAAACCCCTTGCATAGGGGTATCTAAGAGTTGAGATATTTTGGCCAAGACAAAAGTGATAATGTAGGATGCATTTTCTCACAGATAAAACGATAACTAAGGAGTGCAAGATTGAGGTCATCTTCATCGAGATATGAAACTATCTTCTATGTTCCATGTTATTACATCTAGGTGTTTATATTGTTGTTTAATTTTCTTAAAAGAGAAATTATAAGTAGAAATTATATTCTATAAGAAGTGCCCTCTTCAACAAGCATAACATGTCCAACAACCCATTAGCCTTTACCTATAGACCTGCCATGCGAGTTCCACAACTCATTGAAATGGTAGGCCATCCTTGAGAGCCAAAACAAACCTATAACTTTAGCATTCATCTTAAAAAAAAAAAAAAAGGAGAACATCACTTATATTTTTGGTATTTCATACATCTTATACTATTTAATTTGTATATTTCATCTTCTGCAATTGTCATTTACTTATATTTTTTTGCACTTTCTTTTGTAGTCATATTGTTGTGCCACACATATTAATTGCCATTTTATTATACTTTGTTGCACTTTAGTATGATGTAATATTAGCAATATAACACATATATGTATTAGGGCGTGAAATTAATACTAACATTTACTATTGAATGTTCTTTTCCAGAACATTGCAGATGGTGATTCCATTGCTGATGATCCAGACTATGTTGAGATTGGATTAGATGATGATGATGATGGATCGAATTAAGATGATGATGTCAATGGTGACAACATCGATCAAGATGATTAGGATGACGACGACAACTACGCTGATGATGTTGGTGGTGATAGCTAGTGATGCTGCTCATGAGCATGTTGACGATTATTATTATCTCCATGCTATAATTGGAGAGGTATAATAGTTTTTATAATAATTCAAATTTATATTACAATTTTGACTTGTATAGTGGATTGTTGTTGAGATATCACTATATACCTTTACCGTTTTGACTTTTATACATATAGAGATCATAAAATGTAGTTTTTGTGATATTGGTATTTCATCGTATATATATTTGATTTGTTTTGTTTACTTTACTATAATGATCTTCATGACAAATTATTCATGTAATGATATATTTTGAATTTCACTTCTTTTGATGAAAGATGATGATGATGTTATCAATATTATCTTGTTAATTCATATATATTAGAAGTTGTCAATTTTTTTTGAATAATTAATTACATTAACACTTTGGATAAATGTTGTCCATCTCCCTTAATTTTCTTCATAAATGTTATGCTATAAATTTGAACTGCAAGATCTGCTTTTGTATATTTCATTCTGTTATTCAACACTTATAATATGTATAATTATTTGATTGAAAATAATGAAATAAATATAATCAAGGTGGTCATAACGAAGAAGCAAAACTTGACACTATAATTAGAAAGCAAACGTGGTGCTAATGTGGAAGGAAAATGTGGAAGCCAATATTGGTGCAAAATTGGACACAAACATAGGCACTAAATAGGAAGTCAAATGTGGTGCTAATGAGGAAGCAAAAGTGGAAGAACAACTAGGAGCTAGATTGGAAGCCAAAATGTTGCACAAATGTGAAAGCAATTGGAAGAAAAACTTGGTGCTAAATGGGAATCCATATGTGGCACTATTGAGGAAGCAAAACTAAGAGCCAAAAATGAAGTAAAACTAGAAATCAACAAGGAAGAAGAACTAGGCGCTAAATGGGGAGCTAAGTGTCATGCCAATGTGGAAGCAAAATGGAAAGAAAAACATGAAGCAAAATAAGATGCTAAATGTGAAGCCAAAAGTGGCAGTAATGTGGAAGTAAATATGTGCCAAATTTGGTGCTAAAGTGGAATCAATCATGGATGCCAAATTGGGTGTTAAAGTGGAATTGAAGCATGATGTTGAAGTGGAAGCTAAGCATGGTGCTAAATATGAATCCAAACATGGTGTTACAACAGGCTTTGAAAGAAATCATATTCCTTTTTTAGGTGTTATTCTTGGCTCTAAACTAGGCTCTATTCCTAGCGCTAAACCCGGTTCTAAACATAGCGCTAAACTTGGTGCTAAATTGGGTGCTAAACCTAGAAATAACTAGGTGTGTTTCATTGAAATGAAATTTAGTGGCAGAATCGGTCCAAGAGTCAATTGTAGGAAAAAATACACTAAAAACGAATCCTAAATTAGACGCTAATTGCCTATTTTTGTTGTAGTGTAGATAAGAGTGGAGTATGTAAAATGGTGTTTTCCCTTCCTTCCTTATGTTGAAATTCTAAAGCATTTATTATGGAATATCATTTTTCTATGTCTTGTTGGGACCATGTTCAAGTAGAGTAGGCACCTATTCCTTAGTGGAGTTTGCATTGGCATGTAGCTTCTTTTCGACGACTCTAGATCCTTAACATACTCATCTCTAAGTGGTATATAGTATTGCTTGAGAATTTCAACTATGTTCGTTCTTTGGAAGCTTCAATGTAAATATGTTTTTGAGAACAAGGTTAGCTATTTTTTTTTTCATTTGTCATATGTGGAGAGAGAAGGTATGCATGAAGTTGTTGGCAAAGGATTTATGTTGCTTAGGGATGCTAAACTGTTAGATCTTGCTTACTATTAGGATCTTATATATGTTCTTTTTTCTTTGAGTAAAAGGATGTAAGTACCATTGCATATACGTTTCCACTGTATGTTTATCTTTTTGACATAAATATATTCATGTGATGATAAGAAGTATTTTTACTAAAAATGTAAAAATATTAGGACCATAATTTTTATTTTGTTGAGATTTTTGGTATTTCTATGTTTGCTATAGTCATTGACTAAGGTTTCTCTTAGGAGAGTTGTCGTAACTGTTGATTTGTGAAGAGGGGTATTTTGTTCTTTCAAGCCTATGTTGTTCCTTTCCATCCATACTAGATAAAAAATGAATATGGGTTATAAGGTCTACATAAAACATTATTGATTGATTTATTTATTTTTATTTTATTTTTTTCCACTCGAGAGTTTAGAGATATAGGATATAAAGGTAACATTATAGAATTTGGCTCATTTAGGTACCACCATGTTTTATTTTTTTAGAACTTCTTCCAAACCATGTCTGCATAATAGCATTCAAAACATAAGTGTTGATTGGACTCCTTGTGTATATATATGAAGATAAATTTAAGGAAACTTCAATACCTCATCTTTAGTGATTTATTGAAGTCAATGGAATTTTGTGCATGGATGCCATTATTACCCCATTTATCTCCCAAATCTAATGGGACAAGGCCCTTCTACCATGACAATTCATCTATTTCTTATGTGTTAATTGATGATTCCTTTTAAAAGCATTAGGAGTAGATTGTATTCTTTCCAAAGTCCAAAAAAAAATTTAAGACGAGGGAAATTTTCCATTACTTCCATCAACTGGAAACTTTTGCATTATTAAGTGATAATTACCATGTCCCCGCGACTTTTATAGAGAGTTAAAAAGGAGAAGTATCTCACATTAGAAACTCATTTCAAACATAAATTACTTCTGTATGTTCATTTTTTATAGATACATGTAATATTATTATTAATTTTATAAATAAAACAATAATTATTTAAAGCATAAGCTTTTTCATTTTCTCAAAAAAAAATTCTTCTACTCAAAAAATTGAGAATTCAAAATTTGATGAATACACTCCAAATAAACAATTAATGCACAATACGATAACATTTTATATTTAACCAACGTGTCGTTATATATATATATATATATATATATATATAATAAATTTAAATATTTCATATATTAATTTGTAGATTTTAGAAAATAATTATATAATATTCTTAAAGTTGAGCTATGTAAAACAGGTATCGATACTTAAAGGAGCTCCATACTATTGTAATGAGGCTCCAATAAACCATTATGGTTATGAAGAAACACAATAACTATAATTGTAATCTTGATGTTAGGAACAATGTCCTTTTTTCCGCAATTTTTTATATTTATATTAATAAAATTGAACCATGTTTAAAAGAGGAGAAGGGTATATTAGTATTAATATGGTCTAATTTAATGTTGTTCACTTTTTATACATTAATATTATTGCTTTGCTTGCAAAATTTATGACAATATTTACAAACTATTCAAAGTACTCAAATATCTATGAAAAAATCAAATATAAACGTGTTATTAATATTGATAAAATTAAGATTATGTTAATTAAATTAAAGAAAACAATTTATTTTAATTGTTATTTAAATTTAAAGTCTGCATGGGTGTGGTTTATTGGCTGTTCCGTTGTTATGAAGTCATTTGTTATAAATTGGAGGTCACGAGATCAATCCCACCCGGGTTTACCTGTGTCCCATGTCTTGCGGCGGGTATGGGGTGCGTAGGGTTATAGTGGTAGCGGGAATGGATCCATGGACCCTGTGTTACGTGAGTACCAGGCCGACCCTAGTTGCTGATTCCTTTAGTAAAAAATAAAAAAATAAAAAAAATTGTCATTTAAATTTAAATTATTACCAAAATACCAATTTTTATCAATTAAAATCTTATTATGATTTTAAAAATATGTAAAAATATTAAACTTTAAAATAATGATAATGAAAAAAATCATTTCCAATATTATAGTTATCTTTGTTATTCCTAATATAGACAAGAGCTACATAGTAGCTAGTCCCTCCCGCTTAGTTTAGAGATAGCTAAATAACATTTTAAAAAATGTAAGCGATGTAATATGGAGATAGTTATATGGTTAAGCAATTAAGGGAATGGAGAAATGAGAAGAAATGAGAACATATTGAACAAACAAGTTATTAAACTATTAAAATTATTTCACTATTTTAATTAAATGGAATAACTATTTTTGTACCTCTTCCTTGTTATTTAGATTGAAATTATATGATGTGTTATTTATTAGGATTGGTATATACATGGCTTTTGAGTGACTTGTTTGATTCCATTTCTTGTTAAAATGATAGACCAATAGTAAGTTAATTTTGTAAAAAAATTGAAGCATGAAGAACACTAAGTTAATTTAGCGGTGGTCTTTTTGAATTTGAGTAAAAGTTCATTTCTATTGTCATTGAAGCCAAAGATGTCTAAGGGTTTAATTGGGGTTGATTGCATTCTTTTGGATCCCATGCCTTAGCTCCATATCCCGATAGCTATGACATCCCTGGGCTAAAGGTCATGGATCATCTGTCTATTATCAATGAAAAATAGTTGTTAACCAATATATATATATAGTGTATATGGTCAATAATTTTACCATGCTGGTACATTTCAAATAAAATAGATATTATATGTTTAACCACAAGGATTAATAAAAAATTAATAAGATGAAATGAAAATTCAGAAATAGGTAGTTTCATTACTCATCATACCATTATTTTTTAATTGTTATATATATTCCTTAATGTAGTATTGCATTACTATGGTTCACTTTTACATTACAAGAATGGAACTACATGTAACCTTATTGATGATAGTCCACTTTTACATTGTCAAAAACAATTGTTAGATCTCGAATTGCTTAGTGAGAACGAAAGAAAAGAACAAACAATTTTAAGTGTTGATTACCTAAGCTCTGACGTATGCTTAAAGACAATCAAGTGGTAACGACAACTGGTGGACGTCACTTCACCTGCTAAGTTTTTGTACTAGGCTACCAAGTAGTTATTCTCTACCGCTTAGTTTAGGGATAGCTTAAAATGCAAGAAAAAGTTGGGGTAGCCTTATTATTTATTGTTTAATTTCAATCATGACAATGTCACTGGTAGGTAGCAAAGCCATATTATATATTTGAATCTTTTAAATTATTTAATAATATACACTTACGGAAAGTTAGTTTTCGGAGATGACTATAATTTTAGATAATGCATACTTTGAAGCATTTTGGAAGTGGGAAAATTTGAGCCAATTGAATAAAAAGAAGATTAGTTATTATTAAAAATACATAAATCTATGTAAATAAATTAGTTAAAATCATTCTTTAAAAATGAAAAAATTGAATGAATGGTAAAAAATAAGGTTATTAATTATTGAAAACTTGTAAATATTTTTTTTCAAAGACAAATTTATTGATATTTGTAAACATGTAAATCCATAATGTGAGTGAATTTGATATTAACAACATGTAAATAGTTAATCAATGAAAAAATATTAATATTATTCTAAAAATGTAATCCGAATTGTATTGATTATAAAGATAAAAGTTCAAATGTCCTATATATAAATATGAAATATATAATTTTTATATGAAAAAGTTTGATATCATAAAAACTATTATACTCCTTCATAAAAACTAAGTTAATGAATACAATAAAAAAAATATCTCAAAATGTTTAAAGGCTAAAAATCTATGTAGCGTGACACTCTTGTCAATATCAAATTAACATGTATTCTTCAAGAACTAAATAATAAACTAACATTATTAACGAATTTAGAGAGACTACTTATAAACATTTAAGTGCTATTTCTAAGCTAGATACAATCAGTACTAAAGTATATTATGGAGTATTAAATTATAAATTTTATTAAAAGATTTTTCCAACTTTAAACTAATAGATTTCACTGTAATTGAAAGTTTCATGTTGATTTAAATACATAATGTTTGATTTTTTTTAATCACAATTAGTTAATGGGTTAGGGCCCTTCTTTTTTCTTTTTTTTTTTAAATCAGGAGGAAAAAAGTTTGTCCTTGTTATTCTTATTAAGAATCAAAGGTCATCAGTCCAGCCACCCCAGTAGTGGGTTACATTTCAAATATATATAGCTCATATGGTCTGAGAACACCTCGAGTCGCTGCCAGGGGAAAGGCGATGCTAATGAAAGAAAGTTCACATCATAAATACTGCCTCATCATAATGGAATCAGTCCCTTCAGCCACATCTACCGAGTACCAAAGGGATATGATCAGCAATCTAAAAGAGGCCGCTCAATGAGCAGCTTGTCAACAATCAAAAGGAGGAGTAAACTCCTCTATCCAAGCTCAAAAGAGCTGAAAAGAGTCCCGTGAGATCAAATGATCCTCCATAAATTTAGAGTAACAACCATGACCCTGAGCAAAGGTGAGAGCAGTTTTAGATAGTCGGTCAGCAATCTGATTGTGTTCTCGGTAGATGTGAATGTAAGACAGATCTTGAAAGCTGTTAGAAAGCTTTTTTGTTTCCCGACACCAGTGAAAGAGTTCTGGTGGGGAGAGAGCAATCAATCCCTTAGCCTAGCTAACAATGACTTGTGAGTCACCGAATATATGGGATAAGGGTAGCCCCATCATTTGGGAGGAAAGCAATAGAGCCCAAAGGCCCATTAATTCTGCTTTAGTATTCGAGCCATATCCTACCCCCAGTGCGAACTCGAAATGGTGTGTCTCATTCAAGTGTATGCTGTAGCCAACACCCGTTGTCTTTTTAACAGAAGCACCATCAAAAAATCCACAAGGAAAATACAAACAGGGAGGATCCCCTATTTGCCTGTGTCTTTTAACTTTGATAGGTCGATAGGAGTAAGTCTGAACTTGATGTGTGATTAGCTGTTCTATACAGAGCACATTCCTTTTCTTTCTTTTAAAGATGGCCAAATTACGAGCTTTCCAGATATTCCATAACATATGAAATGGAACAGACCAAAAGGATGTATGCTTCTTATAAATGTCAATCCAATTTCTAGTGAAAGTGGATGGAAGATCCACGCGTGAAGGACAAGGGATCTAAAACTGTTCACATATGGTCTCCAGAACAGTTTTCCAAATAATGCAGTCATTAAATAAATGAGCAACTGTCTCCTCATCAGAGTTGCACAAAACACAGATACCTGGGCCCTTCCAACCCCTTTTCTGGATATTATCCCAGGTCATGAGTTTGTTCCAAAAAACCAGGCAAGTGAAACAGCCAATCTTACGAGGGAGGGAACTGCACCATATAAATGAATCCATGCAATTAACAGCCCAAGGAGAGAAATGTTTTACGATACAATCGTATGCCAGCTTTGCTGTTAAGGAGCCATCATTTTTATTGAAGTCCCATACCAAGGAGTCCGCTTATGTGGTGAGGTGAATTCCACCCTGAGCCAACCCTGCAGTGTAAGCATCCCATGCATATTTCAAATCCCCAGCAATACCTAAATCTTCAGTAGTATACCAATAGTGCTGAGAGTCAGGTAAGATGTTATGTGCCTGAGAGAGAGTGCAAATGTCCAGATCCTCTAGGCAGGATCTCAGCTCGACAGGAAGGGAATAAGGAGAAGAGTTCCCAACAATCGGGTTGACACCAATCCAAATGTCATTACCATTACCAACTTGCCAGGATAAGTGACCTCCCAACCACGGTAAATTCTGAATAAAGCCCCTCCATATTATAGAGACCCTCTGTGTACAAAATCTCTTTTGCCTGAGCCATGTTGCCACCGATTGATTATGCAAGTATTTCGCTGTGAGGACACAATTCCAAAGTCCATCTTTCATCAGTGCCAACTAAATATTTTTAAGACGCAGTGAGATACTAAACCAATGTAAATTTTTTATCCCCCAACCTTGGTATTCCTTTGGCCAAGAGATGCTTTGCTAGCTAGCTAAATGATATTTTCGATGAGTCTTAGAGGATCCCCAAAGGAAGGAAAACATCATGCTCTTGAGCTTGTGTAAAATAGAAGCAGGTATAGGTACCAAACCCATCCAATATACTGGTAAGCTGGAGAGCACAGATTGGACAAGAATTAGCCTACCTCCAAGGGAGAGGAGCTTGTAGGTCCAGTTGCATATTCTCCTTTCAAATTTCTGGACCAGCCAGTGCCAATCGTGTACCCTGTATCCAAGAGGCTTGAGAAAGTAACCAAGGTACTTAAACCCCGCGTGGATTGGCTCCATCGGATAAGGAAGGCTCCTAGCAATATTCATAAGACTGGCATCATCAATATTATTTTAAAGTAAGCAAGATTTATCCAAACTGATAAACATACCCGAAGCCTTACAGAAGGTTTCCAGTAAGACATCAAAAGCAGCCCATTCCTGAATCGTGCTAGTGCCCAGGAGGATCACATCATCCACAAAAAGAAGGTGAGTAAGGACCAGTGAGGATGTGATCCGTATACCACGAATGAGGCCATTGTTCCTAGCATCAGAGATGAGGAGGTTGAGACCCTCAATGACGAGGATGAAGAGTAGGGGAGACAACGGGCAGCCTTGTTTGATGCCACGTGAGGCTGAAAAAAACTTCGAGGGGGTCCCTTTAACCAGAACAACAAAATTGGCTGAGGTGAGACAGCCCATAATCCAATTGACAGAGAGGAGAGGAACCCCAATTTGAATCAATATAAGATGGATAAAGGTCCAGTTTACCCTATCAAAAGCCTTGATGAGGTCCAACTTAAGTATGAAGGCACAAATGTTTTTTGTCTTGACAGAGTGGAGAATCTCCTGCATAATGCCAATTGGCTCAGTGATCTGGCGACCTTTCAGTAAGCCAAATTGTTTTGGTGAGATACCCAAGTCCAGAAAGGGTTTTAACCTGATTGCTATAACTTTTGCAATCAGTTTGTATAGGAGATTGCATAAAGAGATGGGCCTAAAATTAGCGAAAGTTTGAGGCTTGTCCATTTAAGGGATGAGAGCAAGAAAGGTCGAGTTTAGTGAAGGAGGGATAAGGCCCAAGACCCTGGTCGAGTCCACAGCAGACAATAACTCTTGACCAATAAGATCGAAAAAGTGTAAATAGAGTTCAACTGGCCATCCATCAGGACCAAGAATCCTATCCTTCTTAAAATAATTTAGGGCAAAAGCAATCTCTCCAAGGGAGACAGGACAGGTAAGGTTCGAGGCATTCTCATCTGAGATCATCTTAGGAAAAAGCATGACAACCCTGAGTTGCTGATCTAGACAAGTTCCTCCATCATCTTTATAAATACAAGCAAAATGAGACTGACCCAGATCTTTGAGTGCATTCTCATCTTCAATACAATTTCCATCAGCATTAGCCAAAGACCAGATCGCATTTTGGTTTCTCCTACCCGTTGCAAAGGTATGGAAGAACTTGGTATTAGAGTCTCCCTGTTGGGCCCATTTCAGTCTACTTTTAAGTTTTCAGGTGAGTAGGAAATGAGCCAAAACTTTCTACTTCTCGGATCTGAGCTGCGCTAATCGAGCCAACTCATCCATGGATAGGTTGCCATTGGATGGGCCCAAGAGAAGGAATTCAATCTCTCGATCGAGTGATATAGTCACTGAATCCATACTGTTACTTTTGATCTTAATCCAGGCCTTAGCTTCAATCATAAGGGTACGCAGCTTAGAGGTGATCATATTAATACCAATAGAGTTTTCACAATGGGATGGAAGAGACCATCGCCCCTTAAACCAGTCAGAGAAATCAGGATCGTTAAGCCACGAACGGTTGAATTTGAAAGGATAGTTAATGGATCCTTTATTCTTGTCCCATTCCAAGCAGATGGGGAAGTGATCTGATAAATCAACACAATGGGTCCAAACCCTATAGACACCCAAAGAGGGAATCAAAGACGCAGAAATTAAAAAATGATCGAGTCTCTTACTAATACCATGCTCCCCTACACGACCATTACGCCAAGTAGGCCCAGTGTGCTGAGGATCCAGGTCCACAAGGCCCACAAAGTCAAATAGGGATAAAAAGTAGTGAGACAGGGGATCATATGATGCCTTTTCCCCCCAAATTTCAGAGGCGTACAGGGTAAGATTGAGGTCCCCACCCAGAACAAGATTCAGTGTGCTAAGTAAACCCCTAGGAAGAGCCTTATCCCATAATAGTTCCCGGTCTTTATAAGGACCGTATACATTGAGAACATAAATAGGGATAGCCATACCACGAATGGAAGCTTGTACCAAAAAGCCGGCACATGTTTGAAAGGCCTTACACTTGATCAGTAGTGGGTTCCATGCAATGAGTAGGCCACCAGAAAGGCCCGAAGCACTGATAACACAGTATTCCCACGTGGGGAGGATCTTAGAGATGGTGAGTAAAGATGGAGAGGAGTTGCACATCGTTTCTTGGATAAGGATCATGTCTGGACCAAGAGACTTAAGGAGGGAGTGGAGGTTGTGATTTTTGGACTTACCTCCTAAGCCACGGATATTTAAAGAGAGAAGCTTCATCAAGGAGAAGCCAGATGGGGAGACGATGCTCTAAGTCCCTGATTAGATAAGCCACGAGCCGCATCTTTGATGCGTACTGAAAGAGGAATATAGGGAGGTGAGGCTGATGAGAGGTCAACCTTCGAAAATTCCTTTTTCCCTTTTGACTTCTTACGGACAGTAACGTTGGAAAACCTAATGGAATTGAGGTGAAGAGTGGTAGGGGAGGAAGGGGATGTGGCTGTAAATATAGATAGAGATTTCTTTAGTGAGGGATCAGAGAAAGAGGGAGAAGATATAGGGCTTTAGGGAGGGGAAGATAGGTTCTGTGTGGATCGTGGGAGAGGTAGAGGTGGAAAGTCCTCCGTCGATGACAAGGCTAGAGGATCCTGTAATGAATTCCGCAAAGAAGGAGGAGAAAGTGGGTGAACACAAGTACTGGGTGGAGGAGGGGCTACAGAATCCAAGGGGATAAGTGCCTTAGAGAGCGAGGGAGGAGACTGTTCCTCTGTTGAATCTATTTGTGGGGATAGAGAATCGGGAGGGGGAAGAGAAGACAAACCAGCGAGAGGAGCTGGGGGAGTCTTACGAGACAAAATAGCATCATCAATTGCTTCAAGAAAGGAGTCCGAAATAGTTTCAGAATGGGAGGGAGAACCTTCAAAAGTACCTGGAGCCTGAAGCACGGGCACAACAGAGACTGCCAGTGCGGGGTCCTTCATGAAGACATCCGATCCCAAATCAGTACTTCCAAGATGTAAGTCAGGACATGCTTGTCTCAGGTGGCCATCCTCATGACAACAACTGCAAGGAAACGACACATGGAGGTAGTCGAGACGCTGAACCAGAAGGCGTTCATTGCAAAGAATTTCCACTTCCGCCAACAGACCAAGTGAAATGTCCATCTCCATCAGGATTTTGGCAACCCGCTTGTCATACAACAGACACATACACATAATCACTAGCCTCTTCAAATACTGACACATAATTACTATGCTTCTATACACATAATCACTAGCCTCTTCAAATACTGACACATACACTTGGAATTGTGTTTTCAAGCATATGTGGGTAGTCAAAATCATAAAATCATTTAAATATATTCTTAATATAATAATGTTCTTAAATAAAAATTATATATTATTTTAAATTGAGGAATGAAAATTACATCATATTTTGGGTATTGAAGCTATAATCTCTTTGAAGATAATGGGTACCACCTATTTAATGAATAAATATTGAATATGAGCTATGTGCATGGCTTACCCATTGTTTCCTTAAAGGCAAAGGTAGAAATATTGTTAGGGTGGAATTTGTTTTTCCTTAAAGGCACAGGTAGAAATATTGTTAGGGTGGAATTTGTTTCTTGGCAATTTGCAAGCCATCTATGTATATTTTTAGATATTTAGTATTCCGGCAACATTTGAAGTTCTTGATAACTAAGATTAGGATTTTGATATACAGGAATAGGTGCAGCAAAATGCTTTGTTCCTATGAATAGAAGAGTCAAATTATATTAAATGCACGTGTGTAGTAAATGTGATTGCTCGGATATTAGTTAAAGTGATTGGTTTATAATCATTACGAAATAAGAATTCTTGTTGTATAAGCCAATCACATAACAATAATTAAATTATATTAAAAAATATAAATTTATTTTTACAAAGTTTATATTAAACAAGTTTAATAAACTTTTTGATAAATATTATTTAATATAAATTCAATGCCTTTGCAATTACAATAATAGCCTGCCTACTGGAGGTATAATAAGGCATCATAAATAGAAATATAAAATTCTCAATATACATAAGGCATCAAAACGCCATTATTTGGGATTAAGTTGAAAATCAACCTAAGTACATTGAAAATTTGGAGTTAATATTCTAGTTTTTAATGAGAATATTATAAGCCAAGCTTTAGCTACTTCAATTCAATTTGAGAGATTTTTTCATTCATGCAATTCACTTACCAATCCGATGGAAAATATTTTATAGAAATATATTAAATGAAAAATAATTGTTGTTGTAGATTTTAATTCTATTATATTTTCAATTTATATAATATTGTGATAATATTGAAAATAATAATGTGTAAACCAATTTAGTATATTGAAATTATAACTATATCAATTACTTGAAATAAAATTATCATTTAACATACTATTGTTATATTTATTAAGTAAATTTTTATATATTAAATAAATAATATTAAATATATGAGACATTTTAAATTTGCTTTAAAAAATTAAGCCAAAACTATCTGTGTTTCAAGTAGGGTTGGCATAAAGATATCATGGCTTGGTTAAATCATTAGGACATTGACAAGAAAGACAATTTGCAATATCAATAATGCCAAAAATATTATTACATCGAAGTTTAAAGAGAAAATGTGGTGCAAGAAAGAATTAGAGGCTAAAAGAAAATCAAGATATTATAAATACGTCATTAATCCTAACATGGAAGATACGTAGTATCTCTCCATATTAACTAGTTTAAAGAATAAAATTGATTTAGTGAAGATAAGAACGAACTCTCATGAACTCCATAGTGAAATATGGTCTTGATCAATTCCTAAAACATGGTGGGACGAAAGCATTTTCCATCTATGTGAGTGTATGAGTGTTGAGGATGAAAATCACTTCCTCTTACACCCACATTAGATCTCGGTTTCATAATATATTTGGTACAATACAAACCTTCTAACCTCCTAACTTGTCAAAACTAGAGTGACCTAGGAAAGCTTCTTTTCAATCTTTTTGAGCATAGAAGTAAAATTTTAAAGCAAACCAAATAATTCATTTCTTTCTTCTTAAGGTCAGATAGACCAAAGTTGGCCTCATTGGATGTTAATCATCATCATCATCATCACCATGCTTGAAATTTGACGTCCTACCTTCATTTGAAATTTTTATATGACATTTTAGTTTTAACATTATCTTTCAAGGTTTAAATTTTAATTTTACCAGTATTGATAAGTGTTCATTTTTTTAAATAACATTTATAATAACTATATGAAACATTGAATACTCATATCTTGCCTCACACAATATAAAAATAAAATGTTAAAACTCTTAGGATTTTACTTGTACCTTGGTCCCATTTCAAGCATTGCTGAGTAACCTTGGACCAAATGTTAAAATTTCCATTATATATATATATAATATGATGTGTAAAAATTAAAATCTACTTAAAAATAAATGATGAAATTAAAATTCACATTTTTTATTAAATGTTAGTGTTTTGATGTGTAAAATGGTAAATTATTATTATTTAAATGTTAAATTTTAACAATGACCAAACAAATAATTTAATTTATTTGACATAATATTTATTTATTTTAAATTTTTTCATAAATTACCTACAAGTTGTATGAAAATGTGCCCGTCGAATTTGAAACCTTAGAAAAGTTGCTCTACATAAGTAGGATGAACACCTACTGACTAAAGTGATTCTTTGATTGATCATAATACATGTACGAGGTACTCTGATGATTAATCTTGATTTGTTGAAAAAAAAGATAAAACAAAATTAAAAATACATTATTATTATTATTAAAAATAAAAATATTAATATTTTGATTTAATTTTTAATTAATTAATAATTATTTTTATTTAGAGCTAATATATTAAAGTCTAAAAAATTATTATTATACTTTATTATATTTTATATTGAAAACTATATATAGATTTTTAAAATATATAATAATATTTTAATTTTAATGTTTAATTACTTTTATTATTTTGTAAAATTAAAATAATAAATTTATCAAAAACAAAAATTAAGTCAAAATATTTTTATTATATTTCATATCGAATTATTTTTAATAGATTTTCTTGTTTGATTTTTTAAAGTTTTTTTTCTTTTTATTTATAATTTTTTTTTTAAATCGGTAACTCATCGGGATGACCTGGGCGAGGCCCAGGTTCAAAGCCATCAACTGCCACTATAAACCCCTAGGTATATCCGACAGCCCGCAAGCCAGGATATACCAGAAACTTGTGACTCAGCAAGGGCCGAGACGTCCCGGACTCCAATCTCGACAAGGGGTGGTAGCCTATCCAGGGGGCGTCTACCCTTTGAGCCTTATCACAACGGGCCATGTCTTGGTGGGACTTGATCCCTGGTGGGCTGGGTGAAAACCACCTTCCCCCACCGTTCGGGATCCCACGTCATTAACATAATATTTTTTTTTAAGCTGCACAGTAAATTATATTACAGGGGCAAAAAAAAATTACATCAGAGAACTCGTGATTTGACAGGGGTTTGAAGGAGACTGTGTCTCCTTTAGAGCCATTTCCAAAAAATAAGACACCTGTCTTTGTGTAAGCATACTGATATATGTAGATAAAACTTCTAAAAAACTATTCAGAAAAAACTCTATAACCTGTTCAAGACCAATATGCAGGGAAACAGGGATGCATAACTAGCCGAGCCCCACTAGAACTAAAAGAGACACAGAGTAAACCAGAGAAAAAAACCTAGACAATATTTAAAGGCCTGCAGTAAGCGAAGCCTGAAAGAGACCTGTGCGGAGCTCACATTAAGCTGAGGGGGGATCTTCAGTGATGGGGCATGCCCAACGCTCCTCCTGCGACCTAGTGGGCGAGTTTGTGGCTACCATAGGAATGAGAGACAACGTCGGAGGATGACCAGCCTGCGGGAAAGACGAGTCTTTCAGTCATTTGGAGAGGGGTTCCACCGGAGAAGGTACATGAAACCTTTTAGCTCGGGGCGACTTGGAGGAGCTGCTGCTTCCTCCTAGATTGGTGATGGCGCGCCCGCCCGTTTCACTTCTGCTGGCTCCACCACTTGCACCGCCACCATGTGCATCTGCCCCCACCTTATGGATGTTTAAGCTGGAAATACTGGTTGTTCCTTTCTAGGAGAAAGTTTTTTCCAATTCGATCAACTGAGTGTCAATCTCTACCATTTTCATTTTCATGGAGTGGACCACCATTCGAGCTTCAGCCCAGTTGCTGAGCATTTTCTTCCGCTAGGTTGCAAAGCATATTTTTAACCATCCAGTAGTGGTTGATGCGACTGCCATCCTCCCCTGTCAATAGCTTCCTGTTCAAAACTTTATTCTCCCATGCCTCAAACAACACCCAAACGCGACCAGAGATATGAGGTTCATAGTCCTCAGGAACAGGGACACTGCTACTCCTTTGGGGTTTCGCAAGACCCGAGTGGGCACGTCTGGGAGTACCACGCTGGCGGGACATAGCCATCGACTTAACCTTAGACCAAAATGCAGAGGGGAGAACGCTTCTTCACAGGTTCCGGAATGAAAACCACCAGCGGAGTTAACAGCAGTAGTAGAGAGACTATGATAAACCACCCTGAACTCGCAGCCGATATAACTATCCTCCATACCATAAAGCGTGTGGAAAGCCTGCATCAAATTCCTGTCAGTCGCCATTAATCTGATCGAACGGGTCTTGAATGAGCTTGGGATGAGGTACCAGTTCCATCTCTGTTTGCATGGTCTGACAAGACGTGAGAATAATCCTCAACGTTTGAAGGATCCTGCGTAGAGTGATGGCGTGCATGAATTGGGAGGTGAGCGCACGTCGTAACACCGACAGAACCTGGGATGCAGAGATCACAACAAGTGTCAACAAGGATCATCGAGGAAGTAACGCCAGTGGAGTTGTTCAGATCCACACGCCAGGATTCCAGGTTGGCAGCAAACGACGACGGTTGTAAAGGTGGACATGTGTTGCTAGCGCCCGCAGAACAGCTGACCTTGGTGTTATCACCCGCATCCAGGCGTTTCTATTTATAATATTAATTTTTATTTTTATTTTTTTTTATTTATTTATCAAGTTGTTTGTTATTTTTTTTCATTGAAGTGTTTTTCTTTAATTTAATGCTAGTTTAAATAATTATAGTTTTATTTTATTTTAAAATTTTGATTTAGTTTTTTTCTTTGATTTATTGTGAGTTTTAATTATTAAGGATTAATAATTTGAGTTGTGTTGTTTTGTCTTTATTATATTAATATGATTGATAAGTTTTTCTTTATTACTTACTTATTTTTTATGAGTCGTAGTTAATTGGTTCAAAACATTGAAAATTAAAAATCTATTATAACTTTCATCACATAATTTCAAATAAAGACGAATACAACATTAATTGAAAAATATTAATCATAAAAAAATTGTAAAAAATTATGAACTCTTAACAAAAAAAACTCAGTGTACCAACTTTCATTATAGCTAGTCTTTATAAGTATTCAACATTTGTTATTGCTTATCTATAATTTATTGGGCATAGACATTGTGACCACTTCTACCTTTGTGTTTATTATAGAAAAACCATACACTTTTATTTTCTGGAATGTTTTGGGATGAAAATAATTAGCAAGCTACATCTGTAATACTTCACATTTCATTAATTGTTGGCACCTCTTATAGTTCATCTAATTCAACTAATGAAAATATCTCCACACAAAAAGAAACACCCCCTTATCACCAAATTCTTTTCCAATTTCATTAACATAGAACAATCATACATATTGATAGTAAAAAAACATTAATCATAAAACTTTATAATCCTCTAGCAAGATTTCCCAAGAAAAGGTAAAGCTCATTGTACCAAACTTCACTATAGAGCCAACCTTCCTTAGTGTTACATATTTGATTATACTTTTCTATAATTTTATTTGTATCTATGATAGACATTGTTACAACTTCTACTTTTGTGTCTACTATCTTTATCTTTCCTAGATTTTCTAATACCATGGAACAACCATACACTCTTATTTTTTTGAGTGCTTTGAGATACAAATAATTTTCTGGCAACCTCTTTAATGCTTCACATTTTAAGAGGGTGAATATTTTGAGTGAAGGCATTACACCCTCCTCTGATATTATTGTTGGCAACTCCTCTAGCTCATCTAACATACACAATGAAAATATCTCCAACAAAGGAAATGCCCCCTTCTCACCAAATTCTTCTGGAAACTTCTTTAACTTTGAACAATAACATATATCTAATTGCCTTAAACTCTTAAGTTTATGCAACTCTGGAAGTTCTTCTAACATATCACAACCCCGTAATTGAAGATGAATCAAATTGTGAAATTCACAATACTTGTCGTGAACCCTTCAACCCGAGTCTTTGTAACTTTGACATGTTGACCATGTCACGAGGTAAACTTCTCATCATTGTATCCTCCAACTCGAGTGTCTCCATTTGAAGCATACTCCCCAGTGTCTCCTCGCTAATTGCTTCTGCCCCTTTGTTGTTGTTGCTTAAGCGTAACGTTTTCAGTTGTGTTAGAGAGCGCAAATCATGAATTGAAGCACCTTTCTTTTTGTCATGTTTTGTCCACACATTCCAGGATCTCCACGTGTCCAAGTACTGCAGAGAGGTAAGGCGTGAGATACTAAGAGGAAGGCATTGCAAATCATCACAATGGGAAAGGTCCAGATACCTCAGGGATCTTAGCTTATCAATGCCACACGGTAATTCTGTGATTCCAGACTTACAAAGGTCAAGGATTTGGAGACTGGCAAGATTTGTCACAGCTGCAGGCAACCTTTTGATGGGCACGCTTCGTAAGCTCAAGCATACTAGCTGTTTCAAACACCCTACACTCTTTGGCAACGACTCTACCGACGTGCCACCCAAATCCAGAACCTTCAGAGAGATCATACTCCCTATCACCTTTCTTGGAATTTCTGTAATATTGTTTTCACCAATCATCAATGAGCAGATCTCTGAAGCCGTAGGTGACTTGGGAAGCGAATTCAATTCGTTGTAATTCAAGAAAAGCCTGGTGCATCCTGAATAGTCATTTTCAAGCAATGCTGTCAAGCCCTTACCTAAGCAGCAGTAGGAGTTTTCTTCTTGCTCAGCAATTTGAATTGCTAAAGCACGGAGCACATCGTGCATCCTGCAGCGGACCACGCGGCCATCAACGTCTTTGAGAACTGCCTCAATTAAACAACGATCAGCTAAGAGGTTAGCGTATATTCTTCCCATTTCAAATGGGTCGTGGCCACGCTGATTCATTTCAAGAAGCCCTTCTCCTATCCAGAAAGGAATCAAGTCGGACTCGACATCAATAATTTCATCTTCTTTGAATGCAGCTAAGTACAGAAAGCACAATTGGAGATTGACATCATAGTTTCCCAGTGCGTCGTAGCTCCACCGTAACCTCTCATGGATAGCGTGATGATCTTCGCTGTCGGCGCCTGGCAGCCTCAGTATCGCGAATTCCCACTCTTGTGCATCAGTAATGCCGGCCATCGTTCTCCCAGTCACTTTGATTGCAAGGGGAAGCCCCCCACACTTGTCACACACGAGCTTTGCCCTTGTCTTGTCAATGTTTGCAGGCGGATTTCCATGGTTATATGGAAACGCATGATGAGCAAACAATTCCCAACTCTCATCTTCGCTCAAATCCCCCACTGCCATTATAGATGCATCTGCAATTCCCATCTCAACCAGTGCTCTGCGATTCCTCGAACTTACAATAAATTTGGAGTTCGAGTGCTCGGTGCGTCTGCTGAGACCCAGTTCCTCCAGCAATTTCCCGCCCTCTCCCCAGACATCATCTAGGAAGAGGGCAAACCTCTTGGCCTGCATTTTCTGACTCAGCCATCTTTTTACATCCTCTTCGTTCATACTTTGATCATGATGTTCACTTGTTTGAACAGCTATTTGTTTACAGAGATCAATTCTAAGACTTGAAAAAGAGGGAGACTGTGAAACAGTCAGCCAAAGCAACAAGCCATCATGAAAGCGAGCCCTCACCTTTTGGCTGTTGAAGACGGTCTTGAGAAGCAGAGTTTTTCCTGAACCGCCCTTGCCAACGACGCCAATGCCCAAAAGAGAGTTTGCCTCTGCATCACCGATCACCAACTTCTCGACTCTTTGAAAGGCTTGGTCTTGTCCAATTATAACGGCTTCCTCAATGAAAAAACTCCCGGTTGGAGCTGCAGAGGTGGATGCAGAAGTACTGCTTGAAGCTTGGCCGCTTTCTCTCCGTCTCTCCATGTAAATCTGTTGTGTCTGCTGCTCTAGTAGAATTAAAGGAATCAGTTCCAGATGCTTCTGGATCTCTGAAATCAAATTACTGATATTTCTGCTCATCTGATACCGAGCACAAACATTGAAACTTGGTAAAATTGTACACTCTTGCACCATTGGCAGTGCTTGTTGGAGAAGGCCATGCAGCTTTTTAACCCATTGTGAAGCATTATTACGGCTTTCAACAATGGATGTTCTTCTCTCTCTATTCAATTGCAGACGATATTGATGGATCTGTGCTGCAATAGGCTTTATGCTGGTTACCAGATCTCTCAAGGAGTTCAATTCTTTGCTGCAGCGGAGCGCGATGTTAGCATGCTGAAGAATCTGGTCGACTGCTATGTCGATGCCTTTACCAATAAACCCAGAGAGAAAACCAGGATCAGCCATGATATTACTTGCTTCGAGAAGTAATATACACAATCCCTCTTATAATGCAAGAAAAACAGTGACAGAGAATGGTGAATATATATTTGGAATTCTCCAAAAATCACAATATATTTTTCCCTCACTTCACTGACACCTCAAGCAATAATAACAGTACAAAGAAACGCCTTAAACCTCGAAGGAGGTAACCAGAAAATTGAACTCAAAATTCCCAACTGTAATATTTCAAGCAAACCAACCAATGCAATGCACATTATTTATACTACTACTTTCATTCAATTCAGATTATTTTCTAAAATTCTCAATGGCAAATGGAATAACTTTCTTTCGAAGCCACGAATAGAATAAAGGAATTGAAAGAGAGGTCACGAATAGAATAAATGATAGGTGTAACTCTTTTTATGTAAATTCAAGATGACAAAACTGTCTTTCAGTTCACACTGGATTCTTGGAATATATAAAAACTAGCCAGGAACTTTAAGGACTTCCACTATTTCTCCCTCAATGAACATCATCTTGGAAGGCGGAAAAGATAGAGAATATCATCTTTTACACTCAATGAATATCATTTGGCAAGGCGTAAGCATAACCTTCTTTATTAAAGGAGGAGTCACTAAGGTTACTCATGTTGGAATTTAAGAATTTATCAATGGAGAAACGAAAAGCATTTGGGAAGGAGTAAGCATAACCTTCTTTATTAAAGGAGGAGACACTAAGTTTCTTTATCTATGGAGAAACGAAAAGCATAATCATGAGCATGAGTTTTTTTATTATTAAAGGACAAGTATATGTAGAGATGAATGTAATTTTTTTTTGAAGAGGATTACAAATATAGTATACTAAGTTTTTTTTATATATCGTGAAACAAAAAGCATAATCATGAGCATGAGTTCTTTATTATTAAAGGACAAGCATATGTAGAGATGAATGTAAATTTTTTTTAAAGAGGATTACAAATATATTAAAAAAAAGTCATTAAAGAAAAAAAACATATGAGAATAAGAGTATGCACAAAGTGTTGCATATAGATTCTAGATAATAATATAGATGTTGTTGCATATAGATTCTAGACAGTAATATAGATGGTTTTGTTTCCATATAAAGAATCAATAGTTTTTTCGATGTTAAAGAGACCTGAACATTTAGGTCTATGCATAAACAATTAGCACCAATTCCAAACTCTGGAAAGACATTCAATGTCGACTTTATCTGAGTGGAATAATAGACATGTGCATAGAGTATTGGGAAGATATTTTATCATTTCTCACCTTCCATTAATAAGTCAAAGCCAGAGTTGAAGAACTCTTATGATAAAAAATATTTTTTCTAGCACGGCTTGCCATGAATGTAAAAGCTAGTGTGTTCAAAATTTTAGTTTGAAGAAGATTAAAATATCTATAGGGATTTGAGTTAGATTCATGTAGCATTGCATGATTACAAGTACCTCGGAATCGACTTCAACAAAAGTTTGAGTTGGGAAGGATGTAGGAAAAAAAGAACTCTGGGAGGTTGGAAAGCATTTTATGCTTTCCAAAATAGGTGCAGAGAGGCAGAGTTATGGGACTGGAGAACTATGCAAACCCTTTTTGGGCTCTTAGTGATCCTGGTTGTTCTCTATGGTTGTGAAGTTTGGGCCAGTAGTACCTCTGACTTACAGTGGAAGCAAATAGAAAAGATTCAAAAACACATGATCACAAGCAAGTTCAAAATTAAGAGTTCAGTGCCATACGAAATCATGCTAATTGAAATGGGGGTGGCTTCTATTGAAGCAATTGCTATGGTGAGACTCATAAGATATCTAAAAAGAGTTGAGCAAATGGAAGAAGGTAGATGGCCTAAGGTTGTCTTCATTGACATATTGTGCAAAAGAAAGAAGACTTGGATGTGGCAAAATATTAAATGTCTTAGCAAGTGGGATATGTGCTTGAGCACGTGTCCTACGAATAGTAAAGAAATAAAGGCTTTTGTTATCAATAAGTTCCACAAGCGAACTTGGGATAAAGAGCTAGGGAGAAAGAGAAAGTACTATATTGAAGAGTTTAACCCTACCTACAATCAGCATCAAAAGGCGTACATAGGGGCCAATATACCTTGTAAAGCCAAAATTCTCATTGCTCAATTAAGAACTAATTCCCATCAACTCCATTGTGAGACTGGGCGTTGTAAAAGGCCAAAAGAAGCTTGGGCAGAAAGAGTGTGTATTTTTTGCACCGTTGGTAAGGTGGAGACAGAAAAACACTTCATTTTAGAGTGTGGAGCCTTTAAGGACAATAGGGACAGGTACGCAAATGTCTTGGTAGATAAATCTTGGGATGATTTATTTAATGAGGGGACTGTGGAAAAATTGGGGGCGCTCATCGTCAAGTTGAACAGACAAAGGATCAAACTGCAGAAAACATCGTGCGAGTTGGTCTGTCCCATAGGCTATTCTTAGCCTCGCGGACGTTAAAATATTTCCTTCCTTCCTTCCTTGACCTAGAAAAAAAAGTTGTTTACATGGAGGCAATCTTGTGTGTCATAGTATGATTTCAAATTAAAAAGTTTGAGGCTCTGACTAGGGGTGGAAATGGTTTGTTGATGTAATGGGAAAGCGGATTTGAAAGTTTCAATGCACAACTCCTAGGAATAAATGTCAATAGAAGGGTAAATTTTTTATTTAAAGGCCATATGCGGGGTAGTTTTAAAAACAAAACCATCGAAAAAATTCTAGTGATAGGTAAGGGTGCACATCAAATTTAACCCCTAAGTGGATTGTATGTGTAGGGATGGTTGTCTAACAATGTAGCAAGTATGGAACCACTACTCAGTTAATGAATGTACAAAAAAAAATTTAGTGGTATAGAATGGACAATGGAATGGTACAAATAGAAATGGTTGTACGACAAAATCAAAATTTGACAGTTGATATTTGTAGCAATGGAGTATGGATGGTGTATTTATAAATCAAGGAATTTATAGATTCTTGTGCTAGTATGGACTGTATGAATTGATAAATTGCAGTGAAAACAATGTACAGACTCACAAAGGAGTTTGTAATTTGCAAACAATTGAGCGTATAGTTGTGTGGATGTGCAATCAATGTATAATTTTTTGCAATTCAAGAGGTCCACAATTATACAAATCAAACAACAACGACATACAAATTTTAATGGTTGTTTTATAATTTGATTGTTGGCTATACAAGACACCAATTGAGGATTGTGAAATTAATCTACAATAGCCAAATCAATGACTCTCATACCAATGTAAGAAACAATATTTGTTTCTATTGATTTGAATGGGGATTTATAAAGAACTAATAGAATGATTACAATTATCCTCACGATGGTATGCTTATAAGTAGTGGATGGTCACGAGAAAATAGTTATGCCCCTTGATTGTTCATTTAATGGTAATGATAATAATTATTTAATTAATTAATACTATTAGTATTATCATTTGTATCTATTATTACGTTCATAGCAATTTTTTAAAACAAAGATAAGTAGCTTGTTCATCTAATACTCACTCCTTATGAACTAAACTTAAGCAATTAAAGCAAAAACAAATTCTAAAAGAAAGTGAAGAGACATCTACAAATCCAATTGAATCAAGAATATTTTTTCAGAAGTGAAAGAGGAAACTATGGGTAAACGGACCTTTACAAATTATATCAAAGTTAAAAACCCAAGAGTTGCCACTAGCAAAAAATGATCTATCAACAAATAGACACAAACACATGATGAAGACTTAAATGCTCAATTTACAGGGAATCAAGAGTGCGCTAAAATCAAGATTTAGAAGACACAAGTTACAAGGGTACCTTACCAATATCCAAATGACAAGAAACATCGCATGGACCAGTGGACTTACTGAGATTGATATTTTCCTAACCAAATTTAAGACATTGTTTGAATTCCAATCAATGTAAATTATGGAACCACTTGGAATCAAAATCCAAGGTCAAATATATATTTTTATCAATGAATGGTGCCAAAAATAATAAACATAGGATGTATTGATCCATATGCAACACAATAATATTGTTTAAGTCTTCAAAAAAAATCATTTTGTTTCTTCAACTATGTCGAGGTCAAAACATATCAACCAGGGGTGACATATAATGAAACTAATTACACCTTTAATTATTAGTTCTCATTATTAATTAGATTTCCTTAGGGTCACATTTTTTAATCGCGAGGCTTCATGATTATATAAAGAGGTCATATTGATCAGTCCTAATCACTCATATGAATATATTTAATATTTATTCATGGTGGATTATGTTTATGGCTTGTCTATTTCTACTTTTCTAGATGCTCCAACAAATGAATAAACCCTTAAGTTCATTATGCAATTGCCACAACTAGTTAATTCTAACCTTACAAGTTTGAATGCGATCTATATTGAAAATACTAATTAGTAAGAATAAAATATCATAGAAAGAAAAAAGTCACTACAATTTGTAATAAAGTTCATCAAATCGTTGACCTACAATGCTTTCGAGGCATTTTGTCAAATATTAGTGAACATAAAACAATTAACATCAAATTAAAATATTATGTCAAAGCAATGAAGACCTTAAACTTATGTTGCCTAGTTGGAATCCAAATCCCATTGCTTAACCCAAACAAATATTATCAGAGTACGATTCTAACACCACAATAAAATTATAAGAGCAACAAAGATATGATAGTCAATACAAAAACAATTAAAACACATAAAAAACCCAACTTTGAATTGTTATTTGTACGATGAATGAGATGCACAATACCTATCAACATGATTATACTTAGAAATGAGCATACTATCCAAAACCACTAACTCAAGTAATACTATGGTATAGCCCACAAAATAATAAAATTATTACCAACGTCATTGGATGATTACAAACTACATTATTAAAATATAATTGTCATTAATATATAAAGTTTAAACTTTTTACATTTTTATGGCCAACCTTTACTCTATTAAAAACATGGAAACATATAAATAATGATCAAATATAATTTTTGAGATTTATTGTACATAAATAATGTAACAAAATTAGCATGTGCGGTTCAACACATAGGCATATCCCATATCAATTTAGGAAGCTGAAATGAGAGGTTATTTTGAAATAGGCATATCCCGTATCAATTTAGGAAGTTGAAATGAGAGATCATTTTGACCTTCACATGTGTTAAGTTTCAAGCCATAAAATATTTTCAAAATATTTCTTAATGTAATATTATTATTTTTTAAATTATTTATATATTATGTTTGTGTGTTCCCACTTTATTCCTATCACTTTGAGAAGAAATATTAAAACTATGATACTTATAACAATGTACATCATTCATATGAAAATTAAAAATGACATCACAAAGGCATGCAACTATTATTTTCTATATACATGATGTGTTCTTTTAAGCTTTATAGACTAGTGTAAAGTGAGGACATTATTTATTTTTAAGTGGAAATGCATCTCCATCTTAGAAGAGATTAAGGTTTGAATTTCTTCAACGCTAATATCCTAATAAGACATCCATAATTTATTAGACATTAATTTTCTTATAATAGCATACTTTGAATTAGGAGAAGCAACACAAGTATTGAAGTTAAGGATTTTACCCAAATATATATAGAAGAAATAATAGGGAAAACATAACAAGAAACTTGATTCAACATGATCCGAAAACAAGATCTTTGCTACTCTATGACGTTAACATGAATTACATAAAGAGCATGAATGAAGCTCACAAATCCATAAGAAGAGAACCAAACAGCATAGACAATATGCACATAAAGACAACAAGTTGATAACGGAGTTCATCCAGGATGGACTACGTCTCTGGGCCTGCTTCTCAATAGGAGGGCCGATCTATAATCTCAGCATAAGTCAAAATACATGGCAATGATACAATACTACCTTGGTGACAATGGTCAGGAAGAGAATCGCTGCCCAAAACACAACTAGACTGCTTCCAGCAACTTCGAAGCCTGAAGACGGTTTAAAACGAGTATAAACACTCGTACCTTCCTCTTGCGGAGCTACGCACTCTCCCTTCTCTCCTTTAGCTACAAAGTCTCCACTCCAAAGCATGAGTGGGAAATGGCAAATGAATGGGTTTATATAGGTTGGCTTGCCCTCTTCACATGACTCTCATGGATTCCTTTGGTTGCAACTAATTTGCCTATCTTGGCTTTGGTTACAACTTCCCCAAATTGGTTTTCATGTGATTGGGCCTTTTATTAAATAATAAACCAACATATTTAACAATAATTTTTAAAATGGCATTGGCTTTTAATATGGTTAAAACCATATTATAATAAGAACCATACAAACCCACTTTTAACCTTAACCCAAAGTTTGTTATGCCATATGTGGTGGCGCTCCAACATGCATTAGGTGGCATGTAATCCGTTTGAGGTTTTGTTATAAAACGTGACCATGTGTTACTCTATCGAGAGTTGGTATCACGTGGGTCGTCCGCTCCAACGTGATTTGTGGGTTGGAGTTGTAACAAACTCCCCATGCATTGAAAACCATGGGTCGGGGCTTGCCTCGGCCCCTTTTGCGCCAATAAAAACTTCCCACATAATTTAAATAAATTTTTTTCCATAGCTTACACAAGAAACACCTTGTGGCCCAATGGTAAGGCGGAGTGCTTATACAGGAGAGGTCACAAGGTCGAACCCCGTGGAGGCCTTAACTTTTGTATTAGACATATTGGCCAATCCCGTGCTGCCACGTGGTGGCCTGGGATTGGTCCACCTCATGCCCAGTCGGCGTCTAGTCAACCGCCACGTCACCATCCGTACGCCCAGTCAGGAGTATGCCAGCTCGGATCCGTACTGCCATGCGTCACCTTGTGATTGGTTTGTACTGTACGGATGCCATGTGTCATCCTCTGAGTGGTGCCACGTGTCGTCTTTTTGGTTGGTCCGTACACCTGCCGTGTCATCTTGTCCATACCGAATGGATGCCACGTGTCATCCTCTGAGTGGTGCCATGTGTCGTCTTTTTGGTTGGTCCGTACACCTGCCATGTCATCTTGTCTGTACCATACGGATGCCACGTGTCACCCTGTTAGTGGTGCCATGTCATCATGTTCGTACAGTATAGATGCCACGTGTCACCATGTCAGTGGTGCCACGTGGCACCTCCATTTTTCCAAATTTGCCTATTTCATCAATACAACAGAATCCGATAACTTTCTCATACGAAGTCCGTTTGAGGTGAAACGAACACCGTTGGAATCGTCTCAACAAGCTCTTCGATCTGGTGCTGGTTTTGCTGAGATTGGAGGACTTAAAAAATTTGGCCTTCTTGGATCCTCTTGGATCACAACATCAACCAAACATTTAATGTTTCACTTTCAATTCCAAAGGTATAATGATACTAATTTCAGAGCTTCATTCAGATTCGTGGGTATTGCATTCAAACTCTACATTTAAAGCATTGGTAGCATCTACTCAACTCTACCCTTACAACCTCAATAGCACAATGGTTATTTGATGCCTAAATAGGGGATAAGATTTCCTCAACATGGAAGAACACCAAATTTTCAAGTGTAATCATTTAGTAGGTTCTGGTTTTTAAGGAATCCCTTTAGATCTCCCAATGTGTTACATACAAATAGGCACACAAACAAATTCATCATGCTTATGTATATGAATGAGTGAAATGTCTTATGATTACAAACATTAAAATGAAAAGAAAGCATTTACTTATAATAGTGAAAGTCTTTACCATTTCTTCGCATCTTCCTAATTCATTTTTGCATAAATCCATTAAGGCATATACCCGCTTTCGATTTTGGTTGGTGTTATATTTGCATAACTTTAGCAGTATAATTTCATTGTTTATATTCATCCCACAATCATAACGTTATTTCATTTGCAAAATAAACAAAATATGATCATTGAAAGATAACCATGCACATAAACATACAAAGAGACACAAAGATTTACCCCGGGAAACCACAATAGCGAACCCAAAACAAGTCTTCTACAACCCAAGAATAGTCTTCCTTGTCCACCTAGAGAAGTGCATACTACTTGAGAGAGGGAGAGAGAGAGAGATGAAATTGTTGTTGTGATAATGAAGTGTGAAAGCACTTTATTTATATTCTTCTTTTCACTAGAAGTATCCACAATTAGGACGACTTTTATTTATTTATTTATTTATCTTTTATTTTATCTTTTAAGTCTACTTGTCTTTTTATCTTCTAGGGTTATTTTACCCATTTCATTGGGATAATTGTGCTCTTCATTTCTTTTCACTTTATCTAGCACATCCTGAGAATATATTATGATGCTACATAAACATCAACACTCCCTCTTAGAGAGGAATGTATTCTCCTTGCACGATCTTCAACATTGTTTTTCTTCTAGGTTCTCATGTTGGGCTGACTTATCTAGTGAGGATGTCTCACATAGCTACAAACATCAACAATCCCTCTTAGCTAGGGAGGCATAATCATGTTGAAAAATATCTAGATATCA
The DNA here is from genome assembly GCA_001517045.1 of Pseudotsuga menziesii. Lineage (NCBI taxonomy): Eukaryota > Viridiplantae > Streptophyta > Pinopsida > Pinales > Pinaceae > Pseudotsuga > Pseudotsuga menziesii. Next base: position 135,930 of record LPNX011166205.1, read on the forward strand.
TCTAAGCATCACAACTGCATCGAACATCTCGTCATCACAAGAAAGGTCTCTTCTGGTCAAGTTCTTCTAACCAGAACATTTGTTCCCACTAGAACCTTGTTCCTCATTGGAACAATATCGTCTTTTCAAAGATGATATCTTATCATCTTGGTCATCTTAGACCACAAAGGATTACATCCTTATGCACTTTATCAGTATAAAACTAAGGGAGGCCACAATTTGGCATGAAGACACTTATTCCAAGCACTTTATCAATCTTATATCAAAAAGACAATAACTTCCCAGGAAGACACCTATTCCAAGCACTTTATAAATCGCAGATCGAAAGGAGGGTAACTCCCTAAGAAGACACTTCTTCTAAGAACTTTATCAATACCAATTCAAAAGGAGGATAACTTCTCGGGCATACACCTCTTCCAAGCACTTTATCAATCCCATATTAAAAGGAGGCTAACACCCCAAGAAGACACCTCTTCCAAGAAGTTTATTGGACTCAAAATGAGGGAGGATGCAATCCCAAGAAGACTCTTCTTCCAAGCACTTTATCGACATCAAAATCAAAAAGGAGGTGGTACTCCCTACAAAGACTCTTCTTCCAAGCACTTTATCGATCTCAAATCAAAAGGCAGTTGCACTCCCTAAGAAGGCTCTTCTTCTAATTTACCAATCATTACAACTGGAAGGCGGTGATGACTACATCTAGTATACCCATATGGGCCCACAATTTTAGTCCATGTTTGGAAAAGGAGGATGTAATCCCCCTAAATATTTCCTGGTTATTTCGGCAGGTTGATTCGCTCTCTAGATCCACACTGGAGCCCCCATACCAAGAGGTCATCCCACACTAGGACCCACTCCATAAAGGAGTCCTCTCCACACTAGAGAACGTTTTCACCGGAACCATCTAGGAGTACGATAAACTCAACTCAATCCATCAAGGAGTACAATCAACTCAAATCATGTGATCAACTCAACTCATTCCATCAATTAGTATGATCACAAACCATCGATGAGTACGATCAACTCAACTCATGTGACCAACTCGACTCAATCCATCGAGGAGTACAATCACAAACCATTGAGGAGTACGATCAACTCAACTCATTCCATTAAGGAGTATAATTAACTCAACTCATGTGATCAACTCGACTCAGTCCATTTAGGAGTACAATCACAAACCATCGAGGATTATGATCAATTCAACTCAATCCATCGAGGAGTACGATCAACTCAATTTGATCCATCAAGGAGTACGATCTCAACTCAACTCACTCTCCACGCAAGCGAATGTTCCCTCCGAAACCATCCCTCACAGGGATACACTCATCAAAGAAGTCATCTCCACACTAGATATTTGTTCCCACCAGAACCATCTCTCACAGGAGCACACTCCTCGGAGGAGTTAAGCACATGATATTTCTTGCTAGTCAAGTTCATTCAATTGGTTAGCAACATTGGATTATCATGAAATTCAATCAAATGAACATTTCAATGCAAATGATAATCCAAATCCAAATACTTATCTTTTATTGTTTTGTGGACTCACTCTTGATCTCTTCCTCCTTGTGGGGATCACTAGAATCCTTATATATACATCTTCTTTCTTGTTGGAATCCCATTGAAGGAACAACAACCTAGATCTTCATACATCACCAATGGATATCTCCTCATCTAGAGATAATGCAATCATTGGTGCAAACATAGAGTGTACTAGAGGAAGTAATCCTTTTGGAGATCTTCTGTACTTTCCTAAGTATCATCATTTCTTGACCTCTTTTATAGAGTATCTTCATCAACATCAGCAGTTGAGGCATGGTGTTTTCCTTTTCCTTTCTTCCTTCATTATGCAGCAAATTGACCTAGCTTGCCACAATTGAAACATTTGAGCTTGGATTTATCTTTCTTGATCTTTGGATTGTAGATTGACTTGATGCCGTCCTTGCCCTTGTTCCACTTTCCTCTCTTCTTTCCAATTCTAGTTGCAAGATCTAGTTTTTCTTCCTTTTCCTTGGAGGTAGAGGTAAGCTCCCTTGTTTCATCTTGAATACATTCTGACCCAAACTTATCAAAATTAGATAATTGTCCACGACTACATATTCCTTTCACAAATGGCTTCCATTCTAAAGGAAGTCCACCCATAGATGTCAACACAAGATCTTTGCCAGAGACACTTTCATCAACAACTGCCAGCTAATCTATGATCTAAGATATTTTCAAGAAATAAAAGGAAACTGAATCATCCTTTGTGAATTTCTCTTAACGAAGTTGATCTTTTAGGGCCAGGATTTTGCTAGAATTCTCACTCATATAGTTTCTTTAAGGCATCATAAATATTCTTAGCACTGATCTATATTGAAATAAGAAGTATAAGATAAAACTTTCACTGAGTCCATCAAAATCCTCATGGTTGTGGATTTATTCTTCTTAAATCTTGATGTTTCTAGGACTCCTTCTCTAGAATATTTTGAGTATGTGATCCTTGAGATCATGTTCATTTATGAGCATAAGCATCCTACTCTTCCAAGATCTAAAGTTTGAAACTCCCTCCAATATGTCTTCTACTCCGAGTCCAACAACCATCTTGATTGGAGACTAAAAACTAAGATATGAAACTTCCTGCAGAAAATGCAAACTTCACAAAACAACCTGAAATTTCATATCTGCAATTTCTCGCCCCTAAACTTCTAGACCCTAAATTTTTAGTCCATGATTTTCAACCGTAGATTTTTCCCCTAAAACTCCAACCCCTGATTTTCGACCCCTGAATTTTTTACCCTTCATTTTTTTAACCCTAAATTTTCGGTCCCTGATTTTCAGGCTTTTATTTCTTGACCCTAAATTTTTGGGCCTATTTTTTTGGGTTTTTTTTATATTTTATTTTTGGATCTTCTTTTTCGGATCTATGTAATGGGCTCTTTCAAAACAGATCTGATACCATGTTAGTTTCTCATAAGTTTAGAAGTGTAACTTCAATGTTTATATCCATCCCACAATCATAACATTATTTCATTTGTGGTATAAACAAAATAGGATCACTGAAAGATAACCATGCACATAAACATACATCGAGACACAAATATTTACCCTAGGAAACCATAAGGGAGAAATCCCAACAATATTTTCTTATTCAAATATTTCAGTTCAAATACAATATACATATATATATAATAGAGACATATAGACAAGCTCTAGAAAAACCCTAGAGCAAAAAAGAAAACTCTTCAACAATAACAAACCTAGAAATGGTCTTCTACAACCCAAGAACAATCTTCACTTGCCTGCCTAAAGAAGTGCGCACTTGAGAGAGAGAGAGAGATGAACTTGTTGTTGTGATAATGAAGTGTGACTGCACTTTATTTATGTTCTTCTTTTCACTAGGAGTTTCCACTATTAGATAGACTTTTATTTATTTATTTATCTTTTGAGCCGACTTGTCTTTTTATCTTCTAGGGTTATTTTACCTATTTCATTGGAATAATTGTGCTCTTCATTTTTTTCCACTTTCTCTAGGACATCTTAAAATTATATTCTGATGCTACATAAACATCAATAATGAGTTGTTATAATAGCATGTTTAACTAGGACCAAATCTTGTGGTCTGATAGTAAATCCTATTTATAATCCCTATAGATCAACATGATCAAATATTATAAAAGAATATTAATGTGGACTAAACTCAACATATGGATATGTAACTATATTAGTAAGATTTGGAATCATTATGGATGTCAAATAGATAACAACTATAAGACAAAGAGGGTCACAAGGCATGAGACTAAAACCATTAGCAACGCTAGTGCCAAAGTGAGGGAACTATTAGATTTGAACATGTATAGATCTATATACATAAAATAAATAGGTATGCAACGAGAAACAAATCAACCATCAAACCATTATGTAATAAATGGATAACATAGGCTACTACTATAAGAAATTTAGAATGGAAGAGAAAATATTTATTAAGATCATTAAATAAAAGAATGGAGGTGATTACAATATATAGAGAGACAATTTGAATTACGTTAGGAGATAGTATGAGTTGCCCATGCTAGTCAGACTTAATTTAGGACATATAACCTTAGTTAGTCATGCAAGATCTGAGTTGAACTATCATTAATTGAATTGAATTTCTCTAAACTGAATTGAACTAATGTGCATTGAACTGAATTGAATTGAAATTATGTGCATTGAACTCAATTGAACTAGGGCGCTAATGTTGCTAGACGACCAATTAGGAAAAATTAGGGTCAATTAGGACTCAGTTAATGGGGCACACCTAGTCTTCACTCAAGTGCTTCCTTAAATCAAGGAGAAACTCCCCCAAATAATGGAAAGCGCCCCCAAATTAGGGATTGTGCGCCCAAATTTAGGGTTTTGACTCATGCTTGACTCAAGAGGTGGCTTTGAGTGTGGTTTGTCCCATTGGATTTATCGGAACAAGTTCTAGGAGGGTCATTTACTCTAACACATCATATCTGCAATTTCTCGGCCCTAAACTTCTAGACCCTAAATTTTTAGTCCATGATTTTCAACCGTAGATTTTTCCCCTAAAACTCCAACCCCTGATTTTCGACCCCTGAATTTTTTACCCTTCATTTTTTAACCCTAAATTTTCGGCCCCTGATTTTCAGACTTTGATTTCTTGACCCTAAATTTTTGGGCCTATTTTTTTGGGTTGTTTTTATATTTGATTTTTGGATCTTCTTTTTCGGATCTATGTAATGGCCTCTTTCAAAATAGATCTGATACCATGTTAGTTTCTCTAAACTGAATTGAACTAATGTGCATTGAACTGAATTGAATTGAAATTATGTGCATTGAACTCAATTGAACTAGGGCGCTAATGTTGCTAGACGACCAGTTAGGAACAATTAGGGTCAATTAGGACTCAGTTAATGGGGCACACCTAGTCTTCACTCAAGTGCTTCCTTAAATCAAGGAGAAACTCCCCCAAATAAGGGAAAGCGCCCCCAAATTAGGGATTGTGCGCCCAAATTTAGGGTTTTGACTCATGCTTGACTCAAGAGGTGGCTTTGAGTGTGGTTTGTCCCATTGGATTTATCGGA
>LPNX011166205.1:141116-158304 GCA_001517045.1 Pseudotsuga menziesii
CTCTAATAATTGTGAAAGAGAGGAAAAAACCAAATGGATTAAAAAAAACCATAAAAAATAATGTGAAAATAATACTTTAAAGAGTCTACTTAAAAAAATCCTTTACTCCCAAAAAAACTCTCAACTATGTGAACTACTACTCAGTAAAGGGGTTTGTGAAGATCCCTACAAAACTTTGTGAACTACTTTTGAAGTGCATATGATCCCATTCATGAGATCCAAACACTGTGAGGTGCTTGAATGGTTGTTCTTGACCACTCTTTGCTTCAAATGGGGAGAATCCCTTGAAGCTTTTGTGTGGAACTTGGTGAATTGTAGGAGTAAAGGTTGTAGCTATAGAGAATGATAAGACATTCATGAGGTCTTCTTCAACAACAACCTGATTTGGGAGAAGTTCTCTAATGGCCTCTTTCATCTAATACACACGGTGGACCGGGCCATAACCGGTAAAACCTTTTATTTTTGTTACTTGACCTACGGTAGTCAGACCGTAAACCGGACGGATTCCCCATTCCAAACAGTAACAAGCTAGTTGGGAACGTTTACTGGGGAGAATCCCTAATTGTTGTTACCTGCAAATTTTCAGGCATCAACAGATCCTTAAAGTTCATTTGATGTAGTCTTCGTTCTGGTAAGATGGCCATTAAAATATAATTGGAGGTGGAGCTCAATTTGAGTTTTATTGAATTAAAATACAACTTGGGAGGTCGGCTCTTTTAAATTAAAAATAAATAATTAAGTTCATAGTCGGCTCCAGAATTTAAAATTAAAATAAATATAGATTCTTTTTAGGTTGGCTCCAAAATTTGTTGAAAAATTAGTATAAATAGGCGCCAAAGTATTAATTTGAGATGTGAGTTGAAGTGGATTTTCGGTGGAGCTCTGAGACTTTTCGACTGAGGAATTTCGAAGGCAGCAGAGAACCAGAATTTTGACAGTCATTTTTTTTTGGTTACTTAGCAGCAGCCTGTTAAGAAGAACATCTTTTGTGTGGATTTTCGGGTGGAAGACTGTAGAAGTTCAACAACGGTGGAGATCAAATCTCAGGTGTTTTGCACTCTTAAATCACAGCTATTCTAAAGATCGCAGTAGTGTAATAATGAAGATCTGAGTTGAGTCTGAGATTGTTTCTGAGGTGTATCGAATTGGTTCTCTTGGATTTTGAAATTGCAGGTAATGTTCAATGCAGAGATTATGAGATTGCAGGTGTTTCCTAAATTACGGACCATCTTTTCCTTGGGTTCCAAGATCATGGAGTTTCGTTATTAAGCCCTAAGATTACAAGCACTGTTTGAGTTCACTTGTTGGTTGTGGGCTATCATAGAAGGGTTTTGAATCTACAGACATAAAATGTATTAAATTCCAATTTGAATAATGAAGTTGCATGGTTTGAATATGGAGATAATATGAAATCGTAGATTGAAGTTGCTATGGCTCCTCGTTCTATGAAGAAGTCCGATGGTTGAGAAGTATGATGAATCAATGAGAGCACATTTGAAAGAAAAAAAAACAGAGATTGTCTAAAATCACAGGCAGCAGAGACATAGTAAATCACAGAAAAGGTTTGATGAAAGGAAGTGTTGAGGTCTGTTTTAGTTGTTTTATTGCAAGTCTGTGAATATTAATAAAGTGATGAGAGTGGAAGCTAGCGCAGTGAACCTGGGCATCTCAATCTACAAGTGGAAATATTGCTACAAGTAATTTTGGTCTAATACACAAATCCACTATCTTAATCCATGGATTGTGTGATCTTGGGTTTTTATGTCTGAATATGCATTTACATTCAATATCAGCAAGGAAGCCAGGGCCTGAAATAAATTCAAAAGATATGCTAAGTTTGCAGAAGAATGATCCTCCACACAAAGATTGAAGAACTTATAGGGCATGCTTGTTTTGATGAAATTACAGAGGCTCTAGGATTAGTTCTCTTGCTCAATTGCAAGAATGAAATGCATTGAAGTGTTGCTGGTCTGGAATCACAGAAATTTTGGATGCCATTTCTGTGGTCTAACCTATGCCTTTACACAAGCTTCTTTATATTGATCGAGGGTTTATTGTGTTGATAATACTGAATGACAACCAGAGTCAGTTGTTATTGAGAAAACTATTGAAGATACTATGATGATATGATATTGATGCTGTATAAAAGATCTATTGAATGGACAATACAGATACAGTGATGCAACAGACCTTGAAGACATACATTGTGCACTTTGATGATGTTGACAGAAAAAGCAAGTAACATAATACAGTGACCTATTTTGGAGAAGAGTAAGGTCTTCTATAATAGATCAATACAGCCCAGGTGAGAAGTCTAAAGGAATTTAAACAAGATTGATATGATGTGTATGTACAACAGTAAGAAAGGATGATTGTATGATGCTTGAAGCAATTTGATGGACAGAATGATGTGCCTGTAGATATGGATAGAATGATGATAGGACTGAGACAGTATGTTGATGCTGATTGAAGAGGTGCTAGAGATAAGTGCCGGTGTGATGTGACCGTGATAAAAATGTATTGAGGCAGTGAGCTTAGATTGTAAATGCAAGCTTGACTTGCATCTGAGGTTAGGATACCCCAAACCCCTTCTTAGCAGGGTCTAAGAAAACCAGGCAGGGTCCTATATTCAGAGTAGGTGCTCTTCATATCAGTAGGTGCTGATTTTACCTCACGGTTGTAACCGGTCCAAAACTAATACAAAGAGATTACAAAATTATATGGTGTTGTGTTCTTTTGTGTCATGGTTCTTGATGATTCAAATGCTTATGATATGTGAATGATGAAGTTAAAGATGTTTATGAAATGATTATGAAATTGATAGAATAGTGGAGTGATGAATTGGTAGCTAATTGTGATAAGTTAAGAAAAGTTTTAAAATTGGCTTTACACTGATTCACCCGCTCTCTCAATGTAAACATTGTGTCCAACAATTGGTATCAGAGCGGATCTTCATCATTAGCTTTTGCAAGCTTGAAGGAGATCCATGGACACAAGTATGGATGCACAGGAAGAATTCATCAATGATGTACCAAGGTTTGATGTGAAAGATTATTTTGGTCGGAGGAGCGAAATGAAAGACTATCTCAAGAAATTTGGAGTTTGGGAATTGTTATCAATCCACCCAATCTATCAAACAAGAAGGACAAAGCAGCAGCTCAGAAAGATGCAAAGAAGGACAATACAACAGCTCTGAAATTTCTCATGGATGGAATTCCCAGGTCAGTCAAAGAATGTATTGGGGAATGCACTTCAACAAAGGATCTTTGGTTCAAATTTGAGGATGAATACAAAAAGGAAAGACAAGACACTGGACAAGACAATCAAGAGGCAGAAATCAAAACTACTAAAGATGCCAAGCATGAAGATTCAGACCCCAATAAAGGTATGGATAATCTTGATTGTAGTATGCCTATATTTGATGAAGTTGAAAATGCCATTACTGAGAATGATGAAGCAATGTTGAAAGCTAAACAGAGAATTATAAACTATGTATGCAACATAGATCTCAGAGTCAATTGGTACTTGAACAAAGTTGATCTTAATCAATCTGATTACAAGATGTTTAGAATGACAACCTTTGATTATATGGATAATCTCCAAAAGAAGAATGTTGAACTAAAGGAGTTGCTTAAGAAACTTAAGGATGAAGGAGTAGGTTGGCTAAAAGTGCTGAAGGAAAAGGAAGAAGAAAAAGGAAAGCTAAAGATTGATTTGATCGTTCTAACCCTAGAACAAAAGAGGCATGTTAAAGATTCAAAAATACTTGAAGAAGCAAGAGAGGCAAATTTTGATATGAAAACTCAGCTAGAAGAAGCATTAAGAGATCAATTGGAATAAAAATAAGTGACAATTCAGAAGCATGAGTTTGAGATTATCAATCTCAGAAAGAATATTGAAAAATCAAAGCATCATGAGAAATTCAACAACAGCTCTGTCATGCTGGATAAATTATTGGATTGCCAAAGGTCTCCCTTTGACAAATCTGGTCTTGGGTTTAGAAAAGTAGAAGACAATCTAGAAGAAGACAAGTTGTCTCCAAATGCTGGTCCATCAATGACCAAGGATGCATCCTATATACCTGCACATGACAACAAGGATGGTGAATGTTCAAAAACACATCAAGAAGCTGACCTCATTCCTCAAAGCAAAGATTCAACTCCAAGATGGAAACAAGGTCCAAGGTATGAATATGAATTTAATGGCTATTGCTTTTCTTGCTCAAACTTTGGACACAAGGCAATGAATTGTGGAAGAAGAATTATTAGAAGACAAAGGAACTCGGTTAGATGCTGGACATGCAAACAAGAAGGCCATATTGCTGCCACATGTCATACTTTAAGATGCTACATGTGTAGTGGGTTTGGACACAAAGCCCATGAATGTGCCAGTCAAAGAAGTCAGCCAAGAAGGAGTTCTTCATACACTTCAGCAAGAAGAACTGGTGAACCTTAGAAGAAGACAAATCCAAAAAAATTTGAAGATCAAAAGACAAGAATCTACAGTCAAGTACATTCTCAAGGATGGAGAAAAGAAGTTGATCTAAGAAGTGATGGAAGGTGTTGGTCATGCAACAAATTTGGGCACAAAGCACAAAATTGTTGGAATGACATGAGAAGACTGACATATAGCCCAACCAAGAAAACCAACAAGGACAATGGAGAAAATAATGAAAAGATGGATGCCAAGAAGCAAGTGTGGATAAAGAAAAACAGTGTGCTAAATGAAATCGAGGATCAGTGTACAAGTGAAAATGGCTACCATATGGCAAGCCATTCTTGAAGTTTGATAAATGACTTTAAGAACTCCATGAGTTCATCATTGGAGAATGGACTCAAATGGTAGAGAATGGCTCTCCAAGAAGTAACAGGTCCTAGGATTAGATTGCAATACATCAGTTTTGGGTATTGGATTTAAGAAGAAGTGCTAAAGCAACCAGAGTTGAATCCACAGTTTGCAAGTGTTTGGAAATATGTGCAATAGTGACACCATGGTGCATGTTCAGATCTTGATTTGATGAACACCTGATGTTTCCTATAATGATGATAAAGTGATATTGACACACATAATCCAATGTGTGAACACATAGTTACAGCTATGACAGTAAGCTAAGTCTTATGGCAAAAATAGTAGCATTCTTTTCTAAAATTTGCATCAGTAAGGCAGTCATTATGTCATACAAGTTTGTGACATCATGGAGATCAAGGCTTAGTCCAAGCATCCGAAGTATTGAATTTGAAGCTTATTCAAAAGGCTGTAGCAGAAAACATAGTGATCAATCTTTGTTTCTAAAGAAGACAGTCTGGATGACAAGTTCAACAGACCATTGAAGAAAATCTTGTTCAGTCCGAATTGAAAAGAAGTTTGCTGATAGGGGGAGTATGATGATCTAGATATGATGAGTCATATTAAAAGCTACAGGAAATAACAATTTGACTTGGCAAAGATCAAATTTACCATGATACAAGCAATACATTCTTGATGGAAGATCAATCTCAGTATGAAAGGGGGAGTGTGTTTATGAAAAATTTGAAGATGAGCAGACTTACATGAGCAGTAAGATGAAAAGCTAGTGTACAGGTTAAAGGCTTGAAGTATGATGATGTTGCATGCTTACCTGTTATGAATTTAATCGATGAGTGTTGAGGCATTCCTTAGAACACCCATAAAGTCTACCAATGCCCTTTCCTAGATTTGGATATGATTGGAAAGAATGACTTCAAGAAACACTTATTGTTTTTGGTTGTAATCTAGCTGGTACACCAGGTGAAAAGAAAATTTCAGATAGCTTGAATATCCTTTAAATCTTGGGCTGTACGAGAACAATATTGGCATCACTCATTTGTCCAAATGAATTATCCAAACAGACCTTGATTGTAAATTGAAGAAGGTATTGGTTATGACTATCATATGGTTGATTATATGTGCTACTATGAACAGACTTTGTGTATGCTTCTTGAGCAGATAGTTGAGCATGGTAAATTTGAAGAGACTGAGCCTATCATCTATAACTGAATTGAATAGTTTATGCATATCTACTTATTATGTTGGAATTGTAGAGCAGCTTTGAAGTCTAGACTGTTGAGCAGTGTGTGGACAAAGATGACTTAACATAAGCAAATTGACTGTAACTTTTGACTTGACTGTGACATCTTTGACATGACAACCTTAATGTGACAATGGAAGTCTTGGCTTAACAGTAACAATATCAGACATAAATATGGATGATGTGACACTGATAATCATTATTTGACAGCTTGATATCAACCTAATAGAGACAGCAGTAATAGCCTTTGAATTGATAGTGACAAACTTTGACAAGTGACAGCTGTGATATGAAGTGACGACCATTGATGATACAGGGAAAGTTGACAGCATTAACTTGATTATGACATAAGATTGATATGACAAAAATAGCTAAGAGGCACTTGACAGCACTGGGCAGTTGACAACGACAACTTTCGCATAGTGACAGCCTTACATAACATCCTTTGAAGTGGATTGTGATATGACAGAGATCAGATTGACTTGATAAAGAATAGTGATTGATGATCAGTGATAGGATCATTACGATGAGTTGACAGTGACCACCATGGTTAATGAGCAGTCATTAAGACTCATATAGGAAGCAACCAATGAGGTGAAGTTTAAGGACCAAAATGGTGACTAATTATCCGGAGTCAAGATTAAAAGGATTCTGCCCTAACTAAAGATGAAGCAAGTACATCCAAGGTATGACTGGTATGTATGTGAAACTAAGAAGTAAGATCTCAGGGGGAGTATAGGAGCAAGGAGAAGCTGAGTTTAGCACAAGCAAATCTGGCTGACCCTTTGTCATTAATGTCAAAGGGGGAGAGTAATTGCAGAAGATTGCCATCAATGACAAAGGGGGAGATTGATGAGCAAGGTTGTCATTGATGACAAAGGAAGACAAAGGTTGATGTTATGGGAGAAATATGTGCAAAGGAGTAATTAAAGGTTGATGAAATAACATAAAGAAATAAATATTGATGGCATAGCATGATAAGGACAAATGGAAGGACAAATGACCCATTCTGTGGTCATTTGTGGTTTGATGGGGTCCTATCTTTTCCCATAAGCTAAATAGAGGTATCTTGATGATGTTATTGTAGCTCTTCTTCATGTGATCCTGTTGCAACTGCAACTATTTCCCAAATTTTTTAAATTTTGGATCCTCCTTTTAATTTCATTTTTCCTAGGATTGTTTGGATTGCTGAACTCTGTTTTTGTTTTCCCTTTGCTACAAATTTGGATTGTTTGAAGTTAAAGTGAGGTCAACTGTTTTCATGCTTTTCGAAAAACTGCTTTTGTCTGCCAATGCTTTGGACAGTGGAGTTTGAAGTTGATTTGAAAATGATGTCCTTTGATCTGAATGATTTCCTTCATTGCTATTGGAAGTCTATTTATGTTTGAATCGAAACTTTAGTTCTCTTTGCCACCGCTGTTTCGAAGGTGAAACAAACTATTTCTATCGCTGCCCAGCCGAATGTTTTTTGGAACTTAACTTTTTTTTATTTGGTTTTTCGGAGGTCAGTTGAACAGTGAATCGGGGCCGTAGTTCTATACGCAGCCGCCGTTGCGGAAGCTAATTAATAAACGTCCCGATGGTAAGTTCTGTTTTTTCACCGATGCCTTGGTTTTATTGACCGACTTTTTACTTTGCAATGCTTTATTGTTGCTATCGGAATGGTTTTGACTATTGATCGGGGAGCTAGTTCTCTGTGTTGCCGATACGACGGCAGCATTTGAGCCTTTGGTCACCGATACATAGTCCCCAAATCTTCCGACCGCCGATGTTTTTATGTTGACTGCGGAACTTTTAGTCAGTCTGTCTCCCACCGTTGCGGCTGTGCAGGGAACTATCCGGCCAATGCTTTAGTGGTTCTCATCTCCGACGCTTAACTATCGAGGGTTTTTAGCATTTGGGAGTGCCGACATTGCGAAAAGGTTGAGGACTAATCGTCCGATGCATAGTGCTCAGAGCCTCCAATCACCGACATTATTCTTGTCGCGGAACCCGTAGTCTGATGATCTTCCGCCGTTGCGGCTCCTCAGTGAACTGATCATCCGACGCTATAGTACTTCCACCCGCTGAAGTGGATTATCTGCCCGATGCTTAGCGTTTATTGCTTTCGACTGTCGGTAGGGTTTTCCCGCTTTTTTTGTTGTGCTGTTACTCTATTTTATGGGATGGAGGAGTTTTCCGTGGGTGCTAGTCGAGTCAGGGTTTTTCTGAGATGAAGAGCGCAGTCTGGGGGTTTGGTGTTTTGCAGAGTGTTGGTTGCATTGTCTTGGCTCATGCTTTCTTCGTAAGGTTTCGAGTTAGTTCAGATGCGGCTTGGTTTTAGATGAAGAGTATGTTCTATTGGTATTGTAGTTTTAGTGGGACAAAGGGCTTAGAGGTTTTCCGGACCCAGCTTGCAGGATTTTCTTTGCCTTATCATTTTTCTTTTCATGCATTAATATTGTTTATAGTTCATTTTACAGAATGCATGTATTAGTGCAGTCTGTGTTACTTTTTTAAACGCTAGATGGTCTAAAATCTGTTATGTTCATAACAGGGTGACTACTACAAGCAAGATATGTCTAAAAGTCAAAACAGAAGGGAGGCAACAAGGAAAGAAGAGGCTGAAGCATATAAAAAGTGAGATAGAAGAAGGAAGGATAAAGTGAAGGTCTGAGATCAACAAGGTCTAAAAGGACCAGTGGATAGCATAGCAGTAGAGGCCCATGCGTGGAAAAAGTTCATCAATGAACAAGTAGAGCCTTCTTCATAAAAGTGCTCTGTTAAATTTTTGTCTTATATGTAACGTATTGTATGAATCATGAGCACTCACTAAAAAACAAAATTGTGAGAATGAACGGTTTTGGGGGGGGGGAGTCCAGAAGTCACCAAGGGGCAGCCCAAGAGGTTTTGTTGTTTTGTATAAATATAGGAGAGTTAGATGTAATAAATGACTTTTTCCCAGATAGATTTGTAGGATTATGTTGTAAGAAGAACTATTTCCTTTTGCAATAAGAATTACAAGTTTCCTGTTGGAGAAAGCTTGGTGGAAGATTTCAAATGTTGTGCTATGGATTTGTTGAATGTGAACTATTTCGTTTTCAACTGTTGTTCATTAACTGTGAGATCGTTCTAACTCTTTGAACCTATGTTCTTGTTATGAATGCGCTCTAGTTTATTCTATGAAATTTCCACTGTGAGTAATGAAGGCTTTTCATAAACAATGAGCTATCTTGTTGTTCATACATCTATAAATGTTCATGTGTTTTGAAATAAGTAACAACTATCTATGATTCTTCTTAATGCATGTGCAAAATACATTACTCATTGATAAATGATAATCTTGCTCCCTATGGATAGGTTAGATAGTTAGTTTTAGTTTTTCTTGCTGTGTGTGATTTAGATACGAGTGAGTTAAGACATGAGGGATTTACTTGTTGACCAATATCCTATCACGTTAGTTCATATTGTGGGTTTTAAAATTATCAAAAATTGAACCAATATATTGCAGGAATTAGGGGAATGAGGGGTTTAGGGCGGGGGTGAGTAGGGTGGTTTATAAGGATTGAGGTATAAAAAGGGGTGGGGAGGAGGTTTTAAGTATTAGGAGGGGGTTTCAACAAAAAAAGTTTGGGTTAATATCTCTGGAAATTAAGGGTATTCTTTAATATCTCACGATTGCACGTGCTATGTGAGAGATTCACTAAGTGAAGTCCCCGTGAGTTAAGATGAAAGGTAAGAACCTGCACATCACATTATGACCGCTCCTCGTATTCTCTATCAGTCTCCATTCTTAGATAGGCACTTGCATATCATACTTAAATTCAAAAAACTAAAAAATACACACGGTGGACCGAGCCGTAATCGGTAAAACCTTTTATTTTTGTTACTTGACCTACGGTAGCCGGACCGTACACTGAACGGATTCTCCATACCAAACAGTAACGAGCTAGTTGAGAATGTCTACTGAGGAGAATCCCTAACTGTTGTTACCTGCGAATTTCCAGGCATCAACAAATCCTTAAAGTTCATTTGATGTAGTCTTTGTTGTGGTAAGATGGCCATTAAAATATAATTGGAGGTGGAGCTCAATTTGAGTTTTATTGAATTAAAATACAACTTGGGAGCTCGGCTCTTTTAAAATAAAAATAAATAATTAAGTTCATAGTCGGCTCTAGAATTTAAAATTAAAATAAATATAAATTCTTTTTAGGTCGGCTCCAAAATTTGTTGAAAAATTAGTATAAATAGGCGCCAAAGTATTAATTTGAGATGTGAAGAGAACCAGAATTTTGACAGGCATTTTTTTTTGGTTACTTAGCAGCAGCCTGTTAAGAACAACATCTTTTGTGTGGATTTTCGGGTGGAAGATTGTAGAAGTTCAACAACAGTGGAGATCAGATCTCGGGTGTTTTGCACTCTTAAATCACAGCTATTCTAAAGATCGCAACAGTGTAATAATGAAGATCTGAGCCGAGTCTAAGATTGTTTCTGAGGTGTATCGAATTAGTTCTCTTGGATTTTGAAACTGCAAGTAATCTTCAATGTAGAGATTATGAGATCGTAGGTGTTTCCTAAATTACAGACCATCTTTTCCTTGCGTTCCGAGATCATGGAGTTTCGTTATTAAGCCCTAAGATTACAAGCACTGTTTGAGTCACTTGTTGGTTGTGGGCTGTCATAGAAGGGTTTTGAATCTACAGACATAAAATGTATTAAATTCCAATTTGAATAATGAAGTTGCACGGTTTGAATATGGAGATAATATGAAATCGTAGATTGAAGTTGCTATGGCTCCTCGTTCTATAAAGAAGTCCGATGGTTGAGAAATATGATGAATCAATGAGAGCACATTCGAAAAAAGAAAAAAAAACAGAGATTGTCTAAAATCGCAGGCAGCAGAGACATAGTAAATCACATAAAAGGTTTGATGAAAGGAAGTGTTGAGGTCTGTTTTAGTTGTTTTATTGCAAGTCTGTGAATATTAATAAGTGATGAGAGTGGAAGCTAGTGCAGTGAACCTGGGCATCTCAGTCTACATGTGGAAATATTGCTGCAAGTAATTTTGGTCTAATACACAAATCCACTATCTTAATCCATGGATTGTGTGATCAGGGGTTTTATGTGTGAATATGCATTTACATTCAATATCAGCAAGGATACGCTAAGTTTGTAAAAGAATGATCCTCCACACAAAGATTGTAGAACTTACAGGGCATGCTTGTTTTGATGAAATTACAGAGGCTCTAGGGTTAGTTCTCTTGCTCAATTGCAAGAATGAAATGCATTGAAGTGTTGCTGGTCTGGAATCACAGAAATTTCGGATGCCATTTCTGTGGTCTAACATGTGCCTTTACACAAGCTTCTTTATATTGATCGAGGGTTTACTGTGTTGATAATACAGAATGACAACCAGAGTCAGTTGTTATTGAGAAAACTCTTGAAGATACTATGATGATATGATATTGATGTTGTATACAAGATCTATTGAATGGACAATACAGATACAGTGATGCAACAAACCTTGAAGACATACATTGTGCACTTTCATGAAGTAACATGATACAGTGACCTGTTTTGGAGAAGAGTAAGGTCTTCTACAATAGATCAATACAACCCAGGTGAGAAGTCTGAAGGAATTTAAACAAGATTGAGATGATGTGTATGTACAGCAATAAGAAAGGATGATTGTATGATGCTGGTAGCAATTTGATGGACATAATGATGTATTTGTGGTTATGGTCAGAATGATGTGCCTGTAGATATGGACAGAATGATGATGAACAACTGATGATAGGACTGAGACAGTATGTTGATGCTGATTGAAGAGGTGCTAGAGATAAGTGTTGGTATGATGTGACAGTGATGAAAATGTGTTGAGGCAGTGAGCTTAAATTGTAAATGCAAGCTTGACTTGCATCTGAGGTTAGGATACCTCAAACCCCTTCTTAACAGGGTCTAAGAAAACCAGGCAAGGTCCTGTATTCATAGTAGGTGCTCTTCATATCAGTAGGTGTCGATTTGACCTCACAGTTGTACCCGGTCCAAAACTAATACAAAGAGATTACAAAATTATATGGTGTTGTGTTCTTTTGTGTCATGGTTCTTGATGATTCAAATGCTTATGATATGTGAATGATGAAATGAAAGATGTTTATGAAATGATTATGAAATTGGTAGAATAGTGGAGTGATGAATTGGTAGCTAATTGTGATAAGTTAAGAAAAGTTCTAAAATTGGCTTTACACTGATTCACCCCCCCTCTTAGTGTAAACATTGTGTCCAACAGCCTTCTTCAATCTGCAAGAGTAATGATTGCAAAAGCCTTTGTTGGTAGCTGCAAATGCCTTCATTGGTGGCTACGAAAGCATTATTGAGTGGTAACAAAAACCTTATTGATGGTTGAAAAGTCCTAGCTATGAAATCGCTTATCAACCCGCAAGCTAGATAACTAACAAGAAATCATTAAGCACTAACTAGTTTAGTACCCCCTATGCTATGATACCATATTAGATTTGAACATGTATAGATATAAGTACATAAACTAAAAATATATGATATTAGAAACAAATCAGTCATCAAATCATTATGTAATAAATGGATAACATTAACTACTACATAAGAAACTCGGAATGGAAGAGAAAAGAATAATCAAGTTCATGTATTATAAGGAGGTGATTACAATATATAGAAAGACAATTCGAATTAGGTCAAGAGATAATTCGAGTTGCCCATTCTAGTCAGGCTTAATTTAAGACAGTTAAAGTTCAACTAGTCATGCAAGCTCTGAGTTGAATTATCCTAAACTAAACTAAACTGTTTTGAACTGAACTGAATTGATGTGCTCTGAATTAAGCTAAACTGAACTGAATTTATGTGCACTAAATTGAACTAAACTTACATGTACTGAACTAAACTAAGGCTCTAATGTCACTAGAGGAATAGTTAGGGTCAGTTAGAACTTAGTTAATGGGGCGCACCTAGTCTTCACTTAACTTCCCTCTTAAATCTAGGAGAAACTCCCCCAAATTAGGGAAAGCGCCCCCAAATAAAGGAATGTGCCTCCAAACTTAGGGTTTTGACTCATGGTTGACTGAACAGGTGGATTGGAGTGACGTTTGGCCCATTTGATTCATCATGACAAGTTCTAGGAGGGGTATTTACTATAACAGGAGCATGCTATCACATCAACTTGAAACTCAATTGTTAGCTTCTAGATTGACAAAGCCTCAAAATATTTGCAAATAATGGGACCAATTTTGTAAATATTGATATTTTGCACCACCTACATGACAAGAATATCTTACCAAGGATTTCCTTGCTTGAGTTTGTCAATGTTCAATGCTAGGATAAATATTGTGTAGGGTTCTTTACAAGCGGGGTCCATCACTGTTCATTTAATGACAATCATGATATTTGTTTCTTTAGTTACTACTATTAGTACTATCATTTGTATCTATTATTATGCTCATAACAGTTTCTAAAACAAAGATAAGTAGTTTCTTCATCTAGAAACTAAACCTTACAATCTAAACTTGAGAAATTAAAGCAAAAAGAAATTATAGAAGAAAGCGAAGAGACATCTACAAACCCAATTGAATCAAGAATATTTTTCAAAAGTGAAAGAGGAAACTATGGATAAAGAGACCATTACAAATTCAATCAAAGTTAAAAACCCAAGAGTTGCCACTAATGAAAAAATATCTATCAAGAAAAGGGCACAAATACATGATGAAGACTCAAATACTCAATAGAAAGGAAATCAAGAGTGCCCTAAAATCAAGATTTAGAAAGTTACAAGGATACCTTTCTAACATCCAAATAAGAAGAATCATTGAATGGAGCAATGAGCTTACCAACATTGATATTTTCCCAACCAAATCCAAGGCACTATTTAAATTCTAATCTAGACAAATTCTGGAACCACTTGGAATCAAATCAAAGGTCAATGAATCTTAAAAACGAATGGTTCCAAAAATATTAAACATAGGATGTATTGATCCATATGCAACACAATAATATTGTTTAAGACTTCAAAAAAATCATTTTGTTTCTTTAACTATATTGACGTCAAAACATATCAAGGGTGACATACAATGAAACTAATTAGACATTTAATTATTAGTTCTTATTAATTAGATTTCCTTAGGGTCACATTTTTTAATCGCCCTCTTCAATGTTATATAAAGAGGTCATATTAATCAATTATATTCATTCATATCAATATATTTATTGTTTATGCTTTGTGTACTACATTTATGGCTTGTTTATTTCTAATTTTTAGATGCTCCAACAATTGAATAAACCCTTAAGTTCATTAAATTGCCACTAGTTACTTCTAACCTTACAAGTTTGAATGCTCTATATTGAGAATACTAATTAGTAAGAAGAATGTATCATAGAAAAAAAAAACACTCCAATTTGTAACAAAGTTCATCAAATAGTTGACCTACAATTTTTGTGAGACATTTTGTCAAATTTTAGTGAACATAAAATAAAATTAAAGTTTTCTCTCAAATCATTGAGACCTTTAAGCTTATGTTTCCTAGTTAGAATTCAAATTCCAATGCTTAACCGAAAGAATGACTCTTAACACCACTAAAGATATTATAGGAGTAACAATGATATGGTAACCAATACATAAATAATTAAAACACATACAAATCCAACTTTAAATTGTTATTCGTACAATGAATGAGATGCACAATACCTATTAACATGATTATAGTTAGAAATGGACTTACTAACCAAAACCACTAACTCAAGTACTTCTCCGGTATAGCCCAAAAATATGGGACAAAACAAAAATAAAATTGTTACCCAAAATTATTGCAAACTACAATATTAAAATACAATTCAAATGCTTAACCCAAAGAATGACTCTTAACACCACTAAAAATATTATAAGAGTAACAAAGATATGGTAACTAATACAAAAGTAATTAAAACACATTAAAATCCAACTTTGAATTGTTATTCCAGCCCAAAAATATGGGACAAAACAAAAATAAAATTGTTACCCAAGATTATTACAAGCTACAATATTAAAATACAATGCAAATGCTCTACCTACAGAATGACTCTTAACACCACTAAAAACTAAAAATATTATAAGACTAACAAAGATATGGTAACCAATACAAAAGTAATTAAATTACATAAAAATCCAACTTTGAATTGTTATTGTACAATGAATGAAATGCACAATACCTATTAATATAATTATACTTAGAAATTGGCTTACGACCAAAACCACTAACTTAAGTAATGCTCTGATTCTCAAAAATATGGGACAAAAACAAAAATTAAATTTTTACCCAAAATTATTACGAACTACAATATTCAAATACAACTGTCATTAATACATAAATTTTAAACTTTTTACATTTTTGTGGCCAATCTTTATTCTTTTAGAAACATGGCAACCTCTAAATAATGGTCAAATGTAACTTCAGATTTATTATACATAAATAATGTAACATAATTACAATGTGTGGTTTGGCACATAGGCATATTTGATATCAAGTTAGAAAGTTGAGATGAAAGATCATTTTTAAGTTAGCATGTGTTAAGTTCCAACACTGAAAAATATTTTCAAAATATTTCCTTATGCAATATCACTTTCCTTTATTTGATTTATATATTATGCTTGTGTGTTTTCCCTGTATTCCTACGACTTTGAAATGCAATACTAATACTACGACACATAACAATGTACATCATTCATATTTGAAAAATATAAATGATATAACAACTTGGCATGCAACTATTCTTTTCTATATAAATGATGTATTCTTCCTGAAACTTTATCTACTAGTGCAAGTGAAGACATTATTTATTTTAAGCAGCTTTTGTAAAGCAAGTGGAAGCAATCCTCATCTTGGAAGAGATGGAGGTTTGAATCCCTTCAACACTAATATCCTATGAGGCATTTATAGTTTATTAGACTGTAACTTTGAAATAAAATAAGCAATACAATTGCTTTTACCCAATTACATATTGTATTCTATGAAACATTCATAGTTTATTAGATAATAATTTTCTCATAATATAATAGGATACTTTGAAATAGAAGAAGCAATACAATTATTGAACTTAAGGCTTTTGCCCAATTACATATTGTATCCTCTAAAACATTCATAGTTTATTACATAATAATTTTCTTATACTTCTTTAAGTTTCTTTTAAGTTTCTTCTAATAGGATACTTTGAAATAGAAGAAGCAAAACAATTATTGAAGTGAAGGCTTTTACCCAATTATATATTGAAGCAATAGGAAAAACATAACAAGAAACTTGATTTAATAACAACCAAACAAGAAAGTTGATTCAATAACAACCTAACACAATTATTGAAGTTAAGGCTTTTACCCAATTACAAATTAAAGCAATAATAGGAAAAACATAACAAGAAACTTGATCCAATAACAACCAAACAAGAAACTTGATTCAATATCAACCTGACAGCCAATGCTTCACTTTCAATTCCAAAGGCAGAATGATAGAACATTCAGAGCTCCACTCAGACTCGTAGGCATTATACATCTACTCAGCACTCCCCTTACAACGTCAATAGCACAATGGTTATTCAATGCCTAAATAGGGGATAATGCTTCCTGAACATTGAACAACCCCAAATTTTCAAGGCTAATCATTTAGTAGGCTCTGATGGTTAAGAAACCCCTTTCGATCTCCTAATGTGTTGCATACAAATAGGCACACAAACAAATTCATCCTGCTTATATATATGAATAAATAAAACGAATTTTATAAAATGAAAAGAAAGCATTTTATAATAGCCAAAATCTTTACCATTTCTTCATGTCTTCCTAATTCATTTTTGCATAAAACCATAAAGGCTTATACCTAATTTCAATTTTGGAGGGTAGTTATAATATCCTATATAACAGGACAAATTTCATGTCTTCTTAATTCATTTTTGCTTAAATCCATTAAGGCTTATACCTACTTTCAATTTTGGAGGGTAGTTATAATATCCTATATAACAGGACAAATTTCATGTCTTCTTAATTCATTTTTGCTTAAATCCATTAAGGCTTATACCTACTTTCAATTTTGGAGGGTTGTTATAATATCCTATATAACAGGACACCATCTAGTGATCTCATATTAAATCCTATTTCTTAGCTCTGCAGATCAACAT
>LPNX011166205.1:158366-223600 GCA_001517045.1 Pseudotsuga menziesii
GGTAAATCATCCTTCTAAGCCCTAACAGATCAACATGATCAACTATAATAGGAGAATATTAATGTGGACTCAACATAGGAATATCTAATTATATTAGTAACACTTTATGGATGCCAACTATAATAGGAAAATATTAATGTGGACTCAACAGAGGGATATCTAATTATATTAGTAACACTTGGAATTATTATGGATGCCATATAGATAACATATTAACAACTACAAGCCAAAGAGGGTCACAAGGCATGACATATATATAATATGAGGATATTAAAGTGGACTAAACTCAACACAGGGATATCTAATTATATTAGTAAGACTTGGAATTATTATGGATGTCATATAGATAATATATTGACAACTACAAGCCAAAGAGGGTCACAAGGCATGACACTGAAACCCTTAGCAATGTTAGTGCAAAAGTGAGGAAACATGCTATCACATCAACTTGAAACTCCAATTTTAGCCTCAAAATATTTGCAAATAATAAGACCAATTTTCTAAATATTGATATTTTGCATTGCCCACATGACAAGAATGTCTTACCAAGGCTTTCCCTGCTTGAGTTTGTCAGTATTCAACACCAGATATTTGCAAATAATGGGACCAATTTTGTAAATATTAATATTTTGCATTGCCTACATGACAAGAATGTCTTACCAAGGCTTTCCCTGCTTGAGTTTGCCAGTATTCAATGCTAGATATTTGCAAATAATGGGACCAATTTTGTAAATATTGATATTTTGCATTGCCTACATGACAAGAATGTCTTACCATGGCTTTCCCTGCTTGAGTTTGTCAGTATTCAATGTAGGAGAGATATTATGCGGGGATCCATACAAACCCCCGACCCCCGACCCCCACCTTCACAGTCCATTTAATACTACCACCTGCTTTCAGCCTGGAGCACTCTTGATGACAACATCAAGCTCAGGCATTGGGGATTTGATTGTGATCGATGACAATGTAGATTCTTCAAGTAACTCGAACTAAGACTATTCCCCTTTCTTCAATATGTTCCTATTCCCCTTGACTATTCCCTTATACATTCCACAAGGTTTCCATCATTGGTTAAACCCTTCTATCTTTCCCTTTTTATAATCTATATGCATTGTTATTAGCCTAAATTTGTTAGTTTTTTAGAAGATGTGCTACGCACCTTGTTTTTTTGCGATTTGAACAAACAATACTCTAGTCACATTGATTTTCTTTTGGTCATTAGTTGACATTGATACAAGTTCATTTTCATATCTGAAAGTCTGGAATGCAGAATCTGAATTTCCAGTTACACCCTGTACAAAAACAAATTTCAATTCAGCCACTGAGATCATATCAGTAGGATTGTACCAATGTATAGTAAAATCCAATGACCTCATATAGCTCAACACCATGATTGAAATGAAGGTAGCTGCAAGGGCCTAAATCATGATCGAATATTATTCCAGTGCAAGAATATTTTATGTACATGATGCTGGCTCATTGGTTACTTCAGGTACTTGTGCTTACAACCAGTCTTCATTTGTTTTGTTTAGTCCTCTAGTGATGACTGCAGCACCTGATTGAACCTTAAACCATATCTCCCCTTTGAGGATAACAAAATATAGGATTACAAAAACGGCTTCTTGTATTTCCTTCCAATATGACTTCACAGCAACTTGTAGTTACTTCCAATATGACTTAACAGCAAAGACGGACTCCCAAATGGAATAAAGTACAGTAGACAGCTTCAGCAAAGTACTTTGTGGATATGCTTCTTCTTCAATTATTCATTATACAGCTCTTCAATCCAATGAGATTGAATAAAGAATAGTACATTGTCACCCAAAATTACTATACATGAAGTATAATGCGTGTTTTATATTTTTTTCATAGGGGCAACATAACAAACCAAAATGAATAAGTCAATATCTGGCATTATGTTGGAACAGTAGGAACTGGACTTGGTGATCGGAGGACTTGTTGCAACAAGCGTGCTGCAAGGCGCTGTGTTACCCCTCCTACAACACGACCACCGATGTTGCGTGCTTCAGGTTGTTGAAGAATCTGTTCAGAAAATGCTTTGAGTAATTATGAACATCCAACATATTTACCAAATTATAATACCAATGGATTCACATAATTTATCAGTTAAAATTAGGAGTTTGTGTTGCAGAAAGGTTTCCTTCAAGTGCTTGCCACTGAAAGTATAGCCTGGTAATCTATGATTCGAAATCAGGTGGGACTAAAAATCTAACAGAAACAAAGTGTTTCCATCTAATTGAATGCATTTGTAAGTATGCTCTTCATACTAGATGAAAATATTCTTAGCCAGTAATCATGCCAAAACACCCATTTTAAGCACATTGGTCATGACTTCAAAAACTGCTGCAAGAATTATATATGAGCTTTATTACACCTAAGTTTTAAGTCATTCTTTCAATGAAGGATATATTACTGCTGCAAGAATTATATATGAGCATTATTACACCTAAGTTTTAAATCATTCTTTCAATGAAGAATATATTACTGAGGAAATGTTTAAGAACTTGATAAAGGGGCATCCAAACAAGTTATGTAACACGATTGACGAAACAAGTATCACTGCGAATACAACATTGGTTTGTTTTATTTTAGGTCTCAAGGATATATTTCATACAATGGAAGAGTACAGCCCAGTTCAGGGATGAATTCACATCAACTAAGTGGGAGTAACCTCTACCTCTCACTGGTACGGACTCTCACATTCACTCCAATCAAAAAATGGGGTGTGAAGACAAGACCTCAATAAAAGACAATCACCAACAAGAAGATCCAACACTTCTCGCTACCCCTTTTGCCTTTATAAAATAGGCAAAGAGGTTTACAAAGATGACAACTTTCAAAATGGAATAAAGCTACCACAAGTCAAAAAAAGGCTCCTCCAAAGAGGAAGGATGGACTCTAGTAGAAGAAAGTGCTTTCTTAATCCACTTTTGTTTAAGCCAAAGCCTTTCTATCTCAGGCACTTTTCCTTTTGATAAGGATGGCCGATGCAAAAGATTGCAAATCCACAAAAAAAGATTTCCTCCAAAGCACAAAAGGTCACACCAAAGCATGTGCTTTATTCACCAAGAGAGAAACCTAGGCGATTTTTTGTCAATGCCACTGTTTTCAATGGTATGCATTTTATATTTAGGAAACACCACAAAAGATGTGGATGTACCATCTGTTACTCCTCATGTCAGATAAGGGTTATATTTGTGATTTTCATCACAAAACTTGTGATTTTTATCACAAGAGTTGATTTGCAGCATGGTACATGTTGTCACATAGATAGTAGCTGGGCTACCATTGTTCCTGAGCAGTCATGAGCATTTCTTTGAGCCAGTCCTTTACTTTGAGATCAGCAGATGATGAGCTTTTAGTTGATGATCACTCTCATTCAGTAGATCAAGGGCAATTCAGATTGACTAGTTCTATGCCATGACTGAGCCTCATGACCCCAGATTCGGTGACTGAGTTAGCCATTTTCATGAACCAGAGCAAAGTTTATGACAATGCCCATGATGTATAGCAGCAGCAGTGTTTCAGTGCCCTTCAGATTGTTCAGAATGGATGCAGGTATATGATCCAAGTGACATTATGGATTTGTACATATGGACTTTGATTTTGCGTTGTTGTCTATTTTAGTAGTTAGACTTGTTGTCTATGCCATGACTGAGCGTCATGACCCCAGATTCGGTGACTGAGTTAGCCATTTTCATGAACCAGAGCAAAGTTTATGACAACGCCCATGATGTATAGCAGCAGCAGTGTTTCAGTGCCCTTCAGATTGTTTGGATCGGATGCTGGTATATGATCCAAGTGACATTATGGATTTGTACATACGGACTTTGATTTTGCGTTGTTGTCTATTTTAGTAGTAAGACTTGGTTGATAGTGGTTGTATGTTGGCGATACTTTATTTGGCTGAAATCTAAAGTATAAGTGATCTAGTTGTTATGTCCAAGAGATTCCTTTGTATATTCATTGGCCATGCCCTACTTGTAGTATGGATTTGGTCATTTCCCTATATGGGACACAACTTGCTAGCCTTGGCACCATCTTCACTGTCTCCACCCATCCATTGCCTTCCCTTCTTATTGTTTAACCCTGACTTGTAACTTGACTAGTGACATCTAGGATTTCCCCCGCCTTCACATCTATGTTGGAACAGGTTTCCATGTTTTAATTGTGTCTCGGTGTTGGTTTGTGTGATTCTTATCACAGAGATAGTCTTCCTCTAGGTCTTGAACACAAGTAGAGACACTAAGGCATCGGAAACGCGTATTCTAAATGGATGCCCAGCCAGCAAAACAAAAGTGTCCTTAGACACTGTTGCAAATAAAAGTAAAGTTAGCCAGTTGCCAAGAGACGAGCACTTTGTATGATGTGAGGTCGTTTGCCCCCAAAGGGTAACAAGGTGCTCACTCAATCACACCTATGGATGGTGGCGGGCAATGGAGGTCATATCGAGTAATTATCTAAGGCCTGCAAGGCTATTTAGAGCACCTACTCTTAGAGGATGGCAAGTTAAAAAGAAATAAATGTTTTAAAAAGTTGATGGACAGAGGATGAGCACTCATTCATTGTATAATGTACGGTTTATTTTCCCCCACAAGGAAACAGGGTGAGACTGACCTGTTAGGGTTATGTTTTTGTCATTTTCTGGAAGCCCAGAAGACTTTCCAGGACACTTGCCTTTGGAGGTTAACTAGTGTCTTTTGTTGTGTAAGTAAAACTGCTTAAAAAGGTTGCTTGTCTAGAGTCTAGTGGAGCTTTCTCATTATTCCACCCATTTGTGAGACACTACCATTCCCTGTTGTTCACCTAGTCCAACTTATGTATTGTGTGGATCCCCTTTTCCTTTAGCCTAGATGCTTAAAGTGTCAAGTGTCAAGTCATTCCCTTGTCCTTACATTGTTTTATTCACCTTCACCCTTGACTAGCAAAATGGCCAAATCAATAAATGAATATACACTAGAGGTTCTTGTTTAGAGCAGCTGATTACTTTGATTTAGATATATTATTTATATATGTATTGTGCTTATAATCGCCAACAAAAGCTACTTTACTTGAGTCTTATTGTTAACATAGATAAGTGAGCATGCATATCCATTTTTGTGCTTTACAGTATTAGAGTTTAGCATTTGGGTCATTGTTTGTTCATTCTTGACCTAGTCAACTCAGTTTGACCAAGTCAACAGCAGGGTTCGGGATGAGTTTTGACCGATGATGATAAATGATGATTATTTATGGTCTACCAGTGTCCATTAAACATATTTATGCTTCAAATCATGTTTTATTATGATGGCTTGTGTTATTTTCATGATTATCACCATTTACAGGCTTTATTATTATTATTGTTCTGACATGGATGGGGCTGTTGACGTACATTTTTTATGGACATATGGTGTATGTGTACTCAATCTTAGATTTGGACATTCTAAGTTCATTGATGCAGCCAGTTTTCAGTTTCAGGAACTTGCATATGAGATATGGGTCATTTTAGCATTTTGCAGCAGTTTGGAAAATCAAAATAAAATGCTTTTCAGTTGATGGTGAGTTCTCCTAGGGCGCCAGAGGGACACATAGAGTGTAGCCAATCGATTGTACCATATTGCTATGGAGTCGGGTCCATTTTTCCAGTCAGATGATGTCTAGGTTCAGACACCGATGAGATATGAGCAGTTTTATGTTCCTGAGGAGGTATTTTGATTATAAAAATGGCTAATAAACAAATCTATTTGGGCAATTGAGGCAAGCAAATGGCATGGAATTGGTCTGAGGCACCGTATAGGGGTCACCTTCATCATCCAGCATCAGCTTCACTCTTCATGGGATCCACACGTCCTAGCATTCTCCACTTTGGAGATGTTTTTGATGTATTTAAGGGGGGCGTCCTAGTGATTTTGATCACTCCATGTTATGATTGATGACTATACCTTCTTATTGTGCCATGAGGCCATGCTAGAGAAGGATGTGTATCACCTCCTAGCCCCCACCATGTGCTATGTCATGTTTTACACACTTTTCATGTGGTGCGCCCCTCCTTGGGAATTTTTAGTGAGTGTGCCCCCCTTCTTTAGTGAGTGGATCCATGTCTTAGCTATCCGACTAATCTTAGTCGTTGATTAGGGTGATTGTATATTTTGATCTTGGCCCTTAATCTTTTTGGATCTAAGTTGTTTATTAGAGATATCTATATATGGAGATGCTCTATCATCATAAAAAGGGACTTTTGGCTCTTTAGCTCTTGGAATAATGGAATATTTTTGCAAAATATCTTGGAAGCTTTGTCGAATGTCTTGTATGGAGATTGGAAAATCTTTATCTTTCTAGCATTCTTGCGTATCTATGCTTTGGTAACACTTTTGCAGGTGGTCGTACCATTGGTGAAGAGGGCGATTTGATGGGGGCGCTATTGTGACTGAGCTCCATACTTTTTCCACAAATCGTTTTGGTTTCAGGGAGTATCTTTATTGTATCTTGTGATCATCTTGATGCTCGTTGTTTCTTTCTTCATCGATTTACTCTCTCTGTTTGCAAATCGATTCTTACTTAGGTAGATCTCTTTTGCAGGAGGAGGGCACACTTGGTCTCTTGGAGAGCAAATCGATTCAACTTGGCATTGCATGGAAAATGCTCGTAATTGATCGAAAGGGGAAGATCATCACCATACAAGGTTAGTAGCAAGTATTTCCAGGTACGTTTTCATTTATTTTATTTTTCTAAGGCTTAATCTAATTGTCACCACCAAAACTCTCTTCTGTCAAACCCTAGCTTTGTAAATATGATAGATCGGGTGCTTATTTGATGACATCTATCAAAACCCACTTAGAGATAATTAATTAAACCCTAGATCTCCAGTTTCGTTGAAATCCGATTCCATTTTCCCTGGGATCTAGCACTAGTCTACTCTAGGTGGGACGCCCTCCTTGGGTGGGTGGTCAAAGCTTCAGATCTATCAGTTGGGTATGCTTGAACCCAACTCAATTTCATAGATCTAATCTTCAAGCGTCTAAATCTAGCCAATACACATCCTAATCTACTCTATTGGGTCTAGTTTTTCCATTATTGCATAAACCCTAGGTGGATCCAATTAGGGTTTTCTTCCTTTAGGCTAGATCTACGTTATTAAACTCTTTGTGGTACCTTTCCTATCAAGTTGGGAAATTTTCATTATCTTAAACCTCCTCGACTTGGCGTTGACCCCACTTACCACTTCTATCTTTCTAAATCTAGGTCAATCTACTCATTATTCACCTCTTGTATCCATTGCTTATCCTCTTAGAGTGTCTTGAGTCGGTGCGCTAGCCCTCATTGGCTAGTAGGGTCTCCCCCTTGATCTAAGTTGCAGGAAACTCGCATTTTGGTGCTGTACCAGTATTAAGAACTCACCGAAACTCGGAAACTGGTACGAAACGCCACCGGCCGTACCGTACGACGTTTCACGATTTGGAAGTGTCGTACGGTACGACCAGCGGCGTTTCCACTTAGTTTGACTCCGTACGACGCATTTCTAGAATTTTTTTGGGTGTTGTGGAGCCAAACGCATAGCTGGTTTTTCATTAATTATTTAATTAACCTAAATACCTAATCTAAAGTCTATAAAACCAATCAGACCTATTAAACTATTCACCACTGTTTTGGAGAAGAGAGTACGGTTTTCATTTTTCTTGCAACCGTACATCATTCAATTTTCTTGCAGTCGTACAACATTGGAGTTTTATTGCAGCCATACAATAGAGAGGCTAAGGTGAATTTTATTGCAGTCGTACAGCATTTTATTGCAGTTGTACAACGTTGGAGTTTTATTTGTTGTCGTACATCAGCCGTATAGCAGGGTTTAATATTTTATTTTATTGTGGTTTGGATTTTTTTGCTTGCAGCCGTACAGGGGACCAACTCCAAGACAATCGTTGCAGCAAGCCTGCAAGGTTACTAGCAGTCGTACAACAAGGACAGTAGGTACATTTTTCCAGCAGTTGAACAATTATGGATTGATTGCTTATTGTTTATAGTACAAACTTAGTACAATTCTTGTCCATCTTGAGCTTATTTGTTTGTTTTTTTGCAGGTCTCATGGCTTCTCAAATTATGGCTCCTACAAGCCCAAGAGATACTCAAACAACCAAGCAACAAGAGTACCATCCTCTTTGGAAGTATGTCACCAAAATCAAGCAACTTACTGGTGGGGGTTCATGAGAATGGAGGTGGAACCTGTGCAACAATGGCAAGATCTACAAGGGCTCTTACGTGAGAGTCAAGGATCACATCTTGCATGAAGGGGTAAAGGGGGTTGATCTTTGTGGCCATACCAAAAATCCAGAAGCAAGGGCCAAATTCAATAGAGAGCATAATGATGCTGAGGTTGAAAGAACAAAGAAGCAAGTTTGGAAAGAGTGACATTGGCCCCTCAAGGTTTCAAAGGGCCAAACTATGAAAAACTGTTGCAGCTGCAACTTTTTTTCCCAAAATTTTCAATTTTAGGGCCCCCCTTTTATTTGTTTTTATTAAATCTAGCCTAGGAGTATTTTGTTTTCACCAAAGTTGCCCTGAGTCCAATTTTTTCCTTAAAAAACTTGGTCTATTTATCTGTGTCGAAAGATTAGTCGACTATCCTTCCGATATCGAAAGCATAGTCGACTATCTTTCTGACGTTGCGGAAGCCAAACCGTCAAGCCTGCCGAAAGAGCTTCAGACTCCCTCGTCGATACATCAGAGCTCGTTTTCTCTTCTCCTCGGGTTCGATGTTCCGGGCTTAGCGCTTAGTGGTTCCGATATCCGATCATGTTTATTTCGCTGTCGGGATGTTTGACCTGAGTAAGCCGGAGTCCTAGTGTCTATCATTGGTGGCGTTGCGGGAGACTAGTTCCGAGACGTTCCAAAAGCATCCTGTTCTTTCGCTGACTCCTTAGAGCTTAGAGTTTCCGAGTTCTGATACCCATTCTAACGGTAAAGCCCACGATGGTATGTACATTGCCGACATTGCGAAGGAGGATTAGTTTTTGTTTCCGAGCTTAGCGGGTAGTAGTTCTCATATCCGTGGACTTAATGTATACTAGGTTCGTAGTTCCGTTTGCGCCCGTCGTTGCGGCAGTCCTCCAGTTTATCCTGCCGATTGATTTAAGTTTGTCTGTCGATAAGTTTCCCACCGATTGTTATATATATAGAGGCCATGTGTTTTATTGTTTTATTCATACTGTGACTTGTCATTCGCATTGGGTTGTGTCGTTTGCACTGTTCGCGCACGCATAGCTGTCAAAACCTGGTTCGGTTGCTTTGCTACCGTGGAATTTCGTTCCATCCAATCGATTACATCGCTACGGCCAGGTAGGTAAACCGCGGTCTTGTTATTTTTGGATTTTATTGGTTGATTTTTTGAGCTGTTAGGTTTTCCATTGGTTAGGTTTTTCGCATAAAAGGAATTCTTACCTCCTTACGGTTTTCATGGATGTTTTACATTGAGTGGGGAGGGGGTTTAGCTATTTGAGGTCTCATTATTATTGAGTCTGTACACCTTTGAAGCATTATGGATGCGCCTGCACCGGCGCGAGTTGTTAGGGCACAATTCAGACAGGCGTTTCGTCTTGCTTTGCACCACCCTTTTCTTGGTCTTTTTGTGATCAATCGAGGGTTAGTAGGCCGTTTTTCTATAACAACTATAAAATAAAATATTATTTAGATTAGTTAATTATCTTATGAAAGGGTGTAACCCTTCAATTTACACGCTCAAGCCTATAAAGGCGAGCTTCCCTTGTAATTATTAAATCATCCAATATATTATTATTATTCATATTCATTATTAAAATGTAGTCGGATTCGACTAACGGACAACTGGACTCAATTGCTCCATTTGGTATCAGAGCGGATTCGCTCCTGTATTCTGAGCTCGGACTCGGCTCATCAACTAGCTCGGACTCTGCTCATAAATTTTTTATTTTTCCGCTACTCCATTTTACCCATACCTCGTACCTCCCTCCAGCCTCTGCGCACCTGCTCCCTTCCAACCGTACTCCGCACCGGGCCACTGTTCTCCTCCTGCGCACTCTTCTCCACTGCTAGCCGCCACCATCTTCAAATTCCCCCCCACTACCTCCCATCCCCACGCCCCAGCCTACTCCACCATCCCCCGCCACTCCCTGCTGCTCCTTCATCTCCACGCGCCCATACCCATCGCAGCAAGCTCCCACACGCCCGTTGCTCCTCTCCTCCCGTACGTAGTCCATTACCGTGCTCTACCCAACGCTGCAAAACAACCAGCGCACGTCCATTTGCTGCTCACTACCCATTTCTCCCATCTGCCACTTCACGCCCATCTGTTGCTTCACGCGGCCCATTATTTCCACGCTAACCTGCAACAAAAAAAGAAAACACAAATAATATATTATAATAATATAATATTATATATATTATATTATATTATTTCAAATATTTTGCAATATAATATATTTTTAATAAATTATTTATAAAAAAACAAATATTATATTCTTTTATTATAATATTTGTTTAAAAAATAAAAATAAAAACTATATACAAAATATAGTTTATGAAAAAATATAATAATAATAATATTAATTAATTAATATATTATAATTCAATTCACCTCAAATGCCAAAATAGCGCCGAAATACACACCTCCATATACAAGGTCCAAGACCATGGAGGAACTGAAAGAGAAGATCGAAAAAATGGAGGACATAAAGTCCATTGTTGCTAACCAAGAAGGCTTGAAGGAAAAGATGCAAAATAACAATATATTACTCAAAAACGAGCTTGTTTTGGTACTAAAAAGAAGGCTCGACGACAAACTTGACATCCTGAACGAAAAACAAAAAGACGTGGATGACAAAATGAGTACCGTGACGCAAAACATAAACACCTTAACACAGAACATGAGCACCATGACGCAGAACCATAATACATTAATCGAAATATTACAAAGGCTCATACCCAGTCCGGGCCAAGTCAGCAGTCCACACATGTTAGATGCCTCATTTCATGTTGCCATCCAGGAAACACTCATAAAGAATCAAGAAGAATTGCAAAAAGAAATAAAGATTAACAATGCGACGTTTAAGCAAGAGATAGAAACACAAGTACTGCCAGATATGGAGGCACGATTAAACAACAAAATAGACGCTATAAGTAAAATAATAGAGAAAAGAAAAACTAAAAGTCACCACCAACAACGAAGCAATTCAGATATGTCACTTTCATCGTCCAGTAGTTCCAAGCCACCATCAAACCATAAGGCAAAAGGAAATCAACGTCGTCCTTACAAAGTGCACCCACCTAAGGCAAAAATAGAGTTGTCGAAATACAATGGGAGTGAAGACCAATGCGTTGCTTGGCTAAACAAAGCAGAAGAATACTTCGACATTTACAACATTCAATCTGACGAGGAGAAGGTGAAATATGCGTCAATGCATATGGAAGGGTACGCCTATAATTGGTACTTATGGTGGAAGAGAGATAATTTTACCTACACCTAGAACTTGTTCAAAAATGTTTTTTTTAATAGGTTTCAAGGAATCAAAGAAGATGAATTTTTCACTAAACTTACCAGACTACAACAAGTCGGAAACGTTAAGGAATTCACACATCAGTGGGAATCCTTATCGACACGAATATTTGGGTTGTCTGACAAGCAAAAACTCGAAACCTATTTAGGAGGTCTTAAACCATACCTCCAAAAAGAGTTAAAGTTGCATGACATACCTAACGTAGAAGTGGCAAGACATAAAACAAAAGCCGCAAAACGCAAATTGGAAGGAATTAAAACAAGAGGCGATAACCATTATCGACAAGAAAAAGAGACACAATGTAGGTACTGTGCAGATACTTGGTCAACCAGTCATCAATGCCACAAACCTCAATCATATGCCTATGAAATGGAAAATAGATTGACGTCATCTAACAGTTACGCTGATAATAGAAAAAAGAAGAAAAACATATGTCGTCGATGCGGTGATGATTGGACCCTTGGTCATAAATGTAGGAACAATGAGACAATACAGTGCAAAATCATCAATGGAAAGGAAGTGCAAGTCTCTGCACAAGAGACCTCGTCCGATTCTCATACCGACACCGAGTCAGAATGAAGAACGACACTAGGAAAATACTTAAGCTTTGAGGACAAAGCTTCCTTAAAGGAAGTGGCAATGTAACAACTATAAAATAAAATATTATTTAGATTAGTTAATTATCTTATGAAAGGGTGTAACCCTTCAGTTTACACGCTCAAGCCTATAAAGGCGAGCTTCCCTTGTAATTATTAAATCATCCAATATATTATTATTATTCATATTCACTATTAAAATGATAGTCAGATTCGACTAACGGACAACCGTACTCGGTTGCTCCATTTTCTTGCAACGATTCTTTCCCGTGAGACTCAGGAGGGTTTTTCTTTCAGTCAATTAGGGTTTTTGCTCGACGACGTTTGCTGCACAGGGTTTAGTATTTTGAGATTGAGATTGGTGTTTGAGATCCAGCGGTCGATTAAGGTTTTGAGATAGTGGAGCTTAGGCAATTTTAGGAAGCAGTTTGTAGGGTTTTTTTCTGGTTAAATCTTTCATTCATAAAGACTGTGTTTAACTTATTTTTATAGCATGTCTGTCAAGGAGGTACATAAATTGATATATTTTCTTGTATATTGTTTAAACACTTGTTAAAAGCTCAGTTTGCCTAAAAACATGTTTTTGACTGTGAGAGGTTGATTGCTATAACAGCAACATGTCAAAGAAACAGAAGAAGAAAGGTCCTATGGTTGAAGGAGAACCTGAAGTAAAAATAATCACCAAAGTAGAGTTCATCTACGAAGATACCAAAGCCACTACTGGAATTGAACTAGACTACAAGTGGGGAGAAATCTATAGAATGATCTCAAACCAGAATGTACCTGATGCCG
Organism: Pseudotsuga menziesii; assembly: GCA_001517045.1. NCBI lineage: Eukaryota > Viridiplantae > Streptophyta > Pinopsida > Pinales > Pinaceae > Pseudotsuga > Pseudotsuga menziesii. The sequence continues at coordinate 171,280 of LPNX011166205.1, forward strand.
GGTTTGAGGAATTGACAATCTATGCCAACATTGAGAAGTCAGCCCGGATGAAAGTAGCTACGAGGCCCGAGTTATTTCCTTGTTCAGAAGTAATAGGCTGGATTCTGCCCAGGGCAGATGCGACGACCATGATTCTAGAGAACACTGCAAAGCAAGGGTATGCTGCATATAGCCCTGCATATGTCTCCATGGCATATCATCTACCTTCACCCCAGGTCTACCTAACAGAGAGTTTGTTGAAAGGGATAGCTATGGACCTGGTAGAAACTGTAAAGAGAATGATGATACCGAGAAATAATTTCCGAACTAGACCTTCCGAAGAATATGATACCTCTACTCTTCGTGCTCCCTACAGGTTTATTGCATTGATGCTCAATAGGATTTTTGGCGAAGCACATGGGAAGAGCTTCAAGATAGGTTGGATACCTGTTATTTTCTTTGTGGCTACCCACGAAACCATCTTTAACTGGGAAAATATAGTGTTGAACAGCCTTGTTATCACCCGCCTTGTAGTTGCCTGTGTGAGGTGGATCCAGGATGGATGGTAGAGGGGCAAGCAACTAAGGGGTAGAACCACGACTACCTAGACTCCCAAATGGATGGTTGTCACACCAATCAAGGCAGCCTTCACTTTATATTATCCTAGTCCAAGATAACAATGGGGGAGACCCAAATCTGCTCCCGACAGGAGAGATCAGACCTAGACACCAGAAAAAGATTAGATGGGGCTTCAGGATACTTAAGGTGCAAGGTGAATGGAAACCCTAGCTCTAGGGTTTAGGTACTAGCAACTGGTGAAGATGACCACTGTCTTGGGAAACGTAACTGTGACAGGGTGAGCAAGAACAGAGTTGGGACTGTCTAGTACCAAGGAGACAGACTCAGTGAAAGATAGTTGACTTGAGTTATCAATGAGTGTTGGCAAAGAGAATGGGAGGAGATCTTAAGGGATAGAACTAGTGCTAGCTAGGAGATCAGTGCCTTGTATGTATTGGGCAATGGAGTCAGCAACAACCTAACGTTTCAGTGAAAGCACTTGGGACACACCTTGATCTATGGACCCAGAAAACAGTTGGTCCAGAGAAGATAAGGTACAGGAAAAACCAGCTCAATGGAAGGCTAGCGCTAGGGCTTGGAAAGACAGATAGGGTCACCTGGAGGCTAATAACTCAATGTTTAAGGAGAAATGAGGTCAAGGTGACCTGATCTACAAGCCCAAATCAGAAAATCAGCAGAAAAATTAGATCCGGACATAGTCAAAATTTGATGAGGGGCTAGGGGGCTGGAAGCCAATTTTTCAGATCTAGGGCAAACCGGAAAGACTAGCTCAGAGTTGGGGGTGTTCTGGAATACTTAAGCCCTGATCTATCAGCCTATCTTATCAGATTTCAAAAAAAGTCACTTCCGGAAAAGTCCAATTTTCAGTGAGGGCGTTAGGGCTGTTTTAGTCAAAAACTTAGATCTAGATCAGACAGTGAAGAATTTGGACAGCGTTGGGGTTGATTTGGACTGTGTGGGACCCAATCTATCTGTCTGTGAAGTCAGAATTCAAAAAAAATCAAAACCCTAGCAGATCAAATTTTCAGTGGTGGGTTATGCAGTTTTCTGGCAAAAAATCAGATCTAGGTCAAACCAACAGGAGTTTGACCAGCATTGCAGTTAATTTGGTGAAGGGGAGGCCCGAACTATGAAACCCATAAATGGTTTGGCCAAAGATCGGACGATTCCCAGATTTATTGCTTTTTAGGGTTTTTAGTATTTTAGGAGTTTTCAGAAAAATTTGAAGCAAGGTACAATGGAATAAGATCTGAAAAGAAGAGACTTACCTATTAGATCTTACCTAGAAAAGCTTGTAGAAGTCTTTAACAGTAATGATCTTAGCTATCCCGATCAATTCTGGAAGATCCTCGTGATTTCTATGGCATATGCAAGCTCCAAGCCACCAATGCGCCCCCTACCCTGCATGAGCAAACGTCAACCATATCAGATTTGCTAATACAAGATAAAGAAATTGAATGCTACAAGAAAGTAAAACGAAATAATCATAGATCACAATGAAACTAATGAAAACCCCCTGACCCAAGACGAAGAAAACCGAGCGAGTTGAGGTCCCCCTACAAAAACGCTCTAGCCAAAACACCCTCCTGTAGACAAAACAATGATAGCAAAAAATATAGATCTCACAAGAATTTCCACAATGCTAGGAAGCTGAAGATTTTCCAATCACCATTTGAGAACATCAAATGCAAAGCAGATCCAGAAAATTTCCACAAAAAAGTCTTTCTATTATTCAGATCCAAGAGCCAAAGACCCCTTACAAATGAGAAGCTCTCTCCTTTAAATAAAAATGAGAGAACCTCAATCATAACCGAATCCTAACCACTTTCAAAACGAGTGGCTAAGATTAAAAGATGAAATGTTCTAACCAATGGTTGAGATGAGCTCAACATACAATACATGGATCAATATAACCATAATTTATCAAAGTGGACTAACCCACCCAAAAAAGGTAACCCACTCAACAAGAAATAAATGAAAGCACATGGTGGGTCCAAAAAATGTTTGACTAACTCCCTCTGGGTGTCCCCATGGTACAATAAAATAATATAATAATTTAATTCTTTGACTGTTGTGCCTCCTTGAGGAAATCGTGAGCCTCCCAAAAGAGCTCCAGAAAATAATATAAAAATGCCCAAAAATAGGTGTGGGCCCAATCAGGAGCTGCAGCTACTAGAGAAGGTGTGGAGGACATCACTCTCACCATCATAACTCATCCCATGTCATTTCCTTGCCTCAGTAGCCCAAATCGATTTCTTCAATAGCCATTTAATCATTTTTTAATCCTCCTCGGGAAATGTGATCCCGCCAAAACAGCCTCCTAGGGTGCCTGCGTTGTCAAACTGATCCCACTAGGCTCTCTGGGATGGGGGTACTATGGTACAAACAAGTGGCTGCGCCCCCCTATGCCCATACAACGCCCTAGGAGATCCAACTGAAACATCTCCCTGATCAAAAATATCAATCTTTGAAGAAAAACTGCATCAAAAAGGCAGAATGAGCCTGATCACATCTGTAAGTGCCCGAAACTGGAAATAAACTGTCTCATTAGACTCGGAGAGCCCAAATCCATCTAAGGTGTATACTCATACCCCTCATAGGTCTCTATCTGATCATCAATCATATCCAATAAACAATATAACCATCTGTGAATAATCAGACACCAATAATAACTCAAACTATATCCATCCGCTGCAAGTGTTAAAAGGTTAAAACATGCTCTACAACTCATTCAAGTAACAATCACAACAAGTAACATTCATTTCACTGGCGGTACATCAACCAATACATATATAAGGCTTTATTTATTATTACTCAGACTTAGACTTTCAAGACTATACTCACTTCATAGCTGTAGCCAATTTGCTAGTGAAGGGTGAAGGGTGGAAATGACAAGGGTAAGACAAATGATGACTTCCTACTCAACATCATGACACTTTAGACAAGGAAAGGGAATACTCACTATAACCAATGTCAGACAAACAACAACACAAGGAATGGCAGTGCCTCACAAATGGGTGAGTTGTTTAGAGAGTGCTTATTCAACTTAGGCATCATGTCTACATCAAGCTTGATCCAAGTTCATTAGGATCATCATTTTATTCCATGGCCTTTTTGGCCTATATGACCCTTTTGGGACTTCACCAGTGCTTAAAAGCACAACTAATTGCAGCTTTCATCCGGGACATATTTTTATAAGGTCAGCATATTTTTAATCATTGCTTTTTTGGACCTTTTCTTATACTCTTCAAGGAGTATTTTAGCATTTTATTGCTCTTGCCCTCTTTACATATGTTAAGAAACACAGTTTTATAATTTATATTTTTCATGGGCGTATATTCAATATTTTCAACACAGGTAGTACATGAGCTTTCAGTTTTAGCCAACGACAACTCAAGTGACTAGGGGGAGTTCTGCACAGTGCCAAACATCGAGACAACCGACCAGAATGATTTAGGCATACTATCCAACTTACCAAAGGCAAGTTTTGTCACCAACTCAGAGCGAGACACAATATAAACAGGGAGGCTTGTCCAACAAAAGTTCCAGCGAGGAAAAAGGTCCTCCATGCCATAAGTCAAGAAGTCAGTCGGGTTGAAAACTAAAATGGAAGGTAATGGATGGGTGAAGACAATGAATGATGGAACCAACACTTGCAAACCAAAACAATGGTGGGAATGACTACCTCTATTCTCCCCAAAGAGGGCAAAACCAATGAGTATAGATCAAGAACTTCCAAGTCTAAGTAAGGACATCAATACATCGTACAAGATACAACCAAGTCCATATAATTATGACCGCCAGATCATGATACCACAAGTTAATACATGTCACAAAAATCAGTATAAGAGCAATAATAACCATAACACAATATAAAATGCTGAGTCATAATCATGCAATATAATCCATCTAAGACACCATCTGTCCAATGAGAAAGAACTGACATAAAACTGGGCATCAACGACTGCTCTAAAAATAACATAAATGGCTACATCGGTCCTCAAATCTGAGTTTCCTGAGACTCAGTCCTGACATGGGAGAGTACAATAGTCCACTAATATAATAATGATCCATCAAAACTACCCATCTCAGCATCTCATATATAAGAGATCTAGCTAAAAAGAGTACTGTGTCTGAAAAATAGAATATGGTAGCCTGGCTACTATATATGTGATAACAAGACTCTTTGCATGTATATCAGCAGCCTTAGGAGGGGTATCTCAAAAGAAATCGGAATTTTATATGAGCTCTATCCTGACTGATTGCATATTGTGCACCCAGTCTTTTCCTGCTTTGAGATGTAACTGGGAGAATGTAACGAACATAAAATATATAAATATTAAAAATAATATTAATAGATAATTATTAATTAATAATTAATAATTATCAAAGAGTCATGACTGTAGGTTGGAAAGTCACGAATGGACATATATAAGTCCGACCATTGTAAATGTATCATATCAATTCTATCATCAATTTATATATTATTATGGCTTATCTCATTTACCAAATTTTCTGGTAATATTTTCTACAAGCGAATAAATATTCGCTTCAGTGGTATCAGAGCCTCGTTGGCTAGATCCCGGCCTTTGGCCATATTTTTTGGCTTTTAGCCATCACCCAGGTTTCCCGGAATTTTTGGGTTTCCCAAAAAATAGGACTTTGTCCTTAAAAAAATTTAAAAAAAAGGATAAAAGTAACTCCCCCCCAAAAAAGAGAGTTAAAAAAAAAAGTGAAGAAAAAAGTAAAAACAAAAAAAAAACTAAAAGAACGAAGAAATAAAAAGGAGAAAAAAAAAAGGTTAAAAAAGAAAAGATAAAAGTAAAAAATGCATAATAATATAAAAAGTGCATAATAATAACTATTAAAAGAAGCAAGTAGGATTTGAACCTAGGTGGGGAAGGTAACACTTACTCCTCCCAACCACCCAATCTACTTGCATTTTACAAAAGTATTGGGAAAAAATAAAAGTTAAGGACTAGAATTTGGAAGGTTATATATTATTTATATAACTTAAGTTTAAAAATAATTATTGTTATTATTATTATTATTATTTTATTAAAAAAATAATTATTTTTGGAAAAAATAAAGGTTATTTGACCTAACAAGAAATAGTCGAAAAAAGTCTTTTTCCAAAGAGACATATTGAGAATTATTAAAGCTTTTGTATCTACCCTTCTAGAAGCAACGAAGACAAAAGTGAAGTAGAAACATAGTCACAAACAATGGCTACTACATATTCGAAAATGAAGGCACAGCTACAAACAACAGTGGACGAGTTAAAACAATACAAGGTGATCAATAAAAGTCTACAAGCTGAGGTTGAGACGAAAAAGTGGTTGAAAGAGTGGAAAGACGATGAGAATCACCGCTTGTGGAATCAGAATCGACAGCTAGAACGAACCATAAGAGATAACAAGAAAATGTTATCTGATCAGGATAACGAAATATCATGTTTAAAAATTCATAATCAAAACCTAGAAGACCAGATCAAAAAGTCAAAAAATGACAACAAATCACCATATGGATGCGATAATGAATTAGAAGAAGAAATAAAGCATCTAAACAAACTCATCATGGAAAAAGATGCTAAATTGGCGCAAGTCCGGATGAGGTTAGAAAATCAAGGAGCAGAATTACGTCATCATAAATAGCGAAAAGAAAAACTCTAGCAGCAGTATGATGACAGTAAGAAGACACATAAGTTAGAACTGACAAAAGTCAACAAGATTTTATCAAGCCATTTCGAAGAAATTTTCAGATTAGGTAATCATAACAAGACACTAGTCACAGAAATTAAGAAGTTGAAAAGTAGTCAGAAGACAGAACAATCTATGGAAGACATTGAAGGGAAACTTCTAGACAAACAGGAAGAAAATCGTTGTATTAAAAGGCATAATGAAGATCTTAAGGAACAACTTAAGAAGTCTGAAGGTGACAGAAAATCACATGTAGAAGTGATTAAGAAGTTTCAAAATGATAACATGCAGTTAGAAAACAAGTTGGAAAAGATACAGAACGAAGCCTTAAAACCTCAAGAGACGAAAACACAACTTTCTACTCAGATCAATGCTAAAAAAATGACATTGTGAAAATTCCATATCGACACCCCAACCATAAAAGTCATTTTGACCAACGACAAGGTCAAAATGTACATAAACAGAGAGGTTACGATGTCAAATGCGAAGGAACACAAAATCTACAACCTAAACAAAAAACAAGAAGTTTTATCCAGCAAGGAGATCAACAAGTAGCTTGGATGAAAGTAAATCTTAGATGGATCACTGCCGAGGAAATGCGACAATTCAGTTCAGGGATTCGGAAATTATATCACCATGTCTCATCAAGTGTCAAAGTTACAAGTTCAGAGAGACATGGCAAGACGTTATTCATAACTGAAAAGTCCTTCACTAAACAAGCTTTGAGGACAAAGCTTCCCTTAAGGGTAAGGCAATGTAACGAACATAAAATATATAAATATTAAAAATAATATTAATAGATAATTATTAATTAATAATTAATAATTATCAAAGAGTCATGACTGTAGGTTGGAAAGTCACGAATGAACATATATAAGTCCGATCATTGTAAATGTATCATATCAATTCTATCATCAATTTATATATTATTATAGCTTATCTCATTTACCAAATTTTCTGGTAATATTATTTCTACAAGCGAATAAATATTCACTTCAGAGAAGGACAGAACCCCAGTGTACGCGGCCTATAAATTGTTGTGGGCACATAAGTACCATAGTTATTATAGGGAAATTTGCGAGCATTTCATTATGCCCTTATATACCCTAATTTTCCTGACTGAATGTAATTGCATGTTTGAAGAGGCATTTAAAGTCATACAGAAGTCTGGAAATTATTATTTGACGGAGGATGGGTTATATGTAAGAATGTATGGTGGCTCCAGAGCTCCTTCCCTACTACCGAAATATGCCACAAATTATGTACTCCACAAGGAGGCAGTCAGACAACTGTATATTGATGGTGTAGGCAATTTTTTGTTTGAACATAAGAAGGCAACGTACCCTGCAGTACCTTTCTTACTTGGAAGCTATAAGTTTTCAAGGGTAAAGCAGGCAGCAGAATTTGTTAAGGAGCTAGAATATTTTCGTTTTGGCGAAATGAATTTTCATAAAAATGACTCCCATAACAAAGTAGCTAACTACTGCAAAGAAGCAGGAATTCATTTTGAATATACTGATTTCTGGGACAAAAATGAAGAGACATTCCGAAATGCAAATAACATCACTGCCCTCAAGAAAAGATTCAAGCAAAAAATAACAACTATGGGTGGAAAAGGCAAAACTTCAGAAAAGGTTAAGAAGTTAGAAGAAGAAGAGGCAAAGAAAAGAGAAGAAGATGCTAGAAGATTAGCACAGGAAGGAGAAATTTGGTTAAGAATTGAAGAGGAAGAAAAGAAGCGAGCTGCTGAGGAAGCAGCTAGGAAGAAAGAAGAAGAAAGTGAGGGTTTGAGACTAACAGAATCCCAAAAGGATCAGCAGACTACAGAGCAAGTTGATGCACAAGGAGTACAAGACCAAATAGATCAAGAGCAAGGACAATCTGATCCTGATCCCTCGGAACCTGTTGCATCTTCTGGCGGCATAATAAGAAAAGCTTCATTTTCTAAAATAAATTTGATCCCTTTCATGCTTGCCGAAGGGAAGGAGGTTCCTGATTTTAATACCATTTTTTATGACAAAGAAAAGAAAAGAATCGTTAAAAGAACTGAGAAGAAGGTAGATACTGGGGGACAGCCAGGAAAAATGATGACAGATAAAACATTGGTACATGGTACACATAAAGATCCACGGTTGATAGCAAGAGCTGGGGTAGCTTTAACCTTAGCGACTGAAGACAATGTGGACAGGCTCATGACTGATCTAGAGCAGTCACAGAAGAATGCAGCCCAACTAAAGGAAACCTTAAAGAAGGAAAGAGATGAAAGCCAAAAGCTAAAGAGAAAATATGAAGATATGATGGGCGAAGTCAAGACTTCAAGAACGAAATGCCAAACTCTGCAAGCGAATAAGAATGCTCTAGAAATATCTACAGAGAACACAGAGAAGAGTGCTCAAGCTACCTTAGCTGAATTACAAAAGCTACAGTTAGAGCATCAGATGTTAAAGACTGAAAAGGATGATCTTCAGTGATCATATGGGAATTTAAGTGAAGAGAAGAACAAGTTGGAGAACAGGGTTACTGAGTTAGAAATGGAGAAGGCTACTACAGAGGAAAAGGAGAAGCAGTATTAGATGCAGGTAGCAGCCTTAGAAGAGCAGAAAGATTCATTGACCGCATCACTTAAGGATGCTATGGAGCAGAAAACCAACATCCAGCCTTTGAAAGAGCATGTTTGAAAGAGCATATTCTGATTCAAAGAAAAAAGATCCATCAAATACAGATACGGATAGAAGATGAAAGGTGCAAAATTTTGCAGATAGAGACCAGGCTAGAAGAAATTGTAGATACCACTTCATACTTCCTGGATACGTCTCAAGATATATTGGAGATTCTAAAAGGAAGAATGGTCTGGGTAGAGACAAATAAGGAATGTCCCGCGGAGCTAGTAGTAAAAGATCAGCAAACTTTAAAGTAAGAATATGAATTGCTGGAATTTGCAATTAATGTAGCAGAGGAGTTCAAGAAAACAATGAAAAAGACAAAGGCAACATGTGCTGAATTTTGCAGGAGAGGGCTCTCCACATACAATCGATGTCAGACTTCTGCAGAAAAGAGATTGGATGTGCTACCGGAGCATGAATTGTTTCTGAAACATCTACAGGACAGGTACCAAGAAGATGAGCAAGAAATCTAGCAAGTCAAAGACCTAGATGAATGGATATTAAAAAATGCGGTAGCACATGCAGCCGTGAGCACACATCTATTAGAAGACCAGCTTCACCTAAGTCTTGCTAGGATAGAGGGGGTAAAGACCCAAGCTGCTAAATACGAAATTAACATTCGATTTCTTGAGCCTTGCGGGTTTGAAGGCACAGCAGCAGATGCTCATGCATGGAAGAAGTTCATCAACGAGCAAGCTGGCCCTTCCTCACAAAGTGTTTTGGAAATATTGATTTAAAATGTAATATATTGTATTAATTATGTGCACAAGCTATCGAACAAAATTTTGGAAAATGAAAGGTTGGGGAAGCTCAAGAGACAATGAGGGGTAGTCCAAGGGTTTTTTTTTTGTATAAATATAGGAGAGTTTTAGATTGAGAGGGACCTTTTTTCCAGACTATCTTGAGAGAGTATTGTAAGAAGAACTATTTCATTTTACAGTAAAGAGTCATATGTTTCTGCTGGAGGAAGTTCTGTGGATTTTTTTCAAATGTTTGCTATGGGCCAGTTGGATATGAACTATTTCTTTTTCAGCTTGTTTCCATTAACTATGAGATCGTTCTAACTCATTGAATTTTTTCATGTTATGAATGTGCTCTGGTTTATTTTTGCGAAATTTCCACATTGAGTAATGAATGTTTTAACTAACAATGAGCTATCTTGTTGTTTATATTTCTATTGATGTTCATGTGTTCTGAAATGTTAACAGCTATCCGTGATTTTTCTTTATGCATGCACTACAGTACATTACTCACCATAAATGATAGTTTTGCTCCTTAGGGATAGGTTAGTAAGTCTTAGTTAGTTTCTTGTTGTTTGTGATTTAGAATCAAGAGAGGTAAGACGAGAGGTAAGAACCTGCACATCACATTGTGACCCTCCTCGTTATCTCTATCATCTACATTTTAGTTAGGCACTTGCACATCATACTTTAAACATCAAAAAACTAAAAATATACACGGTGGACCGGCCCGTAATCGGTAAAACATTTTAATTGTTACTTGACCTATGGTAGCCGGACCATAAACCGAACGGATTCCCCATACCAAACAATAACGAGCTAATTGGGAACGTTTATTGGGAAGAATCCCCACTGTTGTTACCTGCGATTTTCTAGGCCTCAACAAAAACTTAGAACATGAGCAATGTTTTTTAGAGCAGAAGATTGTTCTAGTGAACTAAAAGGCTCCCACTTTATAGCTGATGTTTTAATTTCTGCTATTGAGCAAGTTGGACCAGATAAAGTGGTGCAAGTTATCACTGATAATGCACCAGTTTGCAAGGCTACAAAATTGATTATTGAGAGCAAGTACAATCATATATTTTGGACTCCTTGCATTGTCCATAATATAAATCTGATCTTAGAAGAGATTGAGCATAAAACTACATGGGTTAAGGAGATCACAGGGCAAGTAAGAGAGATCATAAAATTCATCACCAACCATCACTTATCTCAAGCAATATATCGAGAATACTCCAAATTGGAGTTGCTCAAAGTTGTTGAGACTAGATATGCCTCAAACTTCATCATGTTGCATCAGCTTGTTGAGGTAAAAAATGCACTGATGAGTATGGTGGTGGGCCCAACTTGGGCTAAGTGGAGACAAGCAAATTCATTGAGGGGAAATTTTGTGTGTCGGTTGTTAATTGATGAGGATTGGTGGAGCAATATAGACTTCTTGTTCAAGTTCACATTGCCTGCATTTGAGCTTCTTCGAGAAGCAGACACAGATAGACCTTTCCTAGGAGAGGCTTATGATGGCATGGATAGCATGGTTGAAAAAACAATGGAAATTATTACGTAGGAAGCTCCAACTCTACTTTTTGTTGATGCTGATTTTGCAGAGCAGGTGAGGAGCATCATTGTTACTAGGTGGAATGCATTTAACACTCCATTACACACTTTGGCACATGCTCTTACGCCACGCTTTTATGATATTGACCTCATTGCTCAAAGCAATGGGAAGAGGAAGACCCCACATTAGGACAAGGAGGTGGCAATTAGGGTGAAGAAATCCTTCCAAAGGTAGTTTCCAGCTTCTTTACAAACTGAAGTGAGGGAAGAATTTGCTTGTTTTGCTTCTGGATTGGAGGATTTTGGAGACATGTCAGCTTTGGATGAGAGGGGCAATATGAACCCACTTAAATGGTGGACTTGTCATGGGGCAAATGGTGTGCATTTGCAAATCCTTGCCACTCGTATCCTATCACAAGTGGCAAGCTCCTCTACAACAGAAAGGAATTGGAGCACTTATGGTTTTATTCATTCTGTGAAACAAAACAAGCTAGGATCACAGAAGGCTGAGGATCTTGTATATGTGCATTCAAACATGCGCTTTGTGTCTCGTAAGGGTGAAGAATATACAAGTGGCCCTCATAAAGAATGGGATGTTGAGGTAGAAAACCCAGACTTGGAGCTCTCTCGTGCTGCTCTTGATATTAATGTTGGTACTAATGGTGCAAGCGAAAGTGGGATTGGCTCTTCAACTCCATGCTCTACTGCTGTAGGACAAGCCTCTTGTTCTATTTCTGATGATGTTGATGAGGAGTATATGTAGCCTCGAGTATAAACTTATAAAGGCTAGTTTTGGATGTAAAGTATCATCTATAAAGGCTAATTTTGGATGTAAAGCCTCATCTGATAAAGGCTCAGTTAATAAAGATGTGCCTTTCTTCTCAATTATTGTTTATTTGTCTCATTCTAATTTTTTTACAAAACAATGAGGTATATATATATATGACGTTTCCCCCAGCATACCCATTTTTGGGGGGTCACGTTTCTAGGCGTCCCCATTTGGAAACTCGAAAACTTTTCCATGTTTCGTGCAACTTAGCCCCTAATCATTCTCTGAATAGATCTAAAGTGACAACCCATCCGGTGTGACAACTACCCTTCAGCCATAGTGGACGAGGCCCTTGCAATGTCACCGGTTAGCTACCTTACCTCTACCGTCCCAGATAAGATACCTTCAGTGAGTAGCTACACCTTGTGTGCAACAATACCCATGGAGTTTTCGATGGAGTGGGAGTACACGTCTTTCATTGTTTGGAGATGGTGCGCTTAGGTTCAGCCTATTGTCTTATTCTTATCTTCTTACCATGATGGGGCATTTCTAGGAGATGCAACATATTTTTACATGGTACAACACTTTGATGGAGCACAACCCTTCATTGGCACACATGTTCATGCCAATTTAATCATTTAGTGGCTATTTAGAGTTGGAATATGGTTGTATTAGAGCTCTAACCTTTGTGGCAAACATATTCATGTCGATTTAATCATTCAATGGATTTTGGGGGGGACTATGGTACTTTTGGTGATGCGTACTAGCTTATTAGAAAATATCTTTTGACGGAGTAGTCCACTTTTGCCAGATCAATGTCATTAGATGCAAAGTGGTCGTGGGATTTCCAAAGTTGGTTATAATAGAAAATTCGTTAAGTATTGAGGAAGTTGGCAATTTTAAATCAGAAATTTCAAAACCCGTGTCGCATTTTGACCACACGTGCCACTTGGAGGGTGTACTTTTGCTAGATGAGCCACACACATGCCACTAGGAATTGGCCATTGTTCATTTGTGGAGGTTATTACTAACTAACTCCCTTATTTTATTATTGTCAAATTTTCTCATGGAGTTAGAGACATAAGAATATTATATATTGTTTTCCTTGGGTATGAGGATGATTATTTTATTGTTTCTTCTAGGAAAGGAAATAGATCTCAACAAACTTTTGCTACTGTTAGAAAGAAACTTGTTGAGGAGGTTAGGAATGTAATATTTTATGGTATTCCTTGGAGAACTAATGGATCTAGGAAAACAATTACTTGTTTATTGTACAAAGAGTTGAGCTTAAACCTATATAAGGGTTTACACTTTGCTCTCTCCATTTTGAGGATGGTTGAATTTGGGGAGCTCTACCCAGAGAATTTTGTTGAAGATCTTGAAGGCAATGTAAGCTAAGGACTACTTTGAGTGAGGTGTAATTTGTTTTAATGTATATTTGTTGAATACTCGAGCCTATTTTCTTTTGTAACAAATGTATGTTGAAACATTGAAACAATACGTAGCATGACTCCTCACCAAGATTAGTGTACCATTGTTATTAAGAGATAGATAGTGGTTTACTCCCCTCAAATTTCTTTATTTACTATTGGAAATGTTTAATGTGTATCTCACATCCGAATCAAGAGTTAGCTACCATATATGTTTTCCTTTGATAAATGCAGCCTCATATGCATTTCGATTTTCTCCATAATTTGGGTCATTCACAAAAGTATTTTCGGGTTTTAGGGAAGCAAGATAAGATTGTGTTTCCCCTTGAATATACATAATCACCTAAGGAAAGCGCTCTCATAGTTTTCCTTGACTCCATATGCCTAATGGACTTAGCACTAAGATTAGTCCACCCATCATTCATTTGTTAACCTATATACTACTACCACATGTTTTGCTAAAACCACTCTTCCATTTCACCATGAACTTAATGTATAAGCTTTAGCAATCCTAGGTAGGGAACCCCCCTTGTGCTAGAGGAGAGCCAGCCTAACGCATAGAAGAGGGTTGATGAGGTGACAATGGCTTCCCTCTTAGTTGTTTATGGGATAGCATTGTTCTTTTGGACTTTAATCTCACATGCTAGTTTGTGTTGTAATACCAGCAATATATGCACAAAGCTAGGAAAGAGAACTCACAAATATAAGTAGAGATGTCTAACTATGTAAGCTTATCCTACCATAGGTGCATAAAATGAAATTAAGTAAATAACTAAATGCACCAACAAAACTTGCTTTCTTCTCCTTCACAAAATTCTTCTCTTTGATAAACTATATAGTCCCACATTATCTCTATTTTCCATCCATGAACTCTCACTCATAGGTTCCACAAGTTCCAAGATGGATACCATGTATAGGTTTGTAGGGTGCACACACAACATGATTGACACAATCATATTGAAGAGAATAAAAAATGTTATATTAATGTTGTAGTATATACAAAACAGGTAATTTGCGACACGCCATCCACATACACACACTGCCCTCTCATCTTTACACCATGTCTCAAAGCAATATTTATAACATTCCTATGTGGATATGGTGATTCAACCCTCTAACCTCTACCTTATCTATCAATACTGAAATAGTCACATGTCACTAACATATAAAGTGACCATATTACATTTCTTTTCATATCATGCTCTAACACTTGGGACATATTTTTGGCCACTTGTGAAATAATAAAGAGTCTATGGTCTCTCATTTCTTCTTCATTACCACTATTGTTGTCATACTCATTTTCAACATAATTGCTTGAATACCTTTCAAGTTTTGAAAAAAAAAAGGTGTACTACTTTTTGTATTCTATCTTATAATGACCATTTTTTTCACAATAATAGCACATGCCTTTGTTATGTAGAATGAAGGTCACCTTATTTGAATCTTCATTCCAAAAGTTGTTTGTCATTGGCTTCCTATCATGTTTCTTTCTTGGTCAAAACTTTGCCTTCCTTTTTCCCTTCTTCTTTGTTGCAAAAACATGTTTAGAATCCCTTTCATCCACATAGAGATTATTCCTTTGCTCCTCCTACAAGATAAGTCATCGTCGCTCATTAAATGTCAAGGGAATACCTCTCATTTATAAGCTAGAACTTCTTACAAACAACTGAAAGGACTTAGGAAAATTGTTATAGTTATACGAACAAGATCGCTATTTTCTATCTATTCATCCACAACAATAAGTTGATCACCTTCTACCATCTTCAAATGATACAATTGGTTTTAAAGCCTCGATTTCATTAGATGCCTTGTACAAATCCTTTAGCATAGACCAAGCTTCTTGAGAGGTCTTTTAATCTTCCACATGGTATGATATCATTTAAGACTGTGAGACCAATAATTAAAAGAAATTCCCCATCTTTGTAATGATAAGTTGCTTCCTCATCCACATTATTCGGCCTCAATTCCTTTCTATCTACAATGCTCCAAAGCTTTCCCACCACAAGAGTGTTCCCAACAATGATATTGTTCTTGCTACTAGTCTTGTATAAGTCTAGAAATGTAGCACCCTATAATAGTTCCTACCAACTCTTCCGAGTGTCTAGATTGGCAATGGAGCTACTCTAAGACATTCTTCAGTTATGACACCAAAAAAATGCCAGAAAGAATATGTTTTGCTTTTTCAAAATAAAGTACATGAAATAAACTTTTTTTTTAAGCATATAAATGAAATATGATACAAATGCTAATATACAAAAAAAATAAGAAACTTTGATACAGCATTCTACATGGATATGAGACATAAAATATAGTACAAAAAATAAAGTACATAAAAATTTAAAATACAACAAGGATGGGTTTAGAAAAGCCCTGGGATGACCCCTTGGTCATCTTGGAGGTTGTTTCAATAAAAGGGCTTCAAGTGTTGGCCATTCATGGGCAAGTTTAATGTTTCTCCATCCATGGTGTTAAGGAGAAAAGAATTGGTGCCAGCCGTGTCGCGAATGATAAACGGGCCTTTCCAAAGGCTGTCAAATTTTCCATGCTTCCCAGGCTTCTCCCTTCTTTTATCCCATAAGAGAACAGTATCTCCTATTTGGAAAGATCTCGGCCTGGCTGACTTATCAAAAGTGCCCTTCATGCTTTCTTAATGTTTGAGTGACTGATCAAGGGCAGCTCTTCTAGATTCATCCAACTCTATGATCTAATTGATCCTCTGCTCCATTTCTAATTGTTCGGAGCCATATCCACTTAACATTCTGAATATAGGAATCTACATGAGGACCGGAAGTGTAGCTGTGAGCCCATACACTAACTCAAAAGGGGATTTCCCAATTGAGTTCTTCTTAGTAATCCTATCCGCCCACACTGCATACTTAATCTTGCTATCCCATGATCTTTTATTATCCCCCACAGTTTTCTTAAGGATAGTCATCAAATTCTTATTTGTGAACTCAGCTAGTCCATTTCCCTGCGGATAGTAATCTGAAGAGTGGGACAGGATAATGCCATATTTAAAACAAAGATCATTCACTTTTCAGAACTGAAATCTTTGGCATTATCGGTTGTTATTTTAAGGGGAGTTCCGAATCTAGTGATGATTCTTTCCTCGATGAAATCTATAACAACCTTCTCAGTGGCAGTTTTAGTGGGTATGGCCTCTACCCACTTAGTGAAATAATCAATTGCTATGAGAATCCAGCAAAAACCATTGCTAGAGTTATCCTTAAATTTGCCGATAAAATCAAGCCCCCACTGCTGGAAAGGGGCAAGGACCACAACCGGAGTAAGGGGAAGAGTAGACAACTTCTGCTTCCCAGTGAAAAGCTGACACTCTTGGCAACACTTGACATGCTTGTGAGCATCTGAAAAAATAGTGGGCCAATAGTAACCAGCTCTCAAGATTTTGTGGGCAGTTGTATTTGCTGCATAATGACCTCCACAAAATCCTGAGTGAAACTCTGCTAAGATCTTCTTGGAATCATGTTTGTTGATGCACCTAAGTATGATACCATATGGGTTCCTCCAACCCAAACCCTCTTGGGTAAGGCAATACCTAGCAGTCTTAAGTCTCAAAGCCCTACGCTTGTGACCTTTGAGGTGATTCGGGCAAGTGAGATGGAGAAGGAAGAAAATGATATCGGAATACCAATGATTGTCAAGCTCTTGAAGGGCACGAGTCATCGCGGGCCGAGGGATATTATTTTCTGCAATCATTTCAATGGCTTCTTCATTTTTCTGAGTAAGCATTCTAGCAAGGCCTTGTCCCTTGACTAATTTAGTGGGCTTTATTTCAAGGTCATACTCCTAGACCTTGGACACCCATGTACCCCTTATTCCTAAACAATCCTTTTGAGACAGGATATCTTTTACTGCAATGTGGGGAACATATCCAATAACCTTAGAATACCCAATATAGGTCCTGAAATGTTTTAAAGATTTAACCAAGGCATAAGCCTGCTTCTCCATGATGGTATACTTTAATTCAGAGTTTTGCAAGGCTCTACTCATGAATGCTATGGGTTGCTCGAACCCTTCGAAGTTCTTTTGGAGCAACACACCGGCAATAGTGTCTTCTAAAGCAAAGGAAAAGATCATGAAATCTTTCACGTAATCCGAGCTGACTAAGACCGGAGACCTGGTAATGGCATTCTTTATAGAATCAAAGGCTTTCCTTCCTTCACTGGTCCACACAAACTTGGCATTTTTCTTAAGTAAGGCCTGCATAGGTTTCATTAATTCGGCCAAGTAAGGAATAAATCCTCTGATAAAATTTATATGACCATTGAAGGATTGGAGGGCTTTAACATTCTTAGGAAGGGGAATCTTTCTTATGGCCTCTATTCTTTCAGGATCAATTTTGACACCGTCCTTATTGATAATGTGTCCTAAGAGTTTTCCCTCTTCTATGCCCAAAGCTAGCTTAGCCGGATTCAAAGAAATACCATACTTCCTACATCGCTCGAAAATCTGCCTGAGATGACCAACATGGCTGGATCTTTCCTTCAAAAATACAGTGAGATCATCTTGATAGATCTCAATGATTTTACCAATCAACTCCTTGAAAGCATAATCCATGGCCCTTTGGAAAGTAGCTCCTGCATTTAAAAGGCCAAAGGCCATTCTCAAATATTCAAAAGTGCCCCAAGGAGTTGTGAAAGTGGTTTTATGCATGTCTTCCTCTTGAATGACTACCTGATTATAGCTAGAAAAACCATCTAGCATTGACATCATGCTTGATCCAGTGACCCGTTGGAGGAGGGTCTCCATGTTAGGGAGGGCGTAATTGTCCTTCTGACATGCTATGTTTAGATTTCTGAAATCTATACATATCCTTAAACTCCCGTTCTTTTTTCTAACTACTATCAGGTTAGAACACCACGTTGAATGTCTTGTAGGAGCTATTATTCCTGCTGCTAACATTTTTTCTAACTACTTTTTAATGATTGGTACTAACTTAGGATTTATTTGCCTAAGTTTTTGTCCGAAAGGCTTGCCCTTTTGACACTCTGGTTTCAAGGGAATAGTATGTTGAAAGACATCTTCCCTATAGGATTTGAGTTCGTCATAAGTGAAGGCAAATACATCCCTATACTCTTTGACCAAGTTTATAAGACTGTTCATTTCTTTTTCAGAGGTACCTTTTCCAATTTTTATAATCTTAGGTTCTGTTTCCATCCCAATGTTGATTTCAATGTAATCTCCCGGTTTCATTTGCTCAACATTACTCTTTTTTCTGTCCTGTCTGTCAAAGATGTTTTCTAAGGCAACTAGACCACGTGGGATAGGATTATTAAACTAGTCGCGGCCTCCATAATATTCTTTATTAACTTTAAATTGCCTACACATTGATTCACCCCCCCTCTCAGTGTGACCATTGTGTCCAACAATCTCTACTTTTCCATTCTATTAATTTGCTTAGATCCTTAGATGTTGGTTCCATTCTTTTGACAATATTCCAAAGATTCTTATTCATTAACCTCATATGGATCTTCACTTTCCATGTGCTAGGAAGTTGAAACCAAAGTATTTCTCTAACGGAATCTCCATGGCTAATTAATCTGATCGCTTCGGCTACTAAAAATAATTACTGCTTGAAAATAAAAAATTCGAAAATAAAGCAAAAAACAATTGCCAGAAGGTTATTATTGTACTTGATCATATGGATCCAATTCTCTCTTTAGCAAATGGTGGATGCTCTCTTTAAAAAAATAGTGAGCGGCTATGTCCTTTGAATTTGGTAACAGATGGGCAGTGACGGCTAGATCTGGCAATGACCCTTTTTTTAATTTGACAGCTCCAAAAGAAAAATAAAAAAAATCATCTAACGAATGCATACAAGAGACTAGTATTTTCTTCATACAACAAACGGTAGATGGCTACAATTTCTTTGAATCTTCCCTCATCTCTTTTAATCAATCGGCTTCTAATCTGGCGACTTGATGTGGCTCATACGACGACAATTTCAAATAATAGCAACTCATACAACGACCTCTACTAATCATGGAAGCAACTAGTGATATGAAATCATAAAGGTGATGACTATATCTGGGCAAGATCAATCAGCGATTTCATCTTCAAAATCCGAAACATTAATTCATAGTAGTAGCTAGCAAAAATTCAAGAATTGACTATGGACAAATATGGCGGCTCAACATTGATGGCTCAAGATCTTGATCTTCATTAATTGTGTTAACCACTAACTCCATCCCTTAGCAATGCTTTCTCCCTCGAATCGATGGCTAGGCCGGGATGTTCATCTGCTCTAAATACCATATTACGAAAAACCGAGAAATCCTAGAGCAAGTTAGTCACTAAACACATGAGAGCTTTTTTATCAAATATATTGCAGCTAGAGCTACCATGATGCAGATCATACTGTCTGAGACTTGAACCAGTCCTTTTTCATGATTTGAGTTTTCGTTCCACGTGATGATCATTAGTTGATACATACAGAGGCAACTAGACTATTCAAGGGCAACAACAGTGAGACCACCCTTGTCAGATGGAGCCCTATTCACAACCTCTTTTAAAATTTGTTCATGCCTTGGTTCACTTTCAGGTTTCAGCAAAGCAATTAGTTGTTGATGCCTTTTCCTTGCCATGAAGTTTTAGTGATCATGGTTCTAGAGATAGGTATATGGTTGAGCATGTATACAGGTTGCATTCAGGTGCATTGTCGTCTCTATTGATTATTTTAATCAAAGTTGAAAAAGTCGGCATCGGCAAAAAGTCGGCGAGGGTCCCGAATACAACTTCTCGGCAACATCAGCGAAAAAATAGGCAAAAGTCGCCAAACATTAAAAAATAGAAAATAAATTCATTTTTTTAGAGTTTTAAACATATAAAGCAACAATAACATCAGAAAAAAACATATTGGAACATAAATATGAATAAAGCACTGATATATATCATCATCATGTAGTCATGCCAAATATAAAATGATACATCAAAGTCAATGCTGAATCTTGAAACATAATAATTGTCCAAACAAGGACTCAAAAGTGTATAAAGTTTAAACTATACAAAATGACATCACATATATAAATGTATCTGAGGAAAACTTGCATCTAGCTATCTAATATCAATGCCCTCTTCCCCTTTTACGAGAAAATAACATGGGTCGTTTGTCAGGCCTGCCCCTAGCACTAGTAGTAGCAATAGAAGGCCTTAGCCCTGTCGGACGTTGAGTAATGGATGGAGGACTAGATGTATCAATCGGTGTAGAAGGTGGTGGCGATGCTAGCACATCACCCTCCATGGTGTCTCCAACCACCACCTCCTCCTCCTCCTCCTCCTCCTCTTGCCCCTCCTCCTACCCCTCCTCTATCTCTAGCCATGTAGGTGACGCCTCCATGATAGGAGTCTCAATCTCCACCCTCCACTTAGACAGTATATCAATATTGCCCAAAGAGATGGCATTTGCATCTGGTTCTTTCTGTATCTGTGTCATCCACAAGCGGAGATTGTAATGGACATACACCAAGTCATTAAGACGTGTGAACTTCAACCTATAAGAGGGAAATAAAAAAAATATGAGTCTAGAGGGTAATAAATTAATAAATTATAATATCTTAGAGGATCATAGATTCATAAATTGCATTAAACATTTAAATGCAATTGCTTTGTTGAAATTCTAAGTTCTAACCTTCTCCGTCTCTTTGCATGTATTTTTTCAAATACATTCCAATTCTGCTCACATCCCGAAGCGGTACAGGTTTGGCTAAGGATTCTGATGGAAAATTTCCATGAATTTGGTGTCCTCACACCATAGGTTCGCCACCATGTGGCTACACCAAACAAGAAAGAAAGATAACTAAATTACATTTCATTACATTCAACTTTGGAAAGCTAAAATAGGAAAGAAATATAAATAAATCATAATTCATCTTTCAAATAAAGGTGAAAACCTAAAACGCTCTAATAACTTACCTGGCATGAAATCGGTCATGTCCCGAATAGCATCACCAAAGCTAAATACTCCAGTACCATCCCGATACACCTCTATCTCGCGATTGATTGCATTGTGAGTCTCATAATCAAGTATCATCCTCTAAATACAAGTGAGGAGCCCCTCCAAAACCTCACCATCAAAATCAAAATTGCATTTGTAGGAAAATGCGGGGTTGAGAAAGAGTCCTGCTGCATGACTGGGTCGATGAAGCATCCTAGTCCATCGACTATCAATCAAATCCCATAACAACATATGCCTATTGTGCCCTAGGGTACTCTTTCCCACATAATAATTTCGAATGGCCTCTTTGGCCCTATCCATGGCCTCATATAAATAGCCCATTGCGGGCTTATCACCATCAACAAGTCTCAAAACCCGTACTAAAGGTTCACTCACCGAGCACACTTCCTCAACTCCTTCGTAGGAGGAGTTAGTGTACAACAACTTGGCAATGATTTTCCCATCCTCTCTCCTGTTGTAAGCACAATCACGCCACTCATCACAAACAAACATTTGCTTCAACTCAAACTAACATTGAAGCAAAGACTGAAGAGTAATAAATGTGGTGGCAATTTTAATTTTTTTATAAAACTTTAATAAACAGTGTCACTTACCTCTGATATTTGAAATTTTGACCAACAAAAAGAGTGGAAACGAAAACTACCCACTCCACAGTGCAAACAGACCACTCCTGAGTCTCAATCTCCAACGAATCCACACAAGGGCCCACTCCCACCATCCACGCTGCCAAATCTCCCACTCTCCAATCTTCAGACCGCTAGCTCGCTACTCTCTCTCCAAACTTCAAAGTTCAAACTCCAGTCTTCAAACCACATGCTCCAACCTCAAGTTTAGAACTTACAATTGTAGAGTGAGTCGTGACTTAGAGTCTTGTAGTGTGGGACCACGGGTTGGGTTGGGTGGGTATTAGGGTAACAGGTTAGAAATTAGGTTAGGAATTAAAAAAAACAATTTAAATTAAAAAACAAACGTTGGCAACTTGCATAGGTTTGGGTCGTAAATCGGCCGAGCAGACCGGTTCGGTACCGAACCGGCCGATTTGGTGTCTGAACCGACCAGTTCGGTACCAAACCGGTGGTCATCGAACCAATTTACCAGCCGGTTTGAACCAGTTTGGTAACAAACAGGTGAATCGGCCGGTTCCGATTCCGGTCCAACCGGTTTTTAAAACTATGGTTCCTAGACAGAGCCTAAATATCTAACTAACAAGCTAAATGTAGGTGCAAAGAACAAATCCCAGTTTGTTAGTTCCATTTTGCAGAATTTTTTTTAACGAAAACCTCATGGAGAAACCCCAAGGATGTTTCCTCACATTCCTGGATGGAATCCCTAGCAAACTCATTCATGTAGACCAATGCACCTCACCCAAAGGGATTCGTAGCCAGCATCTGTCAATACAAAACTAGCCAAATGCCCAGCAACAGTGGCGACAACTGGTTCAGCTAGCCCCTAGGGATTATATTTTTTTTCCAATGAAAACCTCATGGGTATACCCAATGGATGCTTCCCCACATACATGGTTGGCATCCCTAGTAAACCCATTAGCGTAGATAAAATAAGATAAGATAATTTTCTCAATGTCCAACAAATTACCACAAAAGTAGGTCAACGAGACTGCTGAGCACAATGCCATTGATATAAAACGGGAGACGAATGTGCCTCACCCAAGTGTAGTCAAACTGGTCACCTAACACCATGGAACTAACCACATGCCCAGCAACGTTTGTGAGAACTAGTTGATCTAACCCCTAGGGCTGTCCCATCTTGCAGATCTATGTAAATAGATTAATACAACACAAGCAATATAGTATGCGAGTCAAGTTTCAGCTCTCTAAGAAAATAAAATGCAATCAAAAAAATGCTCATTGTTTGCATGCAAATTTCATTTCTATAATCCTGTAAAAATCTAATCAGCACAAGGCATTTTTCTAAAATATAACTTTTGACAAACCTGGTCTTCAATATCAGGCGTAGAACTTACCTCGACGATAGGCTGAAGCATTGCTGGATCAAATCCTCTTGAAGACTGCAGAAGTCCCCATATTCTAAATATTCGATCTCGAAGTTCAAGCATTGCTGCCTGTTCATTTTCATTCATTCTCAAAAATCCATTGCCATTGCCATTAGGAATCAGTGTCCTGATAGGCTCAGGCACAGCATTAAAGCTGTCTATAGCAGCACTGAATAAAATAGCTTCTACAACTCTCACAGCCTCCTTGACAACTAAACTACGGAGTTCTTCACCATCAGATCCCAGTAAAAGCTTAAGGACAGGCTGTAAAGCATCTTTGGCAGCAAAATCACTGTCTTTGCGCCCCTGGACAAGCAGGTTTTCAAGTCTGTTCCACCTGCAATTACAACGCAGATGACAAAACACAAAAGTCCAGAAATATCATTAAAAAAAGAACTGTAATCAAGTGCTAATGTTCTTTCCAACACTATCAAAGTAACTCAAATTCATCACGATAAGATTTGAATAAATTAAGAATACATACAATTATGCAATAAAGCAAGCAGTTAGTTAGAAGATGGGCACTTGCCTGAATCTTCCATCCTTGAAAAGAAGCTCGATCAGAGCATCCCTAAGGTAAGGGTTGGTATCTGTAAGTAACCGCTTCGCAAAATAGGGATATGAAGCAGACAGTACTTTAAAATTAGGATCCGTATAAAGAGCTAGTCCTTCAAGAACTGTCAGCGACCTGAGTATCAAAGCATAATAGGCTGGAACTGCAAAACAACCCCATCATGTTAAAAGCATGTCTTCCAACCAAATTTCTCCAAGCTGAGATTGGCCAAAAATAGTTCTAACTTTAAAATAAGGAGAAATATCCATGATCATAAGAACAAAAATGGAGAGATATGACTTCATCAATTATGCCAGGCAAGCAATTAGGAACAAAGTTCTTTTTAACTAAAATTGCATTTAATGCTAGAAAAGGCAGATATTATGATCCAAGGTGACTCCTTCAGGAGCAACACTTAATATTATTGCTAAGTGGAATGTAAAATTATAAATGGAAAGACATCACAAAAAAGAGGTGACCTGATGTAGTCGACGACTTTAAAACTATTCCATTCACAAACTAGGTTGGTGGGTGTTCCAGCTTGTTTTCATACCCAAGTGGCAAAGTCCTAATCCACTTATGCTACAAGTGCAACTTCGAAAGACAAATGCCACTGTCACTTTAGCACAAATATTTCCTACTCTTTAGGTTTGCTCTCTCAAGGCCAAGGGAGGCTTCCCTAAAGGTTATTAGATCAAGGTTTGGGAGAGCTAAAGGAAAGGAACTTGGGATTTTAAACATGGTTTGAGATTTAAGTGTGTTTTCCATTAAGTTAAGAATCCTATATGAGTGTTTAATTAATAAAAATATGGTAATGAATCAATAGATAAAACACCTTTCAGAAATAGATAGTGCTCAAGTATGAAAAGAAAGAACATCCATGGACATTTCAATGAAAGTAACTTACGGGAATTTAAACCAGCAATGAACTACAATGGTTTTAGTATCAAAATAACATCCAAAAGGTTTTCTTGTTGCCCAAATTCATCCACAAGTGAAATATATCCAATGGCTATAGTTAAGTTATTAGTTTATGAAAATGTCTTTGAATAAGGCCCTCTTGGAGAGAGAGAGATCTTTGCAAAAGGGTATCACCCAACTTATTAAATGTCCAATTTTGGTGTAGTGATTAGAATTACTTCAATAAAGATGTCTCTATCTAAAGAAATTAATCCCATAAACTTATAATTAATTAGTTAATGATCTTGCCATTACATACATGATCCATGATCAACATGAAAGTAAAGAAAGATGTGTCAAATGAGAGAGACAACAAACCACTTGCACAATTTAAACAATTTCCAGAATGCCAATAATCAAAATAGAATAAACTTGCATTTAGAGAACAATAAACATTCAGAAATTTAGGGGTGTAATTGATTAAGGAAATTCAATGAAACACAATCATCAACTTATCATGCAATTAACACCACAATTAACACTTATTGTTCTTTATAATAACAGTAGGGCATAATAAACAAGAAATCCCAGAATTCAATGATTTATGTGAACCAACAGTATTTATGTTTACCATTAAAACATGAAAAAATTAGCCACAGAATATAATATCCAGAATTTTACTATTGTTGTCCTAATGGATTTTGAAGCATGAAACAACAAAATGATGGCAATAAAAACTCTCATTAACTTAAATAAATTACAAAAAAATTGAAGAACATAAAATCCAAGTTTCCATGTGTTAGATCATCTTAAAATGTATTTTCCAAAATTAGTATTTTGCAAAAAATTAATTTCCAAAATCAAATTTCATTGTTTAGATGACCTTTAGATGGCTAAAACACCACAGATAATAGATCGAAGTGACCATAAATTTTTCTAGTTGGTTTTAGCATGAAAATCCTTCATTTAAGGCAAAAAATTTAATATCTTTAGGGTTGCTTTTACTGCCCAAAATTGCAGAAAACTGAAAACTAACCTACAGGAAAACTAAAAGAGAGTTGAAAATTAAAATTAAACTACAAAAAATCCAAGAGGAAATTTATCTAACCCTAACACTAGATCTAGAAAAATTAGAAAAAAAAAGTTTTTTTCTTTTTTTTTCTCTTTTTCAGAATTTTATTTTAAATTTTTAATTGATTTTATTTACTACCCTAATGCAAAAAGTGTGAAGAAATGGTTTTAGAAGATTTGGTTGTAGAATTTTGACAAAAGTGACTAGTGCCTTCTATATCCTTGGGAAAATGGAGTTCTAGACTTCTCCTCCTTCAGCCTTATTTGTATGTGTTTTCTGAGAACCTCTGCAAAATAGCATACAAAATTCCTATGCAAGCAATTAAATCAACTTGTTAATCCTACCAAGGAAAGGCAGCTTTGCATACACTTTCAATCCATTCACCTATCTCACATTCTAACCTATGCTACCTGTCAGGTATCCCTCCTACGAAGCCAAATACCTCAAACATGCAACATAAATCAAAACATGATAAACCATGGGGCACCACTACTATTCTAAGGACTAGCGAATAGATATAGCAATGGTAAAATAATTGACAAGATTATCTCAATTAAAATCACCAAGTAGAACATATATGAAGACACCTCCAAGAGAAGAACAGCAAAGATGAAGCAAGATGTTTTCCAAGATCAACAACAAATGACAAGTGAGTGAAAAACTCAACTTCCTCTACAATAGCATGATAATAAAATGTCTAAAACCTTAAATCTGACATAGGGAATCACCAAGATATGATAAAAAATGATAAAATAATGTGGTGGTTCCCTATGTCAGATCTAGGGTTTTAGACATTTTATTATTATTCTATTGTAGATGAAGTTGAGTCCTATAAAAGGAACTCACTCCTCACTTGTCATTTGTTGTTGATCTTGGAGAATAACACTATCATCCTAAGTCACCTGACACGAAGACACGGGACACAAAGGACACGAAAATACGAGTATCTAACATGGACACGACGACCCCCAAAATCAGGACATGAAGGANCTAGATGATAGATCAAGATATCGGAACCATATTTCTCATTAAGTCATCAAAATCAAAATGTATTACATATATGTCGGAATGCCACTGGCAAATAGTAAATACAAAAAGGGGTAGATGAAGATCAAGATGGAAGAATCTCATATGTCAATAGTCCTCCTCCATGCTTGAATCAACACACTTATCACTGCTCTCTTCTTCGTCCTCGTCCTCCTCCGCCTCTTTACCCATCCCAGGATTTGCATCTGTCGATGTGGAGGATGACCCCTCCAGAGGATCACCATCATCAAAAGTGAATGGCTCTAGCACTAGATCATTAAGATCCATGTTGGCTAATGCCAACTCAACACTGCTATCTAAACCCATATCATTAGGAAACACAACCGACATCTTTGTCTTTCCCTTCATCCACTCCTCCCTCTCCCTATAAATAAGACAAAGGTTGTTGTGCACATACACCATCATCTTTGCCCTGGACCACTCGAGCCTACTGTTTTTCAAACTGTACAATTTCCCATGTGTGCTCCAAATCCTCTCACTAGAGGATGAAGTAACTTGAGAGATGATCCTCAAGGCTAACTTCTATAGAATAAGGCATGTTGCCCCATGAGTTTCCCACCTAGCATATGGTTTCTTAACCTCTTTCCTTTGACCACATCATAGCCTCCAAATCTCCCACTGGCAGTGGAAAACTCTACAAATCCCTCCTCCACCTCATCAAGTGATTCCCTATCATGATATAACTGGCTAGATGCTATCTTCCTCCCTTATGAGATCTTTCCATTCATGTGAGGAGGAGCTCTGTATGAGGGCCACCATTGAGCCATTCATGACTGTAGAACTTGGGATTCAATGAGTGGGCCAAGCAATGCAAAGGTGTGTAATTCTTATCCCGCCTGGAGATAAAAAAATCATGTATGGTGGACCATTAGTTCTCTGTCGATGTCTCATACTCGGGACACTCATTCTCCACAACAATTGTCTTCGTGGACTCAATCATGGAATCCCACCCCTCATAAACACCTACTAGGATGGGTTGGTCTGTGTTTGCAAACCACAACAAAGAAATGATTGGTTCCATGATCTTAATGGTAAGATATACCCCCTCCGACTAACCATCTTCTAGCACTATCTCCTTTACCTTTTTTGAAGCATGTCGATCTTTCTTTCTCCAAAAAGAACAAGACTCTGAAATAACCATGGACCCAAGAGCAGTTTTGACCTCCCTCAACCTCTTAAGCATGCTAAATGAGGAAGCAAACCGAGTATATGCAATCTTCAACTATGAAAGATGTGTGTACTCTTTGTAGGATGTGAGGGCATTGGTGTGGTTTGGTACAAAATTACGAATATCATGTGCATCATCAATTATGTTGCCAATACATGTCACATATGAAGCAATAGTTTTTAGTGCTCAATTCAAGGAATGAACAATGAAAGGTGTCCAAAATACCAGTAAGAGCAATAAAAGCAAAGTATAAATGAGTCTACAACTCAAATCTATAAAATGACCTTTCCCCTAAAATCTAGATGAATCATGTGCTAAATTAAAAAATGAACAATGCAATTATGCAAGGTGTCCAAAATACCTGTAGATATTTAGCTTCCACAATCATGCCAACAGCCTTACAAATAGGTGCATTATCTATGATGATATGTACACAAGAATCAACACCTACATCTTCAATGACTTTGATGAACAACTCACCCATCTGCTGTGCATCCTTGTATTTCCCAAGAGCATTCACTGCTTTCATAAACATTGGTCCATTTAGGGAAGACACCATGAGATTAACGAGTGGATGGTGTGCTACATCTGTCCATCCATCAGAAACAATACTGACACCATATGAGAGCCATGTTGATTTAATTGACCCTAAGATTTTATCCTCCTCCTCCTTTGCCTTAACCAACAATGTGATTCTAAGCTTCTATAAACCAGGAGGCACATAACTAGTTGGAACTCGTTCAAGTAGACTTCGACACATCTCAATGAACAATGGTGAGCATGCAACATTAAATGAAATGAAGTTGAGATAGAAAAAAAAATGCAATGGTAAGGTCCACCTCATCTCACACCTCTTGTTGGAAAATCTTGTCCAATGGACCACATGAAGTTGGTCTCTTTCTTGTTGGTTGAGTATCAGCATCACCACCATATCTACTAGGTGGAGCCCTAGTGCTAGAGGGTTTCCTCAAGAATGGAAGGGGATCCTCATTCTTTTGTTTCTTACTTGTTGTTGCCACCTTCCCCTGGCCAACATGATCCTCTCTTTCCATCTCCCTTCATTGGGTAACACTCACTATTGTACATGCAACAAGCCCACAAGGAAGGCCCAACAAATGGCCCTTAACCTAGTAATTGATGCTCTTGAACTCATTCTTGCAGAAATTGCAAGTCCAAATCACATTATGTTCCCCACCAAGCTTTTCCCCAAGCACTAATTTCCTTGTCACATGCTTCCACAAAAGGGTATTTCTTCTCTTGGGCATGTTGTCTTGCTAATATAAGGTTATATGGAGCTTGAGCTCCACTAGTAACAAATGGAGCACTAGCAAGAGTAGATGAACTTATGCTTGGAGGAGGAGGAGAAGGGGAGACACCAGCTAGTTTATTTATCTCTTTCCTTTGCCCTTTACCAACTTCCCTAGATTATTGAGACATCCTTCTTGTTGCTTGTTGGTAAACTTGCAATGCTCCCAATGAAATCCACCCTCAAATCACTTACAACCCGTTGGAAATCCTTCAAATGCTCTTCACCTGCAAAAATACCACTCTCAAAGCTTGCTATTCACTTGCAAATGAAAAAGAATGTGGGAAAATTTGCTTTTTAAGAGTCCATGGGCATCTTTTCTATTGGTTTCGTGTCTTGTTTTAGGGACATGAACTGCGCAAGTCGAGACATTGTCCAATCAATGTCCAACACGTGTTTTAACCATGTCCCCATCGTATTCATGTCCAACACCAATACACGAGACACTTGGGCCCATTTGGACGTGTCCAGTATCACAACTATCATCTTACTTCATCTTTGGCTCTTGTTCTCTTGTAGGTGTCTTCATATGAGCTCTACTTGGTGATTTTAATTGAGGTAATCTTGTTAACTCTTTTACCATTGTTATCTCTATTTGCTAGTCTTTAAAAGGGTAGTGTTGCTCCATGGTTCATCATGTAACATGGGTTAGAGTGTGAGCTATGTGAATAGATTGAAAATGTATGCAAAGCTACCTTTTCTTAGTAGTATAACAAGTTGAATCAATTGCATGCATAGGAATTCGTCCTGGTATTTTGCAAGGGTTCTCATCAAGCACATACAAACAAGGCTCAAGAAGGAGAAGTCTGGTACTCCATTTGTGATCTGCGTCATCCAGGTGTCCGACCGGGGACAACAAGTTCGACTAAATGAGTCGAGTTTTGTTGTGGCAAAAGCAATTTAGAGTATGTCGACAAACCACAGCAATCAAGCAATAAGAACATGTTACAGACAAAATGCAAGAATTCGGAACAAAGTTCTTCTATTACTTCTCTATGTACTTTGTTACATGCATCACTCCCCCTATAATACATTAATGTATAGGTTTATATAGAGTGTACTCGAACGCTTGGGTGCCTACCTGTTACACTCAGTTACAAGAGTTGTAATGATTACAAAAGCACAACCATCACAATCGACTGGAAGTCAGAAAGTTAATATGTAGCAGTCGATTAGTTGTCGTCAGTGTGCAATAGTCGATGTCGATGGAGCATGCTAGAGTCATCGATCTTTGACGAGTTATGTTGTGGTCGGTTTTGACGGATGCAGTAATCGGCGTCGATGGAGCATGCTGGAGTCATCAGACTCGACGATTTATGCTATTGTCGGTTTTGGTAGTTGTTGGTCGTCGTCTTCGACAAGTGATGTGAGAAGTCGACTATGACTAGGCCAAAAAGCCAATTGACTTCCTAGATTCTTCCCTCCTTAAGAAGCAATGGTCCCCATTACTTGCTCAGGAAAATGAGGAAACTTCTCAGTCAATTCGGAAGTAGAGTACCAATTTCCTTGGGCTGGGAGTTGTCCTACTTTGGCCCCCTAAAACAAGGGAATTCGATCTTTGAATTTGAGTGCTTTCTTAGCTTCTCACTATCCATGATCAGTGTCGTCCAATTTTTTCAAAGGACTGATCAAGTCAATAGGCGTCGAGGGTTGAAATCCAAAGCAAATTCCAAACGGACTCTTCCCTATAGAGCTCTGAGGAATGTATGGGAGACTTTCATCCCATGTTCGACGATGCTTTTGGTTATACATGCAGAGTAGTTGTACAACTAAGTGATTCGCAAATCGTATGTCCATCTGTTTGAGGATGGAATTCGATCAACAAAGAAAGTTGCATGTCGTGTTGCTTCTAGAGGGTTTTCCAGAAAATGTTGACAAATTTTGCATCCCTATCGAAAACAATAGTTGTCAGAAAGCCAAAATGTTTCCAGACATGTTCGAAGAAGAGCTAAGCAATATGTTGCATTGTCGTCATCTTCTTGCAAGGAATGAGAACAGCCATCTTGGAAAATGTGACCACTACGACCAAGATCGTGTCATGTTGATGCTTAGTGATAGGGTATCCAGTTAAGTAATCCATCGAAATAGATTCCCAAGGTCGATTAGGAACTGGCAAGGGCGTATGTAAGCCTTGTCGTATGTTAGGAGGTTTAGCAATGGCACAAACCATGCATGATCAGATGTGCTTGTCGACATCAGATTTAAGTGTAGGCCATTAAAAATACTTATGACGAGTGACGAGGGTCTTCACCACTCCAAAGTGTCCTGCAGTCTTGTTGTAGTGCGCCTCCCAAAAGAGCTTATGTCAATACTCACCTGTCGGTACACAAAGCTGTCTGAGCTTGTATAGCAAGCTGTCTTTTAGGAAATAGTGTTGGAGTTTGTGCAACTTCAGAAGCTATTCTTATTGTTCATGTATTGTACCTCCTACAGGGGATGAACTTATTGTAATCAATCATACAAACCCTAGAAGAACAATGTAGACCATGGGGAGAAAAGCAATAGAAAAGATAAAATAAAATATAAAATATAAATTATATTGCTCCCCCAAGAGAAGTCGGACCCAGTTAAAATTATTAGTGGAAAATCTGTAAAAATAGGAGGCGACCCTCATTATTCCACACAACAGCAGCACAGTGAAGTTCCCAATTTTTTGGGAGAGAGAGAAGTTCACATATACTGCAGAAGAAGATTGTTTTCAGGGCTTCTATCTTTGGAAAGATTTTCCATATTTTCTCTTTCTTCTTCACTGTAATCTGATCTCAGAATTATCATCTCTAGACGAAGGTTGTTGGGTTTTTCTCCAATTTAAGTTTCCCAAGATAAAAATACACATGTTATTGTAGTGTTATTCTTATGTGCTTTGTCTATCTTCTAGTGATCCTATTGATAAATACAATTAAGATATACTGCTATAATCTAATGAAAATCTAACATGGTATCAGAGCAGTGCTAGAAGAAGCCATTGTCAGAACTCTATCGAAAACCTGTCGAAACTAGGGTTTCATCTTTCAAGGTCTTCACTCAACCTTTTCGCAGGAAAAAAGAGCCTTGGGAATTTTGCTCTAAGGAGGGCGCATCTTTTGGTGAAGACAGAATTCAAGTCTGAGAATTTTCAATTTTGACCTAATTTTGCAACTACAACAAAAATTAGGGTTTCAGTTTTTGACCTACTTGCTCCATAGTTTTGGCTTGACTCTACCACTTCTCAGCTTGCCTCTGTAGGGCACATTTATCTATAGAGTCAGTTTTCCAAAACTCCAACCTTCAGTTTTGACCTAGTCTCTGCTAGGGTTTCAGATCCAAATCTACAACCAAGATGATCAGCATGAAGGTTGAAGATCGTCTGGAAGGAGCTTCAAACTTCATCCCCTGGAAGTCTAGGGTTCTTCTACCAGAAGAAAATAACCTATTACAGTGTGTAAATGATAAGGTCCCAGAACTAGAAGCTGAAGAAGACATACCTCGCTGAAGGAAGAATGATGCCAAAGCAAGAAGGATTTTGGTGGACTCAGCTTAAGACCAACTAGTTCCTCAGATCTCGAAAAAGATGACAGTGAGGAAGATGTTCAACACCTTAAAGAAGCTATTTGAACACAGTAATATCAATGTGACCCTCAAATTGAGGAATAAACTATCGAATATGAAGATGACGAAGTTCGAGAATATTGCCTCATATTTCATGAAGATCACCGAACTCTGAGACAAGCTAAATTCTAGTGGAGACAATATTGAAGAAAAGGATCTCGTTATGACCACCTTAAATGGTCCCCCACCACCATGGGAGTCTTTCATCCAAACTATAAGTGGTCGAACCAAGTTGCCCAAATTTGATAAGCGATGGGCAGAATGCACTCAGGAAGAAACAAGAATCACAGCATGCCAAAGACTTCATGGCGCTCAACGTGAGGAGAATCAAGCGTTCATATCTCATGCCAAGAAAGGCAAGGGAAGGGGAAGGAAGTCCTTCCATCACAAGCACCAAGATAAGAGATCAAGTCCTCCCCCAGGTCAGAAGAAACAAGAGAAGAAGGATTTATCTCAGATACAGTGCTACAAGTGCAAGAAATATGGTCATTATGCCAGTAGTTGTAGAAGCTCAATCAAAAGGAAGCATAAAGCTTCAACTATTGATGTAGAAGAAGACCCTCCTCACAAGGAGTCAAGGAAGGATGATCGTTCGGAGTTCTTCTTCTAAATGATATGAAGATCCAGACTGTGATGATCATCAATCAAGCATATGAAGATCAGTGGACTCTGACAGTGGGAACCCACCCACGAAACTACAAAAGATAAGTATTTGATTTTACATGCTCTAGTAGATTAGATCTGGTTGTTTTTTAATATGTTTTACACAGATCTACATTTCTAAATTCAGGTAGTTAAATACCCTGTCATGCTGCACAACCCATCTAGGATGACTACTCCTTTATAACATATTGGAGTAGTACACACTCTTAATGGTATGCTATAATGGAGACCATAAGCATCCGGATAATGGCCTTATGTGTGTTGTGTCGAAGCATTGACTAAAAAGTTGCCTACATTATTTTGTTAATACATTGATTATGAAATATTGCTAACCATCTGACGGGATTTGACTTGTAGGGAATGCCATGATCTACAAGAACAAGTAATCCCATTGATATACGGATGGAATGGAAGCAGAAAGCCTCTAGAAGCATGTATTCTGACTCTCAGACCCAGAATAATTTCATGCAGGGATTTGGTGATCAGAAGCAGAAAGCTTCTGCAAATGTCGGTCTATCTCCTGCATCAACAAGATTTACTCAACCGACTTCTGAGAGACAGAGGGAGTTATCCCTCAAAGACAAGGATTCTAGTCTATTACATTTGATAGAAACCTGACGACATTGATGTCGTGACTCGAACAAGACAATTGAAGGATCCTTCATGAACCTAGTCGTCACCAAGATGAATAATTACTTTCCAGTCTACATTCACATGCCCAAGTTAGAACCTTCAGGCAAAAAGGAAACATTCGTGGGATATTGCATGTCTTCAAAGTATTACAGAATATATATCCCAGAATCAATTCAAATCGAATTCAGGCAAGATGCAACCATTGAAGAAGAAATGGCTATTCAAAAAGGAAGAGGATCAGATATGGAGATCGATGACGATGAAGAGATGAGATCATCTCCCCCTCCAAACATTGAGAGGGAGTCTAAAAAAATGAATAAACCAATCAGTCCCATTGATCCAGTTGAGCCAGATGATGCTCCCACAGATATGGTAATAAGCCGAAAAAGACCCAGATGGGCACGACAGATTTTGCAGAATGCAAAGGAGCATGAAGCTCCACATGGAGCAGATGGGAGCATTGAAAAATACAAGGCCAGATTTGTTGCCAAAGGGTCCTCTCAAAAAGAGGGAGTCTATTATGATGAGACATTTGCTCCTATGGCTTGATATAATTCCATCAGATCAATCATTGCTATTACTTCAGCAATGGGATGGAAGTTGTATCAAATGGATGTCAAGACAACTTTTCTCAATAATTATCGATGCATTACTTCTTGGGATTAGAAGTATGATAAAGGAAGAAGAAGATTTTCCTAGGTCAAGGAAAATACACCATAGATATACTGAAAAGATTCAGAATGTTGAACTACAAGTCCATAGTAACTCCAATGGATGCGAATTTGAAGAAGCTGAGAGATTCTGCTTCATATTCAAATTTGATCCGTCCCAACATGTATCCCCAGTTGATTGGGTCCTTGATGTATTTGACAAACACTAGACCAGATATTTGTTTTGTTGTGAATGCCCTCAGTCAGTTCATGTGCGAACCGAGGCAAATTCACTAAACTGTTGCAAAACATGTGTTGAGATACTTATGTGGCATTGTTTGCTATGATCTACGATATAATTCAGATTGTGACTTGAGATTACAAGGGTTTACAGACTCAGATTGGTCCCGATGCACTACAGATAGGAAGAGCACTTCAAGATGTGGATTCAATTTGGGTTCTGCAGTAATTTCCTAGTACAGTAGGAAGCAGAACTCAGTAGCTCTCTACAGAGACCGAGTATATGGCTGCCAATTCAGCAGCCGGAGAAGCAGTTTGGCTTAGTAAACTTCTTGCAGGATTGTTTGGCCAGAATCCAGAGCCAACTGTAATTCACTGTGATAACCAAAGTTGTGTGCAGATGTCAGTGAATCCTGTATTTCACGACAAGTCGAAGCATATACATATTCAATATCACTTCATACATGATATGGTGCAAAAAGGTGCAGTCGAGCTCCAGTATATTCCGACAGACAACCAGACTACAGATGTTCACACCAAGCCTCTTCCCAAGATGAAGCTTGAATACTTTCGCGGAAGACTTGGAGTAGAAGAGAACATATCCCTCCTTAAGAGGGAGAGATGACTGAGAGACATTTACCATACTTTTTCCCATGTACCTCTGCTTGTCTAGGTTCTCAGCCAAGTATAGGAGAAATCGCATTGGTAGATGAGACGGACAAGCAATAGATGGTCGGGTTCACACAGGTGCCTCTGCTCTTCCAGGTGCTCAGTCAAGTATGGGAGAAATCCCAAAGCCAGATGAGTTGGACAAGCAGTAGATTTTCATGGGATTACACAGGTACCTCTACTTGCTCAGGTTCTCAACCAGGTATGGGAGTATCCCATCGGTAGATGAGACGAACAGGCAGTAGATGGTCTTCCACATTTACTCGTTCAGGTTCTCAGTCAGGTATGGGAGTATCCCATCGACATATGAGACAAACAGGAAGTAGATGGTCGTGCACATTTACTCAGTCAAGTTCTCATCTAGGTATGGGAGTACACCATCCACAAATGAGACGAACAAGTAGTAGATGGTCGTACACATTTGTTCATCCAAGATCTCTAGCCAGGCATGGAAATATTCCATCGATAGTCGAGTGATAGGTAGCAGAAGATTTTCTCTCAGACATTCAGATAGAACAAATTCAAAAAGACAACCTTCACTATGTTTAGAGATGATAGAGACAGCATAGATGTACAGATGAAACCATGATCATGATGTTGATGAAGGCCCAAGAATACCTTCCTTGTTGAGAGGGAGTGTTGGAGTTTGTGCAACTTCAAAAGCTATCCTTATTGTTCTTGTATTGTACCTCCTACAGGGGATGAACTTATTGTAAACAATCATACAAACCCTAGAAGAACAATGTAGACTGTTGCCCACCTATTTCGACTAGGTGGCAACTCCATGTGCATGAAGATGTACATGATTGTACATGTGGCACCTTGGAAAAATCTGAGGATTTTTTCACTTCTGCAGGGCAATTGCCCCTTTGTAAAACGAAATGTCCGCTCCCCTGCGTGGGAAAATTAATGTAATTTTATGTACTAGTGTGGGTCATATGATATGGATGCCACACCATGGAACTGGTTGTTAGGGAAGTCCCCTCATCGAGTGTTTTTTCCCTTTCCAATTGATCTTGTTGTATAAACGATTTTAATTGGTTTGGTTTTTTACTCAAAATCCTCCAAAGTGGTGACGGGCGTTCTACCAGTCAAGTCCATGAGGTGGCTAAGGCTTCAAAAAATGATTCATGACCATGCTAGACATTTGTATAGAGTCTTGCGGAGTTTCGTTGTGTTGTTGTTTTTTTTTTTTTTTTTTTTTTGAGTTAATTAATTTCACCCCTTGGGGGTTAATTAACTCAGTTTTGATGTAATAATGTAATTGCTCAAGCATGGCATTTTGTAATAGGGGCTATGAATGCAAAGTAAAATTGCTATGAAACCCCCTAAGCCACTGCTTCGAGTCCCATGTCATTCTAACAGGTGGTTGAGGAGATAGACCATTTTTGTTTAAGCAAGGTATATTTTTCCTAGGGAATTAATTAATTTCCCTAAGTCAAAAATTCACATTTTTTTATTTTGAAGTAAAAAATCAAAAAATGCCATGGTAATTTGGTTTGGGGGTTGCTAAGCCTAGGAAAATTTATTCCAAATTTTTTCACCCCCCCATGGCCAAGATATAATTTTTTCAAGTTATTTTTTAATTTTTCCTAAGCCAAAATTGGAAAAATTTTAAAATATTAATTTGAAAAATTAAATCTAAGGTGAAATGTGTATTTAGCCTAAGTCTAAGGTTAAAAATTTATCTTGGATGTAAGTGGCTAAAGTCAAAGCCTAGTTAAGAGGTGATCCAAGTAAATGTCTGAAGATCTCCTAAGAGGGGCACCCCACCCTCTTGTCTTAATAAAAAGATAAAAATTAAAAAGATAAAAGATAAAAATAAATAAATAAATTAAAAATTTAAAAATAAAAAATAAAAAATAAAAGATTAAAAATAAAAATAAAATAAAAGATAAATAATAATAATAATAATAATAATAATAAAAGATAAAAACAAAAAATTAAAAATTAAAAATGAGAGATAAAATAAAAGATTAAAAGATTAAAAAATAAAAACATAAAAATAAAAAGTAAAAGATAGTAATTAAAAGATTAAAAAATAAAAACATAAAAATAAAAAGTAAAAGATAAAATAAAGTTTAAAAATTAAAAATATTAAATAAAAGATTAAAATATATAAAATTAAAGATAAAAATTAAAATTTGAGTCAAAGGGGGCCCCCACTTGGTCAAAAACCCTAGATCTAAGGGTGAAGAATGATTAAGACATGGATCAAGCACTCAAGCCATGGATTAAAAAGCAATCTAAGGGTGTAGATTGGTTGAGAGTGGTAAAAAAGTCAAATACCTAGATCTAGTGGTGGAGATCTAATCTAGATCTAGATCTAATCTTGGCCGTTGATCTTCAAGGGGTTGGGGTTGCTCCTCAACTATATAATGAGGGTCTCACTCCCTCATTTCCCATGCTCTCTCATACTATTGTTATGCTGCCGGAATATTTCTCCACTATTCTCTCACATTCTTTTGCCATTATAATGTTCTTGCCCTAGTTGGGCCACTTAATACAAGTAATCTTTGGAGGAGCTCTTGGTGTCTACATTTCATGCTTTTGTGAGGTAACCTGCTTTGTATTTGTTTTAGTTGCATTTGTATTAGCTTGGATAGCTCTCCACAAAGTATTTTGTGGAGAGACTTGTAGGTAGAAGTATTTCTACCTGCATTTGTGAGTAGATTAGTAAGATTCTACAAAGTATTTTGTAGGGTTTATTTATATGCTCACCTCTTTGCTTACATTTTGCAGCTCTTATAAGTGTATTTGCAGGGATCCAGAACAAAGGAGTACTTTCTCCATTGATCAAAACTCTGTTTTTCATTTTCGCACTTTTGTTTACAGGGGTTTTGAAACTCAGTTTTTACCACTGTATAGTGATAAAAACCTTAGTTTTAAAGCCCCAACCCTTAGTATATTAGTTTAGGCTTTAAATTCTGCTATTTATATGTTGCTTTCACTTTAAAAAATAGTCATTTCCAGCCATTTATTTTCTGTTTTCATTTTTCGCACTTTCTGTAAAAAGGGTTTTGAAACTCAGTTTTTATCACTGTATAGTGATAAAAACCTTGATTTTAAGGCCCCAACCCTTAGTACATTAATATGGACTTTTATTTCTGCTGTTCCAACATCATTTAGGTGGCTAGAAACTCATTTTCCAGCCCTCTAAATACCACATTACTGTCACTTTTTACATTCAGAATTTTTTTTTGTAAATTTGTAATTGTATAAATTTCAGCTGATATATATTTACACTTTGAGCTTAATCGTGGTATCCCACGTCTGACCTCAAAGGACCGAGGTCAGAACGCGAAGCGCTCAGAGTCGTGAAAAATATTTGTCTGTCATATATTTTTTATGTAAATTTGTAAATCTTGTACTAATGTTTTAACAACAGTTTTAGTGTTTGTTCTATGATTTTCAGCGAGGAATAGCTCGCTGGTTTTTGATAGGTTGTGCATAAGTAAAGGAGAGTTGCTGCCCAAAAAGGCACAAAATTTCCTCAAACTTCAACCGGCACAAAGAGGGGTTCAAACCCTCACCCCTCTTTCATTTTTCTGATTATTGTAAACCCCAAAGAGAGTTTCTTGGGGTATTCTTCAAAGCTTATAAGCTTTTCTAATCTATGTAAATAGATTAGGAAGTAAAGTAGATCAATAGTTCTATTTCCATTTACCCACCTATCTCTGTGACAGACTACCATCTCTGTCACAGAGATTGTTGTGCGGTTAAGCATTGTTCTAGTTAGTTACAGTTTCTTTCAAGTTCAGTTCTTTTTATTTTTCTGTTGAAAGAAATAATCATACAACTCACCCATCCTGTGTATCCTCTATCCACTTGTCATCTCCCTTTAGGGACTTCAAGCTAGATATGAAAAGCAGGAGAAGTGAGGGCTTAGGTAATTAAAGCAAGATTTTTATTTTTCCTGCTACAATCTTCAACACATTTTATTTTCAGTCCAAGATCGAATACCAGCACCTCCCATAAGGGACATCGCTTGGTGATCTTGTTGGTAACTTAAAATTTACTTTGCATCTTAATCACCCATATTAAAATTAACTTTTAAAAATTACCAACAACAACTTCCCACATCTTGCTCCTCTACTCGGTTATCACCCTTCGGGGTACTCCGAGATACGACTAGGGGAAAGGGAAGTCTTAGTTTAATAGGCATCCATCTAGCGATTTTCGAATTGATTAAAAACAGTGACTCGGAAGCTGCAAGGGGTAGTAGACCGAGGGGGTCTCTAGGCGCATCGACGTCCTCCTTGTGAGCACCGGGCCATTGGGGTTTGACCTGTGAGCTAGGGGTGGGCTTTGCTCCCACCTGTTGAGCGCAACAGCAATCCCTCTTCGGTTTGAGAAGAACTAGATCGGGGTAGTCACACCACCGGTTCTAAAACATAATCAAAGATTCCAACTCTAATAAAATTTATTAAAATTTACCAAGAGACATTGCAAAACGTCCTACAAACATTGGTCCATTTTTATCTTTGCCTTGCTGTTCAAGGTTTCACTACAAGCACTTTCACTCTTATTTTATTTGCAAGCTTTTCACTTTTCAATTACAAGTATTTACTTTCATCTTTGCAATTGTTCATGTGGTGAATGCTTAACCTTCATTAGCTGCTTCAAGTAATTTAACTTAAAGTCTTTCCTCTTTAATTTACTGTTGGTTTAATAATTTTCACTTAAAGTACTTTTCTGCTATCTTGTAAATCCTATTCATTTGTTTATATTGATAAATCATCTGTATATGGCTTAATATCTTGGTTCATTATTTATTTGCTCATTCATCTCATTGTACAACACCTAAGTTGTAGTTTGATTATAACTTAAATCTCAAATTCATTTATAAATTTGTAAAGATATATCTTTTGACTCCATTTAATCTAGGCATTGGTCTTGTAATTTTGTAATCTTAGTAAAAGATCCCTTTAACTAATAGTTAATAAATCTGGAACTTATTTTCCTGTAGGGACTACCCCCCTTGGCTCTGCTGGGATGTAGCCTAAACGGAGGAGTTGTGGACTGTGGTGACAGTGGTCCCCAGCTCTAACTTGCCCCCAAGGACACACAAAGCGGGTTGGAGACTTTCCCGTGTCTTAAAGTGTGTATTAGGCGGCAACATAGACCTTGGGGAGAAAAGTAAGCAATAGAAAAGATAAAATAAATTATAAAATATAAATTATATTGCTCCCCCAGAGAAGTCGGCCCCAGTTAAAATTATTAGTGGAAAATTTGTATAAATAGGAGGCACCCCTCATTATTCCACACAGCAGCAGCACAGTGAAGTTCACAATTTTCTGGAAGAGGAAGAAGTTCGCATATACTACAGAAGAAAACTGTTTTTTAGGGTTTCTATCTTTGGAAAGCTTTTCCATATTTTCTCTTCTTCTTCATTGTACTCTGATCTCAGAATTATCATCTCTAGACAAAGGTTGTTGGGTTTTTCTCCCATTTGGGTTTCCCACGATAAAAATAATCGTGTTATTGTTTTGTGCTTTGTCTATCTTCTAGTGATCCTATTGGTAAATACAATTAAGATATACTACTATAATCTTATGAAAATCTAACAAATAGTCGATGGTAGATGACTTGTCGGTCTAAAGTTGCCGATAGAATGATGAAAATTCATTGTCTACTTGATACAACTGAGGCCAAGTGGTGGTGTCATATCCCTGCATACTCATCACTGTAACAAGGAGAGTAATGGGTGGTCAACTTAGACAATCAGCTGCGGCATTGGCTTTGCCTTTCCGATACTTAATTACAAACTGGAATTATTGCAGGTAATTAATCCAATTAAGTTGTCGGGTTGTGTGCAACTTGGACTGGGACAGAGTGAACTGTAGGGATTAATGGTCGGTATGAACGACTGTTTCCTTCCCAAAGACATAGTGTTTCCATTGCTTGAGTGCTTGAACAATGGCGTAAAGCTCCTTTTCATATGTCGAATACCTTCTAACAATGTCATTGAAGGTTTTGAATGAAAAGCGATTGGGTGACCGGGCTGCATGATCATCGCACCCAAGGCATAGTCTGAGATGTCCATCTCAATCTCGAAAAACTAATGCAAATCAAGTAACACAAGTACTGGTTCAGTACAGATTTTGTGCTTAAGCTGCTCAAAAGCTTGCTATTGTGCTTGGGTCCACTTGTAAACAGTGCTTCCATTCCCTCTAGTCAACTAATTCAATGGTTAGGCTATGTAACTAAAGCCGAGTACAAATAGTCAATAAAAAATTTCCAAACCAAGAAAGCTTCTTAGTTCGTCACTGTTCTCAGGGATGGGCCAGTCTTTGAGGATTTGTATCTTTTCTGAGTCGACGTGAATGTTTGCAGAGTCGATTACACACCCCAAGTCTTTGATGTTGTTCATGGCAAATGAACACTTATCTAGATTAAACTAAAGTTGACGTTGTCGGAGGATGTCGAGGACTTGTCGGATCTGTTGAACATGTTCCTCCCACGTTCTACTATAAATCAAGATGTCGTCGAGATAGACAATGATAGATTTGCCTATAAGAGGCCGCAACACATCATCCATGTATTGCATGAAGGTTACAAGTGCATTGGTTAAACCGAAAGGCATGACTAACCATTCAAACAATCATTCCTTGGTCTTGAAAGCAGTCTTCCAGACATCTGAGGGCTCAATCGAAAATTGATGATATCCTGACTTAAGATCAAGTTTAGTAAAGAATTTAGCACCTTTCAGACAATCAATCAATTCATCAATTCTTGGCAAAGGGTATCGATTCTTCACCAAAATCTTGTTAAGTGCCCTGTAGTCGATGCACATGCACCAAGTCCCATCTTTCTTTGAAACAAGAACTAGACTTCCACAACGAGAGGAGTCAGGGCGGATATGGCCCTTGTTGATCAAATCTTAGATTTGTCGACGAATTTCTTCATTCTCGATAATGGATCTCTAGTAGACAGATGCATTAGGTAGAGAAGAACCAGGACCGAGTTCAATGGAGTGTTTTACATGGCAATGTAGCGGCACTCCATGGGGTGATTTGAAGATATTTCGGTATTCTTCAAGAATGTTGTTGATTTGTTGTTGTTGTCAGGAACTACAGTTATCAACTGATTGACAAGTTGCGACAGTCTTCCTAGAATGCTAAGGCTTGATCATGATCAATGCGAATTTATGACGGGGGAAAATAGGTTTAACTGAATGAGTAGAGTTCTGTTGTGACAGAAGCAATTTAGAGTATGTTGACAAATCACAGCAATAAAGCAATAAGAATATGTTACAGACAAAATGCAAGAATTCGAAACAAATTTCTTCTATCACTTCTCTATGTAATATGTTACATGCATCACTCCCCCTATAATACATTAATGTATAATGTACAGGTTTATATAGAGTGTACTGGAATGCTTGGGTGGCTGCATGTTACGCTCAGTTACAAGAGAAGTTGTAACGATTATAGAAGCACAACCGTCACAATCGACTAGAAGTGAGAGTGTCGATTTGTTGCAATCGATCAGTTGTCGTCGGTGTGCAGTAGTCGGTGTCGATGGAGCATGTTGGAGTCGTCGGTCTTTGACAAGTTATGTTGTGGTCGGTTTCAACAGATGCAGTATTCAGCGTCAACGGAGCATGTTGGAGTCGTCAATCTCGATAGTTTATGTTGTCGGTTTTGGTAGTTGTCGGTCGTTGTCTTCGACAAGTGATGTTAGAAGTCGACTAGGACTACGCCAACTAGTCGAACAAACCAATCGACTTCCTAGATGGATCAATTTGCCCAAGGATCTAGAAAGCACTAATCACTTTTCCCAAGATTCTACAACCAAAACCTATAAAAATTTCCTTCACTCTTTTTGCATTAGGGTAGTAACTGGTAAGTAAAATCAAATTCAAGAAAATTTCCAAAATAGAGGAAATCCCAAAAATATTTCAAAATTTTTTCTAGATCTAGTTTTAGTACTAGATAAATTTTCCTTAAGAATTTGGTATCATGGTTTTAATTTTCAGCTATTTTTCAAAATTTCCTGTAGGTTAGTTTTTTGTTTTCTGCAATTTTTAGACAACATAACAACCCTAAAGATCTTGAAATTTCTATCTTTAATGAGGTTTCTTCATGTTAAAACACACTAAAAAAATTATGGGTATTTTGATCTATCTTTTGTGGTGTTTTAGCCATCTAAAGGTCATCCAAACAGTAAAATTCGATTCTGAAAATTAATTTTCTGCAAAATACCAATTCTGGATAATACATTCTAAAATGATCTAACACATGGAAACTTGGGTTTTTATGCCTTGCAAAGGATATTCCTATGTTGGATGACTAAATCTACCACATATCTTCAATCCTATTAAAAAAAGCTAAAACATGATCTCTATAATTTTTCACCCATCAATTACTTCTAAATCATAGCTAGAGTTCTACTATTTAATATCTGCTTGTTGAAACTTGAAACTTTTGGCTTGTACTAAGTATGAGTGTTAGTCTGTTATAATGTCTGTCAATTTGCTATTTATGTTTGAATGGCTCTGGATTTTGTTATGGTTTATAGGTTCTTTGTGGCTGCTTAAAACAAGATGAAGGAAAGTTGTTGATCTTTAAACAAAATTCAACAAGCTATGTTATGGAACTTCTATTTTTTACCCAGAACTTATAGAATCAGGATGAGAAATTCTCTCCAGCATCACTGGAATGATGAGCATGTCTTTAGGGATTCATAT
Source organism: Pseudotsuga menziesii (assembly GCA_001517045.1). Lineage (NCBI taxonomy): Eukaryota > Viridiplantae > Streptophyta > Pinopsida > Pinales > Pinaceae > Pseudotsuga > Pseudotsuga menziesii. Next base: position 215,860 of record LPNX011166205.1, read on the forward strand.
TAAGCCTCGATGGCTGAATCACTTAAGGTGAATGATAAACCTAGAGAATCACAACTCAGATCAAAATGAGCTCTAGATAGGTATGAAACAAAAAAAGAAGAAGCTATGTATATGATATTATGATCAACCTATCAATCCAGGCCTCAATCGGTCCACAAATGAGATCATATAAAACTATATCATAAAGATAGAATTGATTGCTAGTTTTTTAGACAGTTCCAAGGCACAAAAGCAATCACTTTACGTTCTTAGATCATTGAATTGAAGAAGACTTTGAATAGAGGAAGACATATCTTGAAAATTGAATTTCAAAAATGAAAAACATCGTAAAAGTACCCAGTTAAATTTAAATACGTTCAATATATATAATTTAATCTGCACCACAATCCATCAACATAGATATTATAAGAAACTTACCATCAAAGGGATACTCATATAGAACAGCACCTAAACCATCCACAATAGTCTTAAAGTTCAGCTCGCTGACAGTTGAATTTAGTGCATTATCGAAAAAGTCCCTTAATGCTGGAACAATAGGTGATACATCTATATCAGGTGATAGAAAATCCAAGGCATAGTAATCACGGGCCATAGCTTCATAGTCCCGGTTAACCATGTGAACTACATGACCAATGATGGCAAATCTAGCCTGTTGGGGGGTTTCACTCATCATTCCAAAATCCAAAAATGCAAGTTTTCCATCAGCTGTGGCAAGAAGATTCCCTGGATGTGGGTCTGCATGAAAATAGCCATGTTCAAGTAGCTGCCTCAGACTGCATTGGATGCCTATGTTCACCATATCTATAAGTTCCAGACCTTGTCTTTTTATGGCTTCCTGTTCATTCAGCTTAACACCCTCTATCCAATCCATTGTCAAAACTTTCACACTAGTATAATCCCAGAAGATATCAGGGACAAGAACATCTGGCCTGTCTCCATACAGCTTTTTAAACTTTATTGCATTTTTAGCTTCCTACATCTCGAAAGCAATGTTGGTATAAAAATAGGCAATAATAAAAACATTTGATCAGTACATCCATAGTTGCAAATTTGCCTTTCTCCATTCAACTAAAGCACATGTATGGATACCTCAATAAAGAGAAACTGTGCAAAAGTCAAAGAAAATACTAATAAATAAAACTGTATCTTTCATCTCTTCTTTGTAGAACAAGCAAAAGACATTTCAAATCACAATATTAAACAGAACAGAAAAAAGCAATTGCATGCACTTAAGAATCAAGATATATGTTTATTTCTATAAACCTGCATAAACAGAGAATAAGAGTTACCTGCACATAGTTGAGTTCCTGGTATACTCTTCTAGCAAACTCATCTACAAGAGCAACAACATCAGAGGTGACAACATCTACATACTCATTAATAAGCTTACCCAGGCCCCGCACCAAGTAGAAATCTAGCTCAATGGCTTCTTCAATCTCAGGCCTCTGCACTTTAACGGCAACCACTTGTCCAGAGTATCTTAGGCAAGCTTTATAAACCTGGCCCAAACTTGCTGCTGCAATAGGGGACTCTGAAATAGCCGAGAAAATTGACTCAAGTGGCAATTCCAACTCCCTTTCAATACATGCAAAGGCATCAACATTTGGAAAAGTAGGAAGGGCATCCTGCTTGAATCAAAGTAAGTCAATATATGCTTATGAATAGAACTCAATGTTGATAACTACTAAAGCAATTCAGCATGTAAACTGTAAAATAAACATGCTGCTCAAATCAAGAATGACAATAGCTAGAAGCAACACATAACATAAACTGCACAAGATAAAATAGTTGACATTTAGTCAGTTACACGCATTACGTATTTCCATTTTCCATTTTCCCAGATTGGATTTCTAGATAATTGAAATGAGTACATACTACAACCCCTGTTGAATAGTTGTCACACCGTCAGAGTTGATCCTATTGCATGTCCCTTTTGAGCAAATGTCCAATCCTTGTGATCCATATCTAGTTGTGCCTTCGTGATTTCAGAGGCGTGTTTGGTTGTATGATGAACCAAATGTGATGATGATGTATCAATTGTATCTTTCACTAGACCATGCTTATTGGACTATGTAAAGTGTTTTCTTTACTTAGGTGGTTCTCGAGACCCTTAAAGTTTGTCATGGCAGGTCCTTCTAGGTTCTGCTTCAAGGCCAGTTCTTCCCTTGTGGCTCGTTCTAGCCACTCTCATGGAGATCATTTAATATTGAGGTAGAAGCCCTGGGATCTTGGGATAGGTCTATTGGGACACATGACTTAGAGTTTCCCTAGGTTTTTTCCCTTTACCTTTTGTAGAAGTTGTGCTATGGTATTATAAAGGTTATATACCTAGAGAACATTTCCCCTTTAGTAATAAGCATGGATCTATGTATATGCATCACATTTTGGACAAGGTGATGAGTCCCCTAGCACTTTGGGTGTCATTTGCCATGTTATTGACACAAAATCATAAAGACACACCCTCATGTGGAGCTCCCTCCCTTCTCTACATAATTTTATGCATCTGGATGTGTGAGGGATTCCACCCTGAAGCACTTGGCCTCTTCTAGGCATTTTCTCCTTGCATCATGGTTTGTTGGAGGATGGCATGTCATCCTAGCTAAACAAATCCCTCCTTCAGCACACATTTAAGTCACATGTGGGACATATCCCTAGAGCTAATGGGACTGTCTCCTGTCTTGATGAGGTTGTTCTCTTCCCTACACATAGATCTATCAGTTAGTTGAGGTTTTTGACTCCTCACTCCATGGGATATGACTGTTGGCACATTCTTTGAGAGGTTATTACACATTGGAGACCACAGTTGGATCATTTTATTGCCATTTGGATGGGATGTCTCAATCCTTGAGCCTCATGTGGGGGAGTTTGTTGAAGATTGATTAGGCTGTTTTGCTATTGTTGAAAGCATCCACCATTGAGGAGGTTCCTTGCACCCATTTCTATGCCTAGGAAGCTAAGCATTGAGCTTGGACTTGGTCTTTTCCCTCTTTCACTAGATGCACCCCACTTCATGGAGCATATTCTCTTGATATTTGTATAGGTGGCATAAGCACCTTCTATTTTATGCATTGCGGTGTTTTAAAAACTAGCAGCTAGGACTCGGAACCAACTGGTTTGATAAGGTTGTTGGATGAGGGTTTTGAACCATTAATCCTTTCATGATGTTTTAGAGCAGCTCCAACCTCATTGGACTTCATATGCAAACAGTACAATTTTTTATCCCATTCAAAATTCAACAGACTTTAGGATTTTAGGATTGCAACGTTTCCACTGGATTCTATCATGTATGAGGGTTAGGGATTGGAATTTAATCAAGCACATCAACCTCTCTATGTACCTTGATGTTGGTGGTGCTAATTGTTGAAGTTGATTGAACTACTTTGTCATGACCTTAATAAAACTGTACCTTCAGTCAAGCAAAATCACTTATTAAGCATGGGAAGCTTTTTCTACCTTATTTTAACGCTTGGATTAGGAAATTTCATCAAAATTGTAGGGTGTTGACTAATGTCATTGGAGGATCAACTTCGAGATTCGAGGTAGAGGCAAGGGCTAGAGTCTAGAGGTACTATTGATGAATAAGATCCTAATATAGCAATGGTTTTGATAATATTTAGTTATTTGTTGTAGCATAAGTTTTTTGGACTCTATAGGCCATTTAGAGCCTCTTTGTTTATGTATTTTGGGTCAGATATGGATTGTGCTCAATGTTCTATGAGGAGACCCCCGCCCTCCACACCCCCTATTTGCCTCAAACCATCTCCATTGAGCATTGTGAGCGATAGGAGGTTTTGGAGCAAAATTGAAGGCTGAGCAATTAGAGGTTTTGGAGCTTGTTGGGCAATCTTCTTGGACTGTTTGTACTGGATTTGGCATCTGATTAAGGAGGCTACAACCTAGCTTAAAAAAGTTGTTGTCCATCTCATTGTTACTTGTGGCCATTAAGTTGTTTTGTTGGTTTCTTTTCTCAACTTTCCATTGTCCCAGTACAACAATCAACTATCTAGGTATGTTACTATCCAATTGCCGCTTAGTAGCCTTAGTTGACGAGAACGCCATAAAGAATACAATAAACATCCAAGTGGAATCTAATCTAGGAGGATGGCTAAAAGTATGGTAACGAAGCCAAAAGACCTCATGCATGTATAAACTTTAAAGGTAAGCATCTCTGGTCAGGATAAGTTGGGGCCCTACCATAGTTATCAGAACTGGATCAGTGATCATACCAGCCAACCACAGAAACTAGAACTAGAACCGGACAAAAACTAGATCACAAAACCAATTGACCAAATTATACATAAGTTATTCAAATTTTGAATATATATATATATATATATACACGCGTGTGTTTGTGTGCATACATGAGAATTCAAACCATTATACACAAATATGCAAAGTTTCTTGTGTATATAACAAGTAAGAGTGCATACAACCAAAATAGCACCAAGTGCAATCCATATCTAAACCAAAGTACATCAATAAATAGGCTATAAATGGCCTCTACGATCAAAATATAAGCATATAACTATAGTCTATGTTGCCACCTAATTTGCACCTCGGGTCACGTGGTAGAAATCTTCAAGCCACTGGGTGCGACCTTAGGGGCAAGCTCAAGCCAAGTGTTGTCACCTGATACTCAACTCCTCCGTCTAGGCTAACTCCTAGCGAAGCCAAGGGGGGTGGTCCCTAATAAAATAAAATCTATGGTTATTAATCTATCAAAGGAAAGACTAATTCTAGGAGTTAATATGAAATGGATAAAATATCACAACGAACTATTGCAAGACAGAGATCACATCAACAACATATGATAATGTAAACATCATTCACGGCGTTTTGCGAAATTGATTTAAGCATGAAAAAATGACATAGACCAGTGTCGATGAATATGGGGTACTTGTAAAACTGGAGTGTTGTTGTGTCGTGTAAGTATTGTAGTTGTCTCGTTGGTCAGTTTTAGATTTATTAATGAGTGATTAAGGGAGTGGAAAAATTCTTGGTCGATTTTATTAATATGGTAGTGATCTAGATTATTAGAAGGGTGAGGGAATTCCAAATATACTCAAGGGGTACGCAAAATATGTCTAGAATTGCTTAGAGGTGGTTCTCACAGTGAAATGTGGGCTAAACCGGAGCCACAGGGGTGTGTCCAACACTACACCAAGCGAGGGTGTGGCCTAATGGGGCCCAGGCTACACCATGTTACATCTAAAAATAGTGAATAAATAGGTAACCATTAATAATAGTAGTTAATAATATTAAATAGAGTTTATGAAGAGAAGTGTCTCTTCAATATTTGATGGCCAAGACATATTTAAAGCGGCCATATCCATTGTAATCAATCATCCATTTATATATTAATCATTTATTCATTCATATTTTGAAGATGGAACATCTTCCTCCTTAACTCGGATACGGTGTAACATTTCACATGATGCTTTCTCTCCTTTTCTCTATACAACTTAACATGTGCATCTTCAAAAGTTGGAATCATGGCATAGGTCCAATCCATTTGAATAGATCCTCCAAGGGAAGCAGCCCATTTTCTTAATAACAACATTCCCCATCTGTCAGGCACATCTGTGACCACTATGTCCATGGTTACACCTATGTCAGGGTATGCAGCTAATTTGACTGGAAAGTTCAGAATTATACCCACAACATCAATTTCTCTCAATTCCATGGCAAATACATTTTGATATGGCCTTGAAATTGTTAACCCATTTGTTCCATGACTCTTCTAGTCGTGACATTAGATGATTCACCAGAATCAAGCATGCAATTGTGCAACAATTTACTATTTGCAATTAATGATATGTAGAAGATAAGATGGTCTTCTTTGTTAGGATCCCTACTATGCGAAATAATAGGAACATCTTCATTGAAGTTACTCTGTTTTTTGTACAAGTTTTCTATGGGTTTGTCCATCACATTTTCTTTTGACTTGACAAGCTTCTCCTTAGGTTTCTCAGTAAATGTTTTAATTCTCTCAGTAGATATTTCCTCAGACTTTTCAAACATTTTTTCCTTAAGTTCCTGTAAGGTTTTAATGAAAATATCTCTTTGACTAGGAATTTTAAAGATCTCAATGATTGGGACAAAAATTTTAGCACTTGATAACCAATTACCCAAATCAATGTTCAAATCTAGAGGGGTAGGAGTCTTTACCTTTGGCATATGTTGATTTGATTTGGTTGGGGTCAAATTTTTCTTCCTCTGATAAACAACACCTTTGTACCTCTCCATAATCTGTTCAGGTGTAGATTTTTCACCAAAAGTCTTTGTTGCATTATCTTTCTCCTTACTGTAATCCCTTGCTTGCTTCCATTTTTCTCTTGAAATAGGATGAATTTTTCCTACATTGTTTATGTAATCGTGATATCTAGGATAACCCACAAAGTTTTTCATTTCCATTTGTTCTTTTTCAACAATGTAGCCAAATTTTGGACAAGTGAATTCCTCATGAAATTCATCACAATGCCGACAATACAGAGGAACCTCATCAATCACCACATTGTTTGTTTCAAGTTGATTTGGAGGTCTCTACTCATAGGGAGGATACTTCTTTTTCCATTCCTAGTTTTGTCTAGGTTGGAAATTTCTATGATTTTGAGAAACTTGTGATTTTTCCATGTTGTTTATCCTATTCTGCATTGCATTCATCTGGGAGGTACAATTTATCATCATTTGCTTCATCATGTCCACTACTTCTTTCATTGATTCTTTACCTTCATCTTTGCTGTCAGGTTCTACTTCTTTTCCTTTGGCATCATGAGGTTTGGAAGAGGATGTGGTGCATCTGACAAAGCCAGGGATATTAGACTTTCCTAAATATTGCATGTTTCTATCTATCTTTTCAGCCATTTCCATGGATTTCTTCAGGTTGTCTAGCCCCTTGTCTCTAAGTTGATGCCTCATTTCAACTTCGAATGCTTCCATATAATATATGAGAATTGAGGTATCATATGGTTTGATATCAGCACGGAATCTGCCAACCATATCACTGATCCAGGAGGATCCAAGAAGGCAAAATTTTTTAAGTCCTCCAATCTCAGCAAAAACAGCACCAGATCAAAGGGCTCGTCGAGACGATTCCAACGGCGTTCGTTTCACCTCAAACGGACTCCGTATGAGAAAGTTATCGCGCTTTGTTGTATTGATGAAACAGGCAAAATGGGGGTGCCACGTGGCACCACTGGCAGGGTGACACGTGGCATCCATACAAGATGACGAGGTATTGACATGGGCCAATGAGGCTGAGACATGTGGCAACTCCCGGTTGGTTAATGCATTCCACGTGGATGATAAGTGGTGAGGTGGCATCAAGTTGGCACCTAACAAGGCATTGACATGGACCAATGAAATGGAGACACGTGGCAACTCCTGGTTGGTTGATGCATGTTTATGCAAAAGTATTCACCACATGTTAAGGGCTTAAATTGGGTTTGTGGAGCGCCACCACATGTGGCATAACAAATTTTGGTTATGGCTTACCACGTGCTATTAACAAACGTTGGTTATGGCGCTTTGTTACATGCCACCTAATATGGGGTGGAGACCATGGTTTTAAAACAACTTTCAACGGATTACATGCCATAGGGTGGAGCGCCACCACATGTGGCATAGCAAAATTTTGGGCTAAAGTTTTAAAAAGTGGTTTGGTATGGTTTTAACCATATGAAAATCCAACCAAAAGGGAATGCCTTTTTAAAAGGGTATTTTAAATATGTTTGTTTTTATT
>LPNX011166205.1:228159-387185 GCA_001517045.1 Pseudotsuga menziesii
ATTTGGCATAACAAATTTTGGTTATGGCTTACCACGTGCTATTAACAAACGTTGGTTATGGCGCTTTGTTACATGCCACCTAATATGGGGTGGAGACCATGGTTTTAAAACAACTTTCAATGGATTACATGCCATAGGGTGGAGCGCCACCACATGTGGCATAACAAAATTTTGGGCTAAAGTTTTAAAAAGTGGTTTGGTATGGTTTTAACTATATGAAAATCCAACCAAAAGGGAATGCCTTTTTAAAAGGGTATTTTAAATATGTTTGTTTTTATTTATTAAAAAAACAAACCAACTACATAAAAACCAATTTGGAGAGTTGTAACCATATGCCTATTTAGGCAACATTGTTGTAACTTGAGAAACCATGAGGATCATGTGAGAGGAGTCCATACAAGCTATATAAACCCATTCATTTGCCATTTCCCACTCATGCTTTGGAGTGGAGACTTTGTAGCTAAAGGAGAGAAGGGAGATTGCGTAGTTTTGCAGGAGGAAGGTACGAGTGTTTATACTCGTTTTACACCGTCTTCATGCTTCGGAGTTGCTGGAAGCAGTCTTGTTGTGTTTTGGGCAGCGGTTCTCTTCCTGAACATTGTCGCCAAGGTATCATTGTATCATTGCCATGTATTTTGCCTTATGCTGAGATTATAGATCGGCCCTCCTATTGAGAAGCAGGCCCAGAGACGTAGTCCATCCTGGACGAACTCCGTTATCAACTTGTTGTTTTTATGTGCGTGTTGTCTATGCTGTTTGGTTCTCTGCTTATGGATTTGTGAGCTTCGTTCATGCTCTTTATGCAATTCATGTTAACGTCGTAGAGTAGCAAAGATCTTGTTTTCGGATCAATCACTGAATTTTTTATTGAACTCTTCAATGGTTTCATTCTCATTCTTCTTCGTATTTGTTAAGGCGGCCAACAGGTGCCTTTTTTCCTTCTTATCCCCCCATCTTTGATTGAAAGCGGTTTTGAAATCTTTGAAGGTCTTGATACCGTTGTCGTCTAAGGAGGTGAACCATTCAAAGGCATCGGCTTCGAGAGATAAGGCAAAAAGCCTTATTTTGACATCTTCGTGGTTCACATTGTGGCACCATTTATTGTAGCACTGCATAAAATCCAACAAGTGAGATTTAGTAGTTATAGCATCATTACCATGGAAAGATGGAACCTTTTCAATGGCTTTATCAGGGATGTTATGAGGTTGACCAATTATGGCAGACTAATCCAGTGGTTTAACAAGATACCCATGGTACTAGGTGGATTATTTGATTGAGAATTATCAACAAATAAAAAGTGAATGTCCAAGATTGACTCAGATGAGAGATCTTCAAGGATTTTACGAGAAGCTAGCTTGCTTTTCTTCCTATGGTAAACTTGTTCAGGTTCATGAATGAACTGAAGCAAGCTTTCAGATTTTCTTCTTGTAGAACGCCTTGGTAAAGTTAAGGGTAATGGAGTCGCCAGATGATCTGAGTAAGTTTACAACATTCATCAAACAAAGCAAAAAAAGAAAAAAGAAAAATCAAAGGTTGTATTCCGGGAATAGAAATATTTTTCCCCAACAACGACGCCAAAATGTTGTCGCCTAATTCCCACCTCGGGTCACATGGCAGAAATCTTCAAGCCACTAGGTGCGACCTTGGGGGCATGCTCAAGCCAAGTGTTGTCACCTGATACTCAGCTCCTCCGTCTGGGCTAACTCCTAGCGAAGCCAAGGGGGGTGGTCCCTAATAAAATAAAATCTATGGTTTTTAATCTATGAAAGAAAAGATTAATTCTAGGAGTTAATATGAAATGGATAAAATATCACAACGGACTATTGCAAGACAGAGATCACATCAATAGCATATGATAATGTAAACATCATTCACGACAGTTTGTGAAATTGATTTAAACATGAAAAATGACATAGACTAGTCCCGATGAATATGGAGTGTTGTTGTGTCGTGTAAGTATTGTTGTTGTCTCCCTGGTCAGTTTTAGATTTATTAATGAGTTTTTAAGGGAGTGGGTAAATTGTTGGTCATTTTATTAATATGGTAGTGATCTGGATTATTAGAAGGGAGAGGGAATTCCAGATACACCCAAGGGGTATGCGGAATATGTCCGGAATTGCTTCGAGGTGGTTCTCACAGTGAAATGTGGGCTAGTCGCATGGGTGTGTCCAACACTACACCAAGCAAGGGTGTAGCCTGACGAGGCCCTGCGGTCACTGTTTAGTGGTTCCCGCTTCACTTGAAGACTTTGCCCACAACTTAGCAATATTCGACAAAACATTGGATTTTTGTTTGGGGATAAATTAAAAGATGAGACTAATTACTAGTCACTCAGATCCTTTTCTGATACAACCAACTGATCAAACGAAGCTGCAGTGGAAGTAGAGCATACGAGGATAAGAACCTTGTAAATTTTTAAGAATTTTTTAACAAATTTTCTTGTTTATTAAAACCCCAAGAGTCTTTTTCACGTACGTAAACCTTACTTGGGAAGGAAAGGGGGTTAGTTTGCCAAAAAGTTAAAAAAAAGAAATGAAGTAGTTTTTAATTAATCTACCATGAATCTCTTTCCCCCTTTCGGGATACTCAAAAGAGCATGGGGTAAGTATTTCTTTTCTTCCAAAATGAAAAAAGCAACTAAACTATCAAAGAGAAATTAAACTAAGCTAACTAAGCACACCGCGCCGATCCCCGATTGGGGACTGAGAAGGATTTATATAGCCCTCCCGATCTCTTTTTATTACAACTGTTACAACCTTAAAATAACTCTTTTTGGAACACCCATGATCTTCATAATCTAGATCAACAGATTTACAAGTTTTCTTTGAAAAAAATAAATGGAGAGAAGGGGGATGAAAGAAAGGGGTAAGTGTAGAGTCCCTAATTCGCTTGAAACTTCGAAATTTGAGCAGCGTGGCTCTCTACCTATTCGACAAAAGATAATAAAAAAAAGCCAACGTCTTTATTAGAAAAATGCTCCCAAACACTTTAAGATAGATAGATAAGATAGATAATTTATTAATGTCCACTAATGACCACAAAGTAGGTCAACGGGACTGTCGGTTACAATGATAGATTATGCATGTGGGAAGATCAAACGATCTCCCTTAAAGAGAAAGGAAATACAATATAACAATGAAGTAAACAAAAGTAAAGCTAATCCTGTCGAGGTAGGCAGGAGCATGGGTGCAGTCCTGTTCCGGTTCCAATCATGTAGTCCTGTGGGACATCGAGGGTTTTGACGTGTGGGACACTGAGGGTTTTGACGTATGGGACACCGAGGGTTTGATCTTCCGAAAGAAATCTGAAAGAAAAAGAGCAAGCAAGCTCTTTGCTTCTTCAAATCAGGTGACCTGCAGCTAGCAACATACTTGCACACAACCCATTAAATCTAGAAATGAAATAAGACAGAAACCAAGAGAATATGAGCATAAGCAAATGATACTTACTGCAAAAAAAAGATTAACTAAATCAAACAAGTTTTAGTAATCCTTCCTACAAAATTGATACCAATCCTACCAGTAGGCTAGATTTTCATCAAGCAAGTGCACAAAGACTAAATACATATTACCTCATGAAATCGAGATAATACATCTACCCAATTGATAGCATCACACAACATAGACTTCCAAAGCCTCTTTTATTCTCAAGAACAAAAAGATAGTACAACAATTACAATTCTCTAGCCTCTTGCTCAATAAACTCTGACTAGTTTCAATGGGGAGAGAGCTGCTCAATTTATAGCATGAATGAGGCCCAAGGGGTGCACCCACCACTGAGAGAGCAAGTTGAGTTATGGAGATAATTGAGGGAAGTGGTTGGAGTGATTACAAAGGGGCAGGCACCACCTCTCATGAGGTCGGCGATCTCATCCCCATATTCACCACCTCTCACATAAACAAGTCACCAATCTTCTACCTACTAAACGTCACCCACCTTTACACGACTCACAGCCTCCTTCACATGGGTGATTTCCACATCATTGCATAAACCTTGAACTCTAGATTTTGTTTTTTAATGAATTCGCAACCCACCTTAATGGTCCAACGTGTACATATCCAATGGTCACTTGCCATTTCAAACAAGTCGCACATGAGCATGGTGGGCAAATTTTTAGATTTGGGATGGTTCGCTAGAGTCCAAAAAATCAACCAAAAAATGACGCCTTTGCTTATGGATGAGGTCACCTTCATGGGGGACAAGAGTGCCATGTCACCCCAACATGTTTCAAACATGTTATTTTGACATTTCACTTACTTTGTCCAATGCCAAAATGCCGCATTATTAGCATTAAAATGCCATTTTGATGCTCTGTTAGCTAAAAATGACCTTAAGTGATTTTTTGATCACCCGGAGTGTATGAAAAGTGGGACCCGGGTAAAGAGTATGCTCTGAAAACGAGCATCTCCATGCCAAATTTTGTCTATGGATCAAGCTTTTATGCCATTTACAATTTTTTAATTGAACCATTAAAAAATGGTCTAAAAAAGTGGAAAAAAAATTATTTTCTTAGAATCGAACAAAAACTTAGGGCGACCCAACAAATGTCCATACGACTCGAAATCCATGTTTAGCACGTTCATATACATTGACACGTGAACTTTAATAGCCTTCCAGGGTTTGAACACCAAGACGACCATTCTAGCTTTGGAGGAGCAAGCGAAAAACTCGAAAATTATGCATCGCTTATTCAACATTACATAATTAACAAGGGAAAAAACATCTTGGAATAATTGGCTTGATAACCAAGTCCTAGGAAGCCAAGTTCTTTACAAACAAAAAACCGTGCTAACACATTTTTTACAATTTCCCCAAGGGGGTATGAAAATGCGGTACAAAAAATAAGAGGGCCAAAAAGGCCTAATGGACTTCTGAACTCTGAATTTTTAACAAGTACTTTGTTCATCTTTGGCGACTCACTGAAAGTCCAACTAGATGTCTGTAACAATCTAAACTCTAGACTCTACAATATAATCATATATAACAAAATCATTTGAATCCTCATGCTCAAAGTTAAAATCATCATCTATGTCCTCAACAAAAGTAGATCGAAAATAGGGATTAGGAGCCTGGCTTGATTGTCCTAGGCCTGAAGGCACATGCCCAACACCAATGTTTGCATCCTCTGGCTGTGGAAGTGGGTCCAAGTTCATCCAAGACAAAGGAGTTCAATAATCAGCACCACCAACATCAAAGTACATAGAGGGCTTGATGTGCTTGATTAAATGCCAAAACCATACCCTCATATATGATAGAGTCCAATGGAAATGTTGCAATCTTGAAATCCTAAAGTTGTTGAATTCTATATGGGATAAAAAATTCTATTGTTTGCATATGAAGTCCAAAAAGGTTTCAAACATATCCTAAAACAATTAATGGTAATGTTAAAATTTTAACCAAAAGGAGAATTTAATATTCCCATTAATATTATTTTTAAATTCCATATACTAAACTATGGCATACTGCCATGTACCACACCAGCTGGATTAGGCATTTAAGGCAAGGCCGATTCTGTACGGAACCGGTTGGTTTAGGTAAAAAATCGACCATTTCTGGTTTGAGATGTCAATTTGGACCAGAAACCCCTCTAAATTGGTTGGATCAGTCAGTTTTGGCAAAATTGATTAAATTCTAATAACACTGGGCCCTACCCTAACCCCCCTACTTTATCAATGTACAAGGCCATAAGGCCCATTAGTTAGTGGGTAGTGTCTTAATGCAAAAGGGCCTTCATTCATGAATAAAGGCCCCTGCGTGGTTGACCCTCATTAATAGAAAGACCACAAGTAGTTAGGCCTCGAGCTATTGAAGCACTAAATATAGAATAATAAGTTATGTAATATGAATCAAGAAGTGTCATTGTATTTGATCCTTTGCTCTTAGAGGCTGAGGCAAGTGAACATAGCTATATCTATTTTATCTTTTATGTCTTATGTTTTTATCTATGTTCTCTGAATTTCTAGGTTTAAGTATATTACAAGTGGTATCAAAGCTCCTTCTTTATCCAAAAGGGACGAATTTTTAAAAACTAGGGTTTGGCAATTTCAAACAAATCATCTTGGTATTTTCACTCCAATTATTTCTATTAAGTTTCAAGGTTTGAAATTTTCAGGGCACAGAAAGGACATACACAAGTAATTTGTGTCAAAATTGAGCTTCTAGGTCACTATAATTTCGGAGATACACTCTTTGTAAGTTTAGGTTTGTCACTAATCCAAGAGGCTCCTTCAAACAAGTCATATTTTTGGCATTTTTGCTCCAAATATTTTTCTGTGAAGTTTCAGAGTCTAAATTTCCAGGTTACAGAGAGGACACACAGAAGTATCATGTGTCAAAAGCTCAACTTTTGGGTCGCTACACTTTTAGAGATACACTCTATGTAAGTTCGGCATTTTGAATGGCCCAAAACTAGACTTACACAGGCGTTCTGGGTAAAATTGTTATATCTAAAGTTTCAAAAATCCAAATTGAGTGCCATTAGTTGTATTGGAAAGCAGATGGACCAAAGAATTCTAGTAATAAATTCATATTCATAACTAAAAAATTGAACGCTTGGCAACCTACACAAGTTCACCCTTTCTTAGAAGGCCAAAATAAACAAGTTTTGAGAAAATTACCCTAATTTTTTCTTGGCACATCAGAATTCAATAAACCTTGTGGCATTGTGAAGTAGACATATTAGGTCTACAAAACAAAATTTCAGACTCAAAGGTCCTGAAACTTTAGGGTTACCAAAACTTCAAGGTGAGCTTGTACGACCATCTCCAAATCAAGATTTTACAAGGAGTTGTGCTTATTTCAAAATTTTGGTCTCAAACCTTGTCTTGAAAATTAAGTTACTTTCAATTGATTATAGAGCTCTTCCTGGAATTAGTGAGCTCAATTTTTCATGGTTATAGTCTTAATGGTTATACAAGATCTTGAAACATTTAGCATCATAACATCATAACCATATGCAATAGGATCACTGAAAGATAGACAAGCACAACACAAAAGAGACACAGATTTTATCCTGGGAAAACCCTCTCTTGGGAAAAACCCTGCAACTTCTTCAATATAGATTCGTCACATAGTACAATGTCATACAAAGATGGAAAGACCAAAAGATAAGGTAACTTTCGTAGCTTCTTCTTCTTCTCTTCCCCAGCGATCTTTGTTTTCTCTCTCTTCAAGCGAACTTGTTTTTCTCTCTCTTCGAGCGAACTTGCTTGAGCTTACAGTGTGTTCAAATGAGGGAGGGAACCTCCCTATTTATATTCTTCAATTGTGCGACCTTTTGGTCCATCAGGGCCGACTTTTGGACCTTACTCGACCAACCTATCCTAGGGGGACTCAAAAAATAAATTTTACAATATTCTTTTCGTGAATATTGCCCCGACTTACAACAAAGGTTTTACCTCGACTCTTTATTACCAATTATATTAATGACATCTTTGATCGGAGGGAAAACATCCCCGAAAGGAGGTACAATAAAAGTAAAACAAAATATAATAATAATAATACAATGAAGAATATCTTCTGAAGTTACATTATCAACAACACTCCCTCTTAACAAGGAAGGTATTCTTTTGACCCGGTCATTACCACAACTAGACACAATCTTTGGACATCATCATCATCGTTGGATCATCATCACTGGACCAGCATCACTGGATTATCATCATGGCTGCAGCATTTCTCATCTCGTCGACCATTGACTAGTGACACATCTTCAATCTATACGCCCTCAGAAGTTCTACAGAGCCAGCCCTTTTTCATGTTGGATGTAGGCCTAGATCCCATCTAGGACTTCATCTACTACAGAGCCAGTCCTTTTTCATACTGGATGTAGGCCTAGATTTCATCTAGGACTTCATCATCTCTACGAGCAATCCATCAAGTAGGTACAACCCAGGATCACACACCTGCGTCTCCTACTATCATCTCATCATATCCAAATCATCTCATGTGGAGAGCAGCCCAGGCGCCTATATCACATCCATTAAACAACCTGCATCTTCTTGACATGTGGAGAGCAGCCCAGGATGACATGCCTGCATCTTCCAGACATGTAGAGAGCAGCCCAGGAACATTTGCGTCTTCCACCTAATGGAAAGTAGCCCAGATGTATTACGACCCTCATACAACCTGCATCTTCTGGACATGTGGAGAGCCGCCCAAGATCACACAGCTGCGTCTTCCAAACATGTAGAGAGCAACCCAGGTGCAGCTGCGTCTTCCGGACAAATCATATCTCTCCCTCTTTCGAGGAACAATGATCTGGATAACACCAAGCTTCTCTCCAAAGTATTCCAACTTCACTCTCGCCAAAGGCTTGGTCAAGACATCGACTATTTGCTCATCCATCGCAACATAATGGAGCTTCCACTCTGCACAATATCTCGGATATAGTGATATTGGATCTCGATGTGCTTTGACAAACAAGTTGTCTCTAACTGGACATCGAACGATCCAGCAAATAGCTTCCGAAGCTACACTACCTCCCAACTTGTTGAACAAGTTGCAATATACTCTACCTCAATTATACTCAATGCTACGCTCATCTGCTTCTTGCTGCACCAAGAATCATGCCAGACCTTAAGTTGAAGCAGCACCTTGGAGTGCTCTTCCTATTTGTAGCACTACCATCCCAATTGGAGTCAACATATCCCTGCAGGAAGATCCTCTGATCTCTCGCATATCTGATGTTGTACTCGACCATACCCTTCAGGTACCTTACCACGTGCTTTGTCGCAACCATGTGAACATGTCCCGACTCCACTATGTACTGGCACGAAGTGTTCTCCCCAAAGCATATATCCGGCCTCGTGTTTGTCAAGTACATCAACGAACCAATCATTTGCCTGTAGATTGTGGCATCAACTGTCTTTGGAGTAGGATCACACACCAACTTCAAGTTTGATGCCATCGGTGTAGATATAGCCTTGCAATTCAACGCCTTGAACCACTTCAAGATCACTGCATATTTTCCTTGGCTAAGGAAAATCTCCTCTGGATTCTACTACACCTAAGAATCATGTCAAGATTCTCTAACTCTGAGATCTTCTGTAGTCACTCCCTCTGAAGCAGAGCACCATCCTCCCTCTACATCTTGTACTCTCTGCATCGAGACATTTTGTACTGGAGTGAGAGGTAGCCTCCTTTGTTGCTGATCTTCTATGTATCCATCTATGTCATCTCTCAAGATTACTGGATACCAAGATCCTTCATCTCAAACTTTGTTGAAAGTTCCTCTTGCACCCATCTATGAGCTTCTCGTCTTCTGTAGGATTCCATCTTCAACCTTGTAGCAAAGGTTGTGTTACCCCCTTTATTGACAGGGGTATCCACAAGTTTCCAATGGCTGGAAACTCTCTTATTACAAACTAAGGTCCTCCAAGCACTCCAAGCACATTAGCAAAACATTTTCATATACCGAATCTTGCAAGCAAGAGGATTTCTTTTCTACAATACCATAACATCATTTTGCAGCAGTTGGTTATTACAGTAGCAAATCTGGGCGCCTTTTTGTTGATAAATTCTGGAAGGGATACAAGTCGTTTCCAGTTTGTTACATTTTCTATGAATATTGGGCCTCTCTCATCAGCGACTTCGAAAAAGGTATCGCTCCACTCACTGTTCATAGCTACAATGAAAAGACTAGGTTATGGAGACAAGATTCCAGAGTTCAAAGGTTTTTAAAGGCACAAAGCAAAGTTTCAGAGTTTTAATCCATAATCAAGAGACTCTGCCAAAAATAAAATTTGATCGGACCTACACTTATTTTGGCAGCAATTTACAAAATTCCACGATTTCACTAATTGTGAAATAAAACAATTAAGGAGTTTTTTTTCGTGGGCACCTGTCCATCGTTTGTGGCCTTTGAAGTTCATTAGCAACCGATGGATACAGAGATCACATTGTAAAGGCTTGGGGTGGATCCGATGTAATGTGCAGCTCGGATCTTGTTTTAAAAAAAAACAATTGAATGTTGTAGAGATAACGCCTCCATCTAAATCGATGGGCTAACTCTACGGTAATTTCAGTGCCAAATCATGGAGCTGAGCCCACAGTCTTGGTTGGATGGAACCGCCATTCACGAGTCACCACTTGCAATTTTAAATTGGCCGCTAAATCAATTTATCCGAAGTGAGCTATCTCCATCAACTGAGCTGTTAAAAAAGAAATATATTTAGCCAAAGTGCATCCAATGGGAATTAGCGGCCAATTTAGATAGGCCTTTTCATACAAGGTGAAGCTCAAGTTATATTTTCTCGAGCAACGCTGGCAGCCAATGGCATTGAACTGAGCATTCTTTACGTGAATAGATCTGCATTTTCATTGACATCCAACAAATTCAGGGAAGTCTCCACGTGGTTTGAAACCCAACTGAAGTTAGAATTTGATTAGAGATTGCAGCCGAGTGGATTAACTAACCAATTCACCGTTCTAGATTTACGTTTCTCCTACCCTGTCGTCGATTGCATAGAGTTTTAGCTTGGAGTATTTCAACTATTGCTGTGGGCGTCTTAGTTCACGTGGCAGAAGCTGCCAGCTCTGCTCCACTTCACGTTTTTCATCTTTTGCGCTGGAGCGATTTGTTAAGGAGCAGGTTCACTTTAATAAAGTTTTGTGGATAGTCAATAAGCTAAAGTATTAGCCACACTAAATCCAAAGTTTTAGTTAAGTGGGATCTCTTTAAATATAAGTGATACTTACACTTTAAGTCTAGTGGATCTAGGATGCATTTTTATTCTATTATTTTATTTTTATTTTTGAGAGCCTTTTTGGCCAATAAAGAGCATAGTCTCTTTCATTTGTAAAGATGCAAAAACTGGGAGGATTTTTCCCCAGAGATTAATAGAAAATATATCTTTTTCGGTTTACATGGTTGTTCAATTGAGCACTCGCTGTGATGTGTGGCATGCTGACTTGTATTATTGAGCATCTGTTGCTAGTTGCTTTTCCTTTCTATGTTTGCATCTGGGGACCATAAACAGACGCTCTCGTCCTATTGGAAGGTGGAAATCCTAGCAGTTGCTAGCCTTTCCCCTTTGTGAGCGTGCATGCATGGGTTCGATGCTTACACTTTATCAAGCTTGATTGTGTAGCATCTCCTTTGTCTGCATAGCGCATCTTCTGCACTTAGGAAAAAAAAGATCTAGTAGTTGCCCCTCTGACACAAGGCCCTCATGGGTTCTCCCTTGACTCCATTTTTCCCCTTAGGTATACCGACACTGGTCCATTAGTGGGGTTTGATCGTTCCCTCCTTCCGTCAACCTATTCAATACTTTTATGCTACAACCATTTCGCTAGGGCAGCCTCTTCTAATCACCCTGTCCGCATTTGTTTCCTGCCTTAGGTGATCCTCAAGCTCCTCATGTAAATGTATGTGTTATCCCATGGGTGCCTTGTAAGCATAGTTTTAAAAATCGGTGAAATCAGTTTCAGAATCGGCCGATTTACCGAGTTGAAGACAAACCGAACCGAAACGGTCTGGAAATCGGTTCAATCGACTGGTTTGGTACCAATCTGGTCCGATCAACCGATTTATGTAAACAATCGGCTGATTTTTTACTCATATGTTTCTTACTCTTAGACATGGGGGGTCTGTAGACTTAAAAAGACACAGAAATTTCATTGTTTGCCTTGTCTTTTCCTAACCTAACCTAACCCTAGGGCCTAAATCTACTTAATGAACCCCCCCTCACACTCTATTTCCCTACACCTATTCCCTATTCTCATTGTGGAGCAATGCTGCAGCAGTAGCAATTTGCAAACAGTGTGACTATGTCAATGAGGGGCAGCCATGGGGATAGTGGACTATGTAGTATGTATTTAACTATCTAGCGTGTTTTTTGGACTCTATAGGCCCTATAGCCTATAGGTAACATATAGGCCTCATAGATTATTTATTTTGTTCCAGTCCCAGTCTCCTAGTAACAGTCTCCTAGTCCCAATCTCCTACATTCGTATTGCACAATACACTTTGTGCAATTTTAAAATATTCACTCTTATATGTTATATAGTATATACATGCGCAAACTTTAGATATTTTGTCTCAAATGCTTTGGAATCATTAATTAAAATCTTGAAAATGTTGTTTTTCTTTAAAATTCAAATAGTTTATGTATTTTATAGTAAACCGAGTCATTAAATTCAAATCGACCGATTTATGACCGATTTGTTACCGATTCTGATTCTGAGTTGACCCTCTACCAATTCCGAGTCTAATTCCGATTTTTAAAACTATGCTTCTAAGCTCGTACAAAGCCTTCTATGCACATGTAGTTCTCTGATATGCACTTTTACTTCACTGAAGAAGTGTCTCTAAAGAATGGAGCATGTCTCACCATAATCTACTCCCTCTTTCTGAGAGAAACCACGAACTTTGTTTTGTAGTTCTCGATGCTTCCATCTGTTGCATGCTTGATCTTGTAGATCCACATGGAAGACACTACGGACTTCCCTTCAGAACTTGAAATTGCATACAGGACATCATTCTCCATGATCAACTGGTACTCTTCAATCATAGCCTCCTTCCATTCTTTCTGCTCTACTGCTCCTTCATCGCTGGAAGGATTTGCATCATTGATGTCACACAACAGTGCCACATAACTGGAGTGTGTCTAAGGCCTCTTTCTTTCTCTGGAAGTTTCGTCTTGGAGCACCGTACTTTTCTTCATCTTGGATGATCTCTTGTGCCCAAGTTGGTCTTCTCTTGTGGGTGTTCGCCTCTTAAGGTGGATCTACAAGTCTCTGTGGCTCACTCATTTCATGATTATCATATTCTTTTGAAGCTCTTTCTTCCATCAATGTGTCTCTAAACCTGGGAGCTTTAGTCTCCTCTTCATGTACTTTGTTGAATCTTCTTTGACTGTTATGGTTGAACCATCGTCACTTGTTCTTCAAAACAAGCCTCATCATTCTTCTCTTGTAGGTGATTATACAATATATTTCCTACAAGTCAAATTTAGTTGCATGATTAGAAACATTTCATGTTTTCAAAGCATATTAATGACAAATTCTTATGCATAAAGACATATGTAACACAGTCATGCAACTATCTTAGCCAATGTTACAACATTCATCATATATGGTAACTTTCCAGATGCCTTCCATCTCTACCAAAACATTATTAAGAGTGTGCACTACTCCCAACATGTCAGCAAAGAGGTTTCATTTTAGATAAGTAGCAATGGAATGTTGTACAGCAGCATAGGCCACTTACCCATCACATGTATATTTGTAGTATATTGTTTTTGAATACAAACATTCTAACATGCATAATACATTGTCTAAATCTAGGAACATAAAGATGTACACAACTGAACAATATCATTTAAGTAACTAGATATACAAGAAATGACAATTAAACACTTATCTTTGTTTGTTTAGTAGACTCCCTCTTGGTCCTTGTCTCCTTGCATGAATTACTGGAGTCTCTGACAGTGTGTTCTACTCCATTATCTGATTCTGAGGACCTGTGATTGTCTTGCTCATGATCGGCAATGCTGAGCAAGTCTTCTACACCATAGATCTGAGTGTCCCTTCTTCATCAATCACAACTGCATCCCTTCTTATCCAATGCTAAGATGGATAAGAGGTTCTTCTTCTTCATGGGTTGAATCCTTCTGGATCAAAGTACACATTCCTCATCACTTGTGGAATCTTCCCTTATTCTCCTCTTAGTCGGTTCATCATCTTCAATGGCATGAGTTGTTTGGGTTTGATTATCATCTTCTCTTCTGGCACAACTTCCTTGAATGAAAGATTCCGATGATCTTGGGAGACCATTCAAGGTGATCATCACCACTTCTGCTTCCTCGACATTGTCTCCAATGGCTTCTAGTTACTCCTTGATCTGGGAGACCCTTGTGAAGTAGGATTGAATGCTTTCAGACATCTGCATCTTTACATCCTTGAGTTTAGTTCTCAAGGTCATCTTCATGTTGACGTTCTTTCCTTCGTACAAGTTGGTTAATGCATTGAACATCTCCTCGGAATTCTTCAAAGAGAATACATATGAGATAAAATGGTCTTTAATGGAGATGGAAATAATTGTCTTGGCTTTGATCAAGTTCGTCTTATGCTTAGCATTGTCCTCATCTCCCTCTAGATTTGCAACCTCTCCTTTGACATATTCTTACAAGTCATGCTCTTCTGTATGAGAAGCAATTTATACTTCTATGCCCAGAGGATCTCGGCTCCTTCAAGTTTGTGCTCAAGCTTGGTATTGTTTGTCATCATAATAAAGTGAGAACCTCAAATGGAAATAGAGAGAATAAAACTTACCAGTGAGATTGCTTCAACTAGATGCTTATTTCAATGCTTTTCTGGAAGACTGCTTCTGGTGGACCTAGGGTTTGACAGATAAACCCTAATTTTTCAACTTTGGTCTCTTGCAACTCTGATTAGATAGAAAGATGCACCTCCTCAAGGCCAGCTGAGCAATCTACTCCTTTTCCCAAAACTGTGGACAAAACTGTAAAATATTTGATGCCCTAGTTTCTTTGATTTCTACTACAAAATTGTCCTATCTTAATTCTGATGTATCTCCAAAAGTTCTTATCCTCAAGGTTTGAAACTTCGCCCTGAGGTAGCCTGGTTTGTCTTCTTTCCAACCCCATAGGTTAGAGCAAGATTTAATTTACCAAGTGGAACTTATGCAAAGTTTTCCAAGGTGATCTGTTTATGGATTGGTTCAGTATAGCGAACTTGTACGAACTGGTTTTGAAACTCACACCACAGAAACTACAGTCTGTGCCCTATCTGCAACTTCTTACGAAATTCGATTTGGATCTTCCTAGCCTGAGATATAGCATTTCTCCTTAGGTCACCTATTTAAGACTAATTCTGGAAGAGGCAGAAACCATATTTTGATCATCTCCTGAAGTATAGCAAATCTGAGGCTGAAATTCGCACATAAAGTACATCAAGATTTCATCTTCGGCTTGTCAAAGTTTCATCTCTTGAGCCTTTTCCAAACTTGAGTTATAGTGAAAATGCCAAGATGACCAAATTCTACCATCTATGGTTTTCAAGCATGAAACTCTAATCTTCGTCAGTAGCAATAGTAGTAGTGTTAGGGATACACAGTGCCTTCTTTCAGGTTAGCTCCGATACCATGTTAGAGTTTTAATTATTATACAAGATCTTAAAACATTTAGCATCATAACATCATAACCATATGCAATAGGATCACTGAAAGATAGACAAGCAAAGCACAAAAGAGACACAAAGATTTATCTTGGGAAAACCCTCTCTCGAGAAAACCCAGCAACTTCTTCAGTATAGATTCATCACATAGTACAATGTCATACAAAGATGGAAAGACCAAAAGATAAGATAATTTCTGCAGCTTCTTCTTCTTCTCTTCCCCAACGAACTTGTCTTTCTCTCTCTTGGAGCAAACTTACTTGAGCTTGCAGTGTGTCCAAATGAGGGAGGGTGCCCTCCCTATTTATATTCTTCAATTGAATGACTTGTTATCACATATATTGTAGTTGGGCTACCATCATGCAGCGTTTAGATTTTCTCTTTTCCTCTGAGTCAGACTTATTGATGGGGATACAGCATGGATCCTTTTTGCAATTATCACATATATTGTAGTTGGGCTACCATGATGCAGCGTTTAGATTTTCTCTTTTCCTCTAAGTCAGACTTATTGATGGGGATACAGCATGGATATTTTTTACAGCATCAGCCATTCAGATCCTTTGTTCAACAGCAGATACAAAGTATTTCCTTGCCAGGACTGAGATCTCCTTGTCCTTTGAGATAACTTCAGTGGTGACTCAGTTCATTCAACCAGAGTAGCAAAGCAGATATGGTACAAAGAGTTACATAGGGGCTTATCAGATGGAGACAAGTATATATGGTGAGATCAGGTATATCTTTCCTTGGTTTGTTTTTGCTCTGTGATTTATATTAAACACCTAGGCTTGTCTTGTTAGGATGATCATGGTGACCTATGCTTATATATATACTAATGCTTGAACTTGTGCTAAGACTGATTAAAGGACTCGATGTTGAAAACTGTTGCTCATGCCATGCTTTAACAAATATTAAACCTTAGTGTTATGTTGGTTCCATGTGTCATTTGTCCTCATCCATCCAGTTCATCCATGATTGATACTCATCCCATGAATTTGGTTTGATTGAGACCTATAAGATTAAAGATCACTTTCCCCACTTTGATATCTATGCATGATGGATCCCATGTTGTTTTGTGTCTCGGCTCTGATTTGTGCAACAAAACTTGTCGACGCCTTGATTCTTCTGGGTCAGAAGAACCCGTTGGTGTTGGTTCCTGAGCTTAGACAAGTTGGGTTTTGAAGCCTTGACCTCTCTGGTCGATTGCCCCCAATGTTTGGTCCTGACTGTGGATATTCCCCCTAGTTTCCCAAAGAGTGTCAACTAAAACTCGAAGCAATATGTCTACCATCATTACATGCATTATGTGTTATAAGTTTTATCTATTGAAATGCAAAGCCCTCAAATAAATGCAAACTGTGTCTTTGGACACAACTCAAAAAGGGTCATAAAATGAAATTGTGAAAGGCCTAAAAGCAGTGGATAAATAAATACTAAATCTAAAGACTGTTGGCCACTATTGAAATGTAATGATTAATTCCTCACGGAGCCTGCGGGTTTTGATGCGAGATGGGGCAAGGGACCGCTAATTCACAGTGTCCCCTAGGATCTCTTCACTACATTTTCTTGTGTACTCAACGAAAGGGTCCTAGTAGAGTCTCGGAGAGCTTGTTTCCTAGCTTGGATGTGAGTTGTCGACACGTTGTTAGAGTTGAATGGGCTCTTTTCAGATCAGCTCATCCACTTTTGAGACACCACCATCCCTTATTATTCATCTATCATGTATATGTCACTGTGGTCGTGTGTAATTGCCTTCATTCTAAGAGATCATATGGTCAAAGTCAGCAAAAAGTCGTCTCCCTTTACCTTAGCCTTGTTTTCCACCCTCGCCCAGGACTAGCACATTGATCAAACTTTGTAAGCATGGCATGCACAAGAGACTTCTAGAAGGTTCTAAGATCTCTCAAAGGCACAGGTATATCTTACTTATTATTATTATTGTTATCACCATGATTATGAATAACATGATTTAAGTTGGGTTTTGATATACACCATTACAACATTTCTTACCTTGGATGCATGCAGGATCATAGTGGTACAGTATCTCACCTCCAATTTGGGTACTTTGACCTAGTCAACCTAGTTGACCAAGTCAAACACGGTTCCCAAGGCAATGACTCAAAAAACAACAATGCTTATATTTGGTCCAGACATGCCCAGGACCAATACTGAGGTCTCAGTTTTCAAAGTTTAGCCCTGGATCTCATGATCAGTGATTATTATCACTTTATTATTGGCCAAATGATCAACTTTTATTACAAATTGCAAACTTTTGGGTTCTCCTAGAGCATTGCAGTGTTCCAAGGAGTATGAGTAGTCAATTATATGATTCTTCTATGTCTCCAAACACTTCTATGCGGTCAATTTGCCCCAGTTCTCAGCCTGAAAGAAGTTATGATGATTATAATTCTTTTCAAAGGATGTACCACTAAAAAATGAACTAGGAAATCATTGAAGAAATCGATTTGGCTTGTGTGGTCAAGGAAATGGCAAGGGAATTTCTCTAGATGATTTATTATGGCTCTCCGGACATATTTGCATTAGTTTCATTCAGTTTGATGTTCCGGATTATTTTCTTGGCTCTCTTAGGGAGGACGTTTCCCATAGCATGAAATTGGACAAAATAGCCAAAATAAAAGTGTAAATCAAGCTGTATCTTTAGAAATATGTATGGAGGGGGGGCCTAATGACCCCCCATGTCTCCTAAGTGTCAAACTTGCAAAAATAATGATTTATCATGTTGTAAAAATGGGCTTTTTGAGGTAATTCGCCCCCCTCTTGACTTAGTCATGTTGATCCATGTATTGATCTGTGTAAAAGTGATCTCCACCGTTGATGAAGTTTTAATCTCAACCGTTGGATGAAAAAGTAAGTTAGGGTTTGTCTCTCGAAATCTATATAAAGAAGAGACCCCCCTCATTGTATCGCATCGGGAAATTTGGCTCTTGGCTATTGGAATAGAGAAAATATTTTCAGAGAAATCATGTCTTCTTTGTCATAGATTGTTCTTGTGCTTGATTGCAAAATTATTTCCGAAGGTGTTCCAATTAATTTATGCTTGTTCCAAATATATTTTTGTGAGGGTCATGTTGTCTGCAGGAAGGTGTTTTCTCTGGGGGCGATTTTGTGAGAAATCCAACTCTCTCCATCCAAAAAAACTGGCAATCAGGGGGGTTTTCTAATGTGTCTTTCATCATTAGTAATGCTTCTTGATTTATCTTGCATTTGTAGTTTCTTTTTCTGTGGATCAATTCTAATTTGACGTAGGTTGATCTTGCAGGAAGAGGGGCACACCAGCTCAACCTGGGCAATTCGATTTAGCTTGGAACTTCATCAAATTCGCTTGGAATTGCGTCAAACCAGGGTAAAGTGTCATTGCACTTGGCATCTACAAGATTTCCAGGTATTTCTGTTAGTATATCTTTTGTTTTAATTTCCAATCCACTCGACAAATAATCAAAACCTTAATTAAAACCTTCAAAAAATTCTCTGGGTCATTATGTTGCAATTTTTGGCAAAACTTTTTGGGTTATTTCACTCTTCCCTAGATCTAGGTGGGTTTTCAAAAACGTCATAATTAGGGACTCCATATGCCCTGTGGGAAAGGCACTGGTCTTTGGGCAAATCACCCTCCTAGGTTTTGACTAATTTTCCTGCTTTATGATCCATCTTTTGGCTTGTGCTTTAGATATTGTCAAATCCATCTTCAAGCCATCTTACTCAAGTGTCAGATTTCCTTAATTGTTCATCAAACTCATCATTCTGGGCATACTCTCATTTTTACCTTCAATACCCCTGGCGTAGTTAATTTGATCATTTACACTAGCACTTACTACCTAGATCTACACAATAATTATACGGTCACTGAATAACTCAAGTGTCAGATTTCCTTAATTGTTCATCAAACTCATCATTCTGGGCATACTCTCATTTTTACCTTCAATAACCCTGGCGTAGTTAATTTGATCATTTACACTAGCACTTACTACCTAGATCTACACAATAATTATACAGTCACTGAATATAAACATTTTTCTTTATACTCCAAAACATCCTTATCGGTGGCTATCTTCCTCAAATCTAGGGTTTCTCTAGCCACTCGCCTTACATACTTTGGTTCTACAGTTTGATCTAGTGTGTTAGCTTAGGTCGTTCCTTCTAGGTTAGATCAGGGTATCCCCCTTTGTCACTTGGCATATCAGTGGCATAAAGTGAAGGGTGTCCTAGTTGGCGTGACAACCAATCCATATCTAGGGGTTGGGATACTCGTAGTTCACTTCTTTAGTTGCCTTTCCCCTCTACTGTCCTGAGTAGGATATCATTTGTGAGGCAACTACAAGTTGTGTGATAACATGACCTTTTGGTCCAACAAGGCCGACTATTGGACCTTATTGGGCCGACCTATCCTTGGGGACTCAAAAAATACATTTTAAAATATTCTTTTGGGGACTATTGCCCCGACTTACAACAGAGGTCTTACCTCGACTCTTTCATGACCAATTATATTAATGACATCTCTGATTGAAGAGAAAATATACCTGAAAGGAAGTACAATAAAAGTACACCAAAATATAATAATAATAATACAAATAATACAATGAAGAATATCTTCCGAAGTAACATTATCAACAACAAAAATTGGCAAGTTTTGGGAAAATTACCCTAATTTTTTCTTCACACATCAAAATTCAGTAAACCCTATGGCATTGCAAAGTAGAAATATTAGGATACTACAAAACAAAATTTCGAACTCAAAGGTGCTGAAATTTTAGGGTTACCAAAACTTCAAGGTGAGCTTGTAGGACCATCTCCAAATCAAGATTTTACAAGGAGTTGGGCTTATTTCAAAATTTTGGTCTCAAACCCTGTCTTGAAAAACAAGTTACTTTCATTTGATTAGAGCTCTTCCTGGGGTTAGTGAGCTCAATTTTTCACTTATAGCACCTATAGTTACATCATAGTTACATCTTAGTTACATCATATAGCACCTATATACAAAGTTTCACATCCATGTTCCCTTGGGTATATCAGAAGTCTCCTAGGTATACCTAGAACCAGCTTTAGATAAAACTAATCAATCAACTTATTGCAATAGTATACCGAGAATAGCACTTACTTAGATCACTCTCTTGTACCTCGGTAGTCAAGTAGTACTGCTAAGGGCACGGTTAAGCCTCCTGAGTTAGTGCCCTGAGATTGGGTTGAGTACTACCGTTTGCCACGCACGTATATTAGAGAGCTATAGCACCTGACAGTCCCTTGTCATTAGGACCTGACGGATCCCACCCATGGTAGAACCCTATGAACCACCTCACACCAACACCTCGAATAATATGACCACTCACTCTACTACTAATAGGTTGGACAACCTAAATGCTCAACATATAGATCTTGATGGCCAAATTCAACTTCTTCAACAAACCATCAACAGCTGGGATCATACATGAGATAAGATTTTGGAGATAAAAATACACTGCTTGAAGAAGATATTGGATCAAAAGTTGACACATTTGACATCTAATGGTGTTACGCACCAGAGCTACTATAGTGTTCCAGCAAGGTTAAGGCTAGAGCAGGGGGTCAATAAAATTTGTTGTACAGGCCAAAGTGGGATTTATTGTATGGATATTTGGTTTGACAGTTATTTACCCCCTGTATTGGACATGGCCTACCCTCTTGGTTGCACTTTCAGAAGCACTTGGCTTAATGGCTTTGTTTCCTACCCCTTCCGTGTGATGATTATCTCCACCATGCAAGGCGTTATGCCCATGGGTTGGTGCTCTCGGCGGGTGACCCACTGGGGCACATGACCATCCCTGTTATTTGACTTGCAAAGCTGATTGCATGTTGTAAAGGGTTGTTGTCCCCTATTAGCACACCTTCTGCACCCACTTGGACCTATTTTCAGCATCCAGAAACTGCTAGTCTAGTTCTACTAGCCTATGACGTCATCCTTCCAGTAAATGAGCCATCAAGCCCTGGAAGGGGGGGCGTTGAGGGAAAAAGCATCATTTTTGGGGTTCGATGGGGCATGACATCCCCCCTTGGCTCACTACTCCATCCAGTGAAGCCTTTTCTCAACTTATTTTAGCTTATTTTTACTATTTTCGTCTATTTTGGGGTAAAATTCCTTAATTATGTAGAATTTACCCTTATAAATATTATTATTTTATTTTTAGGACTTGTAGGCTCAAAATTAAATATTTGAGGATGAAAAGTATAAATAAACATCCTCACATCATTGTAAAATCATAAGATAAGGGTTCTAATATGAAATTATTTCTTTTTCTCCTACTCTTTGAATCTTCTGGGTGATGTGCACTTCTCTTGGGATGATTCTCTTTGATTGATGGTGGATGGATGAATGACCTGGGGCTTATTTCTTTTGCACATGCTATGGTTGATGTTAGACTTATTAGAATAACACATGCACAAGTGTGACCTAAAGGTTTCTTCTTTGCTCACCTCTTGTTGAATGTTGGTGAATAATGTTACTATGTGGATTGAATGGTAGTTTCATGCTGCATTTTCTCTAAATTAGGTCATTTTACCAATATTCTATCAACTTTGTGTAAAGGAAACATCTTGCATAAGGGTTTCCTACTGCTTTTGGGGCCTTGGACTTCTCCATTTGCCTTAGTTAGGCTCACCTACCGAACCCTAGAGATTCTTAGGTGATGCCCTAGAGCTTGCAAGTGCTAGAGAGACATTTCAAGAGAGGGACACTAGCCATGATCTCTCAATGCCCTAGGGATTGAGACAATAATCTTAACCCCTTGTCATTTTTATTCTATTTTTCAGCATTTATTTTAGTATATTATTGCTGCAATTTTATGCATTAAAACTCTAAAATATCAGAAAACCTAAAAAGCCCTAAATATCTCAAACTTCATAATTCCAAAAATATTGAAGCTTTAGTGAAAACAGTCCCACATACTGCTGCACCCTTGTTGATTTGCCCATGAACCTCCAACGGAGTCATTATTGCTGACTTTGACAGTGATAAAAAAGGTTGAATCAGATTTACTGTAGACTGTGGAATCGAAGTTGCAGACTGTCACTTTTTGCAGAGCTTATTTTGGCAGATTTGATTAGTTTGTCTAGTTCGCCTTGGTCCATATATTGTCCCTCCCTAAACCGAAATTTTTGAGGTCTTTTAATTCCCCTTTTAGGGGCTGCGTTCACTGTGTTATGCAGCATGCTAGAATCTGTTACAGCAGACTTCATATTGCAGAATTGATTGGTGCAGCATACTTTGTCCCACAGATTTGATTTCTTCCTCATCCACATTGTAACCATCTCCAAGGCTGAATACCTACTGATTTGTCAAGTCTCGTTTGAAGGCCAATATCCGCTATACAGTAACTGCCTTATCTATGTTTTTAGGCCTCAAATTACAATTGAAAGATGTGTTAAATGTATAATCAAACTTTGAAAATGCTAACTATATATGTTGATAACAAGCAAAGACCATCTCTTCCAGATCTTTGAGCTATGCATTAAAAACCAGTATTTAATATTTGTGCTTACAGTGGTTTATAGTATATACTACAGTTGGACATCTGGACTTTAGTAAAGTCTTGATACAAAATTGTTATCTGCTTTTGATATATCATTGCTAATTTAACTCCATTCCAAGACACTAATCCTGATTATAGGATTGCAGAGAAGAGTTCGTTTTTGTATTGAGATCATTGGCAGGTGTATTAGAAGGGCTCTCCCCTTGTTGAATAATTCCGAAAGAAGTTGAGCAATTGAGCTAAAGTGACAGTAGGCTTGAGTCTTGTTATCACAAATCTTGTAGTTTCCCCATAGAGTAATCCTTTACAGGATGGCAGAGGGGGCAGGCAACCAAAGTCGTGACCTACGAATACCCCAACCCCCAAAAGATGGATGGTTGTCACGCCGGTTGGGATATCCTTCACTTTATGCCACTGAAGCCCAAGTGACAAAGGGGGAGACCTCGACCTATCCTAAAAGGAAAGACCTAAAGCAAATCACTAGATCAAACTCTAACAGAGAATACGTAAGGTGAGTGCTTAAAACCCTAGATTTAAGGGATAAGCCACAAATTAGGGAATGCTTGAGTAAAGGTAGTTAAGGATGTTGGTATGTTACTCAAGCCAAATGAAACAGTGACTTTTGGAAATGACAAACAGATCTAGGATCAATGTGTTTGTTCAATTGATCAAACCCAAAACCTTGGGGGGATTTAAACAGAAATATGGAAATTCCCATAGGTGAGGTTGGATCAGAGAATTAAGTCCTTCAACACACTTGCTTAGATGTAAGATTTGCAGTATGACAAAATCCAAGCAAAAACTAGAATCAAGGAAAACACGGGGAATTGGCTAACAAGTCAGTGTGGGCGCTCTCTCTAGGGATCAATGCTGCTTTAGAGTGGGCAGATGGAGTCCAAAAATGACGCCCAGGAGGCAGGAGGACGTTTTAATGGGGTGCAACAAAACCCAAGTCGCTGAATTTGCAGATTCCCAGTGCAAATTGATCCAGTGATTTTCCCTAAATTCTACAAGTGATTTTTCAGTGAATCTGTGTGATGTGCAATGCATGAAAATTTGAAATGTTGAGAACTAACCTAAGAAACATACCTAAACCTTGTAGATAGGCTCCTGGATGATGAAGAATGTTTCATTTTCGATCAAGTGAGAGATCCAGGAAAGATTCCGATGAAATGAAGCTCAACTCAGTGACCCTAGCACCCCCTTCTACCTTCCACGCCAAGGAAAACAATTAGCACGACAAATAAACGAGATTTGCAAGATAAAGAAAGTACAGGGATGAAAAATCATAAAAAAGTAACCACTCTCTGATAACCAACACCAAGAGCCAGCAACAGAGTGAGTCTCCCCACCAATGCGCCTTCCTCAAGTTTGCCTCCTTCAACCTGCAAATGAACGGGTACAAGAAAAGATACAAAAGCTATGCCGGATTTATCTCAGTGCAAATGAACAACAATACCAATCATCATCACATTCATTTATCTATGAAGAGACAAGTATTGAATCCCAAAATAATCTCTTTATTAAAAGTTCCAATGCCAAAGGTCATGCTTTACAATGGGGGGAGGGGGGGGGTCTCGTCTTTATATAGCTTTTGAGAGACGTAAACCTTAACTCACTTTTGCATCCAACGATTGAGATTATAACATCATCAACGATGGAAATCAACTTTACATGGATCACATTGACTAGATCAAGGGGGGGCGCACTTTTGCCCAATGACACCTTGTCTAAATCAAATAATAACATAAAACATAAGATATGATCATGATAATACATCAAAAGGGGGTCAATAGGGGCTTAATTAAACCCTAGGCCTCATTACAACCTCACATCATAAGATATAACATTGCAACACATCATGTGGCCAAGTTGAGGGGCTCCCCTTGGGCGACGTCGTCACTGGCTAAGCCAAATAAAATAATGTCGGACAAAATGTTGACTAAAACTGACGAAAAAGTGTTTGGGGAGCCATAATACATCAAATGTATGAATTTCCTACCATTTCCTTGACTTCCCTAGCCAAATCAATTTTTCCAGTGACTTCTTAGTTCATTTTTTTATGATACAACCTCTGAAAATCATAAAAATCAATATATCTTCATTCAGGTTGAGAACTGGGGCAAACTGACTACACAAGAGTATCTGAAAACATAGAAGAATGGTAAAAGTGACTACTCATACCCCCTAGAACACTGCAATGCTCTAGGAGAACCAAAATCACTACAACAATAATTTAATTTGGCCAATAATAAAGTGATAATAATTATAGAATGTCCAATCTGAGGCCAAACTCTGAAAACTGAATCTGCAGTATTGGTCCTCGGCATGTCTAGAGTAAATATAGGCAATTTTTTTTTGAGTCACTGCCTTGGGAAACGTGTTTGACTTGTCAACTGAGTTGACCAAGTCAAGGTACCCAAACTGTAGGTGAGACGCTGAACCAATATAACCCTACATGTATCCAAGGTAAGAAATGCTCCAATGGTATATATTAAAACCCAACTGTAGTCATGTTATTCAGAATCATGGTGACAATAATAGTAAGTAAGATATGCCTATGTCTTTGAAGGATCATTGAACCTTCTAGAAGTCTCTTGTGTATGCCATGCTTACAAAGTTTAAACAGATTGCTAGTGCTGGGTGAAGGTGAAAAACAAGGCTAAGGTAAAGGGGAATGACTCGTAACTGACTTTGACCATGTGATCTCTTTGAATGATAACCAATACACTCAACCAAAATGGCATATGCATGACAGATAGTAACAAGGGATGGCAGTGTCTCACAAATGGATAAAGTACCTGGGCTTGTTTCCTTCAGGCTCTAGCAAGTTTTCCTTTTGATCAAACATTGGTCAACCTTCAAAGGCAGGTGCCCTGGAAAGCCTTTTGGGCTCATGTATTGACAAAGACACAACCTTTGCAGGCTAGTCTCACCCTGTTGCCTTGTAGGGGCAAATGAGTCGAACACTATACAAGGAATGAGTGTTCATCCTTTGACCATTGACCTCTTTCAAACACTTTTTATTTTCACATAAGATAGTAGCCAACCTACAAAAGCAGGTGCCCTGGAAAGCCTTCTAGGCTCCAGTAAATGACTAAATCCTAGCCTTGCTACCAACGAGCATCCATAGGCCCGACGGGTTTTCCTCACCCTATTGCCCCTGTGGAAGGCAAATGAGCCTTACATTATACAAAGAATGAGTGCTCAACCCTTTGGCCACTGACTACCTTTTTTAATATTCATACTTTGCATCATTTAGATATAACGTTTATGCATTCCGATGCTTTAGTATCTAAGGACACTATTGGTGGAGCACTTGTTTTGAGAACTAAAGGAAAACCATCCAATGAACTCAGCCACATTGGCCAAGCCACATACTTCATGGCCAAAGACTCAAAAAAACATGGATTCTATCATGCATAGGGGTCAAGAGGGGAAAAGATATTCAATCTCACAAGTCTTAGTCAACCTAAGCCATGGGATAAAATTCAAACAATGGATGAGCTGGATGGATGGGGACAAATGACACATGGAACCAACATAGCACTAAAGTTTAATATTTGTGTAAAGCATGGCATAAGCAATAATCTTCAACATTGGAATCTTTGATCAATCTCAACACAAGTTTTAAGCATTAGTATATAATATAAGCATAGGGCACCATGATCATCCTAACAAAACAAGCCTAGGTGTTTAATATATATCACAGAGCAAAAACAAACCAAGGAGCCATATACCTATCTCCATCTGATAAGCCCCTATGTAACTGTGTACCATATATGATCTGCTACTCTACTCAAATGAACTAGGTCACCACTGAAATCCTCTCAATGGTCAAGGAAATCGCAGTCCTGGCAAGGAAATACTGCTAAATAGGGCTCTGAAATGGTTGAGGCTGTAAAGATCCATGCTAAAACCCCATGTGAATGAATAGATCGAAAAAATAAAGTGATCAATCTGTATGTTGCATCATGGTAGCCCAGCTAAAAGATATATATGTGATAACAAGTCTCTCCCGTGCTTGCCATTTACTAGCATGTGCTCTAAACTGTGCTACAAACCTAAACTGCTAGTTTGAATAGTAACAAGTGGCATACATGCAGAAGAACATGGGAATGCACAACATAGTGAGCCATACCAGGAAGGAACTTCTCACCCGAGACTATCTACCAACCATCAACCCCCTTCAGGTCCTCATAGCAATAAACCACCCTCCATAGACAATAACACCTAAAATCATTTTCCTAGAGTAGACTTGAACAAGTTTGATGGTTCTAACCCATCAGGATGGGTCACTCAAATGTAACATTACTTCGCCCTTCACAGTATTACTGATGACATGATGAAACTCACGGTGGGGATCTTGTATTTGGATTTGAAACGATAGCAATGGTAGGAGTTGAATAAAATGTCCAATGGGTACTACGTTGCTTGGAGTCTATTTGTTAAAGCTATCCATGACCAATACGAGTGAGATCCTCACTGAATGAGGAGGCTTACCAAGTTTTGCCAAACAAGCTCAGTCGTAGACTTCATCTTAGCCTTTAACCAATTAGCCATCCGTAAAGAGAACATAATAGATTTTTTCTATAAAGGTTGTCTCCAGCAAAAATGGTAGACCGACAAAGACATGGACTCTACTATAATTGTGATGAAAAGTATATTTTGGGTCATAAATGCAAAGAGCAGAAGATATTTCAAATTGATGTGACTACTCCTACCCTTACGAAGACATCATTATGGAAGATACCCTAAGTTGGATACCGCTAACCAAACTTCTCCCATGCAAGAGAATTGGAAACTGAAGTATATCAAGAAGAACCATTCGTCTCTCTTCATACTTTGTTTGGCATTTCAGCTCCACAAACCTTGAAATTTTTGGGTTACATCAAGCACCAGAAAGTGGTAATCTTGGTTGATGGTGGTAGCACTCACAATTTTATTCAACATCGTGTAGTTAAAGAACTCCACTATTATGTCCACCCAATGCCCAACTTTCAAATTATGATAGCCAGTGGCAGGATGATGAAATGTGGGGGGCATTTGAAAATATGAGGCTCCAATTAGGTGATCATCATCTCAAAACTCATATGTTGGCCACAGATATGGGTGGTTGTGATATAGTTTTAGGAGCATAATGACTATGCACATTGGGGCTAGTTACCATGGACATTAAGGAATTATACTTAAGCTTTACTCAGGACTCTCATATTCACACCCTCAATGACTTCAGGATTGTTGTTAGTAATTGACTTCGAAAGATTCGTGCTTTGGGAGTTCGAGGAGGTGGAATACAGGAACTCGAGAATTCAACTAAGGAACTACACCTTTATGAGGGTTACGAGGCAGCTTGATGGAGCTCATCCTAGTCCAAGAACTGTGTTCAAAGAAGAAGCTTCTAAAGAATGTCTACCTTTGTTTAGTTTTCGATTTATGTTTCCATTCAGTATATATATTTGATTTCAGTTTGTTATCTTTCAATAATGTACTTGAGTGAATTAGGTCAAAAGTTAGGTTTTAAAGCATTTTAAGGTTTACATATTAAGGTTGGGGTTTTGGTCACTCGGACTCTTTATAAGAGCGAGGACCCTCAATGTAATGATGTATCTTCTCATAATAATATTGTTCTATGTTATTGAAATCATGTGTTTCATAGTGTAACCCACTCTAGGGTTTCTTGTTTATTGGTTCTCGGAATACAATTGTCAACCATTAATGTAATGCTTTTATTTCATTTGTAGTATAATGTATTTTACTGTCCTAGAAAATTTTATTACATCATTGAAATATCCAATTAGAGGTGTCTTGTATCTAATTAATCATCCTAAGTTAGACACTTATTTCCTAAAAATAGAGCTAGGCAAGTATTTGGGGTTAGCTAGATTTCCTTTAGTTGGCCTTAGAAAAAGCTTGGCTAGTGTCTCTCCCTTAGTTAGTTTAGATTCGTTCACTATTGGACCTAGGAAATCTAAAAGAGGAACTCCTTCCAATAGTGACACATTGGAAAGGAGCTTCACAGTTGTGTTGGGTTAGCAGTTTGTCAATCTATTGACCGCGAGGTTGTGCATAAACAAAAACAACACAAGAACAAGAGAGAATGCAACACTTGATGATGGCCATAGGAAAATCGAATCACTTGATTACAAATGAGAGATGGGTATATATACACAACCTGAGACTCAAGAGGTAGGGCACTTTCCTCGATAGGGTCTATGGGCCTATGTGTACAAGGTCGACCTTAGCCAAACCTAGAAATATAATAATGATTACA
The DNA here is from genome assembly GCA_001517045.1 of Pseudotsuga menziesii. NCBI lineage: Eukaryota > Viridiplantae > Streptophyta > Pinopsida > Pinales > Pinaceae > Pseudotsuga > Pseudotsuga menziesii. Next base: position 257,089 of record LPNX011166205.1, read on the forward strand.
ATATAAGGACAGGCATGACCTAAAGTGAAGCTTACATCAATTTCAACATGTATTGCTTGTCGTGCATTCTCCTTTGTCTCTAAAAACAGTTCAGATTCTAAGAATACCTGGTCTACCCTGTATAAAGGACCTGTCTTAAACTTTGTCTATCACAATGTGGACAAAATATGCCTGGTATTTATAAAATACCCAAGGCATGTGGTTGGTCCTATAGGTTTCCTTTGGGGATGGATAAAATGGTTAATGGAATTGTATAAAAATTTAATACAGTCTGAAACATGGAAATTACATGGTAGAAGTACAAATTGTATCTCTGCCTAATTGGAAAGATGAATATAATGCAGAATGTATTCCTAGAATATAGTGTGTTACCGAGAAAACTAGCAGGGCTATTTCCTAGTGAACACATGCAAGGACTTGTGACCCAATGTCACCTCAACCACAAATCTTTAACTTCTTCGGAGTGTCGTAACCTCTAAGGAGAGAGCCCTTTAGCTATCCTGTAAGACACTTGAATAAACCAACTATATCTTCTACGCTATTATATTAGTGACCAGTGCTTTTAAGGAGTCAACTAAACAATGAAGAAAACATACTAATAAATATAAATGTCGTGGACCTTATCAAAGCCAACAAGCTCAATGCAAATAGCAATACATCATTCACACAACATTTATCTTAGACATGTGATCATTCATTTAACAAGATACATGTAATATTGTAACAATGTAATTGAAGGTATCCCACAGTAAGTTCAACAATATCAGCCTATTTGGAAATGAATGATATAGATTTCAACAAGGACCGCTTAAGTCCAGAAAGAGTTTTTTTTCGCTCTGCAACCTGTCATGACCAGGGTTTCTTCATTTTACGGGTTCGTTCGCTTCTTGGCCTGCTCGCCGCTATGGCGGCTAGTAGTGGAGGCCGGAGGACCCCCTCCTTCAGCTCGGTGCTCTCGCGCAAGGCCCCTGCAGCTATGCCTCTGGTTTTATCGCCATCAAAGAATAAGCCTGGACCGTCTGCAAAAGGAAAAGGAGGAGTGGGGATCGAATCCTCTTCTCAAGCCCCCTCTAGGCCTGCAACTCTGCCCCTGGCTGAGGCGGTTGCGTTGGATGGCCCCTCTACTGACAGCTCAAAATCCAAAGCCAAATCGATTCTCATACCCAAATACGAAATCTCCTCAACTCTTGTCATTGAACAAATTCAGTTCATGCAAGACCACGCCATAATATGCAAGTTCATTAGCATCTAGCCCACGAAAAAAGCAGTGGTCGAATGGATTCTCAACTCTTGGAAACCTAAAGGGCAATGTGAACTGAAACTCGGATCAAAGGGCTTCTTTACTATTATCTTCCATAACCCAGAGGACAAGAATCGCATATTCCAAGGAGGTCCCTACTTCTTCCATTCCGTAGCACTCTATATTTGCAACTGCAAGGAGCATTTCTCACCTGAAAAAGAAGACTTCAAAGTTGTCCCGGTCTGGATCCGTCTTTATTCTCTGCCTCAAGAATTCTGGAACACAGAAACGCTATCAAGAATAGGAAACACCCTGGGAACCTTTGTACAAATCTCCAATGCCACTCTAGCTGGAAGGTACACGTCGTATGCGAGAATATGCCTCTATTTGGACATCTCAGCTGCGTTGCCAGAAGCCATCTGCCTTAGTCACAAGGACTCTGAATGGATTCAAAATCTGGATTACGAGCACATTCTGTTTTGTTGTCGGAAATGCCATGAGCATGGCCACCTTTTCAGAGACTGTCCTCTGAATGTGAAACCCCCCCCCCCCTCCCGACCGCTCGGACAAAAAAGACGAGGAAGGTTTTTCCAAGGCTGCGAGTAGAAGAAGACAAAACAAGAATCCTCTTAACCCTTCTTCGTCACAGAACGCTCTAGTCCAAAACAATTTTGCCCAGTTGTCAAAGATTCCTCTGCAGGAACCCCTCACTGAGGCCGTACTCGACTCGGGTTTAGACTTAGGCACATCACCCCACTCTGACCCCAAGCCTCCCATCTGCAAGGATCGACCTCTATTCTCCGAACCCCCCTTCTCCAGGGATGATATTCTAGCTCAAATTGCTGAGGTGGACCAGCGTATGATAGAAGATGACGAACAAAACAAAGGGGAAGATATGGAGCTAGGTAAACTAGACGTTTCAATCTGGAACAAAGCAAAAAAGAATGGAAATGCAAAATGCATCCCACCCGACGAAGTGAAACTCTTTGCAGACCTCTATAAAAACATACATCCTTCCAAGGAAGCAGCTCAACCAACAGAAAATTCATCTCAGGATCTAGGGCAATCGTACTCTTGGTCTGAAACAGCAAAAAGAAGGGACATGGATAAAATAAAAAGCAATAATCCAAAGAAAGGCAGGAAATCTATCAAGCAACTAATCAAAGAATTGGGTACCTTCTTGGTTGACTCAAGACAAAGTGCCTGCCTCGAGGCACACTTCCCCCCCACGGTTTAAATGGATTTAAAAATCATATCCTGGAATATCAGGGGAATTGGGGGAGATTCTAAAAGACCCCTCTTCAAAAATAGGATTCTCACAAAGAAACATGCAATCATTATGTTACAAGAAACCAAATGCTCGGAGCAAAAGCTCATAGACTTCGTCACCAAAAGATGGAGGAAGGCTCAAGCCATAGCTATGGACGCCAAAGGGAGTGCAGGAGGAATAGCCATAGTTTGGGATCCTAACATCCTGAATATCGAAGGTTTCTTCTCCTCCCCGCATACCCTATCTGGATGGTTCAAAATTACAGGCTCCACTCATGGGGGAGTTCTGACCAATGTCAATGGACCGCAGCAAATGGAGCAGAAGCTCAGTTTCATAAAACATCTCAACTGGCTCCACAACAAAATTCCCTCCCAAAACTAGATAATAGAAGGGGACTTCAACATTATCACTTCCCTCAGTGAGAAAAAGGGTGGAATCAGAAAGATGGACAGGGATAGTGCAGCCCTTCAAACCCTCATCCTAGAACTCAAGCTGGCAAACATTCAAACCACCAATGGTCTCTTCACATGGAACAACAAAAGAGGAGGAGATAGACAAGTAGCTTGCAGGCTAGACCGCTTTCTCACCTCCTCCTCGCTTCTACAAAACCAGAACAACCTCTCCGCCACCATTCTGCCCTCTACGGGCTCAGATCACTAGCCAATTTTCCTAGTCCTCAATCTTGATGGGCCTCACAACAGAAGACCCTTCAGATTTGAGAAATTTTGGCTATCTCACCCTGAATTTCTAACCAAAGTCAAGGAATGGTGGGAGGACTTGAACCACATTGAGGGTTCGGTGATGTTCAGATTTCAACAAAGGATCAAACAACTAAAAGGTCAAATTAAGCAATGGAACAGAAAGGAATTTGGAAATATTCTAAAAAATAAGATTCTACTGGAATCCCAGTTGAACACGATCCAGTTTCAAGCCATACATTCGGGATTCACGGAGGAACTCAAGTTGCAGGAATCAAGCCTCCAGGAGCAACTGAACAGGCAATATCAGCAAGAGGAAGAACTCTGGAAGCAAAAGTCCTGTATCAAATGGCTCAAGGAAGGAGAAAGAAACACCAAATTCTTCCAACATTACATGCTTCAAAGAAGGCAGCATAACCGAATTACCAGGCTCACCTCTTCTCAAGGTCAGAATCTTCAGACCAAGGAAGAAATTGAAACTAAATTAATCAATCTCTACTCTGAGTTACTCAAGGAACCACTAGAGGATCGTACTCCTGCCATCAATCACATCTTGCATCGGGAGCAAAATCTTAGCCTAACACAAGACATCTCCCTCTCTGAGGTTGAGGAGGCAATAATGGGAATGAAGGCAGGTAAAGCCCTAGGCCCAGACGGCTTTATGACTGACTTCTTTCAAGCTTGCTGGGAAGTAATCAAGCTAGATGTTTGGGAAGTTGTGGAAAGTGCTAGAAAATCAAGATCTATTCTACCTGCCCTCAATGCCACCTTCTTAACCCTCATCCCCAAGACTAATACGTTGGTCAAGCCTTCCAACTTCAGACCTATATCCCTTTGCAATGTCATTTACAAGATCATCTCCAAAATCATTGCTTTAAGATTTAAACCCATCCTTCCGCATATCATCTCCCCTGAGCAAACAGGCTATGTTGAGGGGTGTCAAATCCTAAACGGGATTATAACGACACATGAAGCAATCCATTCGCTTAAAACCTCCCGCTCCCCTGGCATGCTTTTAAAACTTGATATGTCTAAAGCCTTTGATAAAATCAGTTGGAAATTCCTCAAAGCGATGCTAGTGGCCTTTGGATTCTCAATCACATGGGCTAACTGGGTGCTAGATCTAGTTTCTTCTGCCTTCTTTTCTATTCTTATCAATGGATCTCCCTCAGACACTTTTTCAGGCTCAAGAGGGATCAGGTAGGGGGATCCCCTATCTCCCTACCCTTTTGTCATTCTGGCAGAAGGTCTTGGTAGATGCATCAATGCTCAGGTCCAAGATAATCAAATTCAGGGGCTCAAGCTATATAACACGGGAAAGAAGCACTCTCACCTACAGTTTGTTGACGCCACGATGATGATGGGGCATGCCTCTGTCCGAGAGGCTAAAGCCTTTCAAAGCATTCTTAGCACCTTCGGGGAGGCGTCAAGTACATTAGAGGAAATTTGAGGTCTAAAATGGGCCTCCTAAGGAAAATAATAAATAGTTATTAATTTTGGAGGAAGAATGAAAAAAACTACTTTTTGTGTTCGTATTTTCGACATATCTTCCTGTGTTTTTACTCCAATTTTGAGCGGGAGAGCTCATTGGATGCGGAATTTAATGTCATCATCACGTTTTTTCAGGTATTTCTTGTTTTTGGGGTAGTGGGGTCCGTCAAAAGTATACAGTGTGGGTACTCTTTGGATGCGGAATTAAATTCTGCATCCAACGAGATCTCCCGCTTGAAATTTGAGTAAAAACACAGGGAGATATGTCAAAAATACGAACAAAAAAAGTAGTTTTCTTTTATGACAAATATGTCAATTCAACCATTATGGTTGACTCATTTTATTGAAATTCTATTGGTTCTTGAATTCAAACTCACAAAATTTATTGTTGGCGTGTTTTCTTATAAGGCCCATTTTAGACCCCAAATTTCCTCTAATGTGTCCATCAACTATTGTCAGTCTCAGATTTTTTTCTTCAATACCCCTCTCTTTACTCTGCTCAAAATCACCAGGATTCTAGGTTTTCAAAAGAGTTCCCTTCCAACCCAATTCTTGGGTTCCCCTCTCATTGACTCGACCCTAAAAAACGCCTCCTAGAAAGATCTCCTAACCAAGCTTGAATCCAAACTCTCTTCTTGGACCTTCAAAGCCCTCAACTTTTCGGGTCAGCTCATTCTGTTAAAGTCAGTCCTCCAAGCCATGCCCCTATACCTTTTCTCGGTCATGGCAGCGCCTTAGAATATCCTTAAGACCATCAAGAAGCTTCAACATAGCTTCTTATGGGGAGGTGCCCTTCTTCAAAGAAAATGGTCGCTCGTCTCTTGGAAATCCCTCTGCCAAGACAAAAATAAGGGTGGCATGGGCCTTAGGGACCCGCTCATCCTTAACAGGGTTCTCTGCTCCAAGCTATGGTGGAGATGCATCACGAAACCTAACATCCCCTAAACCATAATATGGAGAGATAAATATGCCAAAGACACTAATCAGGAGAATTTAATCAGATCTAAGGAACTGGAGAATGGCTCGGTCCTCTGGAATGATGCCAAAGCCCAAAGAGATCTCATACGCGCCCACAGCTTCTAGGAGATCAAAGACAAGAACACAGTGCTGTTATGGGAGGATGCTTGGCAACAACTCCCCCCACTATAGGCTCAAGCCAACACTCTTAACATGCAAACTAGCATGCAACAAACAGGTAAAGAAAAGGTGGCACATTACTGGATCCAGCCCCATCCCCAAAGCTTATGGAATTCTTGTATTCTGAAGAATGAATGGAGCGGCAGGGAAGCACTTCAAGAAGATGACAACTTCTGGAAGGACCTACACTCATGGCAAATGCTAATCCAGACCACCCCTGATAAGCTAAGATGGGGCTACCAACCCAAAGGATATTTCACTATAAAAGAAGCATATCAGATATCGAATCAGATCCTGGACAATCAGAAAGATAAGATCTAGGACAAAATATGGAACCCCATCTTATGGCCGAAAGTCAAGACCTTTCTCTGGCTAATCGACCAAGGAAGGATCCTCATCTGGGACCAACTCAGCAAAAGAGGTTTTCAAGGACCATCCAGATGCCCATTATGCAATCTAGAGGAAGAAACTATGGAACGTCTTCTTAATATCTGTCCCTTTGCTTCGGAAATATGGAACTAGGGGATCATCCTATTCAAACGATCTGACAGAAGCCTCATTGATCTGAGGATCACAATTCGAGGCTGGCATCCTCACCCGTTCACAAGCCCTTTCCTCAACATGCTTTGGACCTTATTTCCAGGCCTGACCCTTTGGAACCTATGGAAAGAGAGAAATAAAAGGATCTTCAAAAATGAAACCTCTACACTAGCCAACGTTACCTCGCTCATTAAATCTTATCTCCAAGAGACTCTGCAGCTTAAAACATGGTCGGACTCTGACATGGCCGGCTCCCCTCAACAATCCAGCATTCTCCAGAGCTGGAACTTTTGCTTTCCCTCCCCTGGCCCCATCTGCTCCTCTTCTGTTCCCAAGGCTCGCATTCCCACCAGTTGGTCCCCCCTATTTCCATTCATTAAACTAAACTTTAACGGGGCCTCCAAGGGCAACCCTGAGCCTGCAGGCATTGGAGGGGCCTTCAAAAATGATAAGGGTGAAATTTTGCATATCTTTGCGGATTCCATTGGCTCCTCCACTAATAACGTTGTTGAACTACTAGCGCTGATCACCAAACTCAACATCACTCAACGTCCTAAATTGGTATTCCTTGATTGTCGAAGGTGACTCTCAAATCATGATAAACATGGTGCAAAAATTAACCATGGCACCCCTCTGAGCAAATTGTCAAATCATTGGAGGCTGGATCGACTGAAGGAAAGGTTTCGGGATTCCCTCTCTCACTTCCAGGTCCTCCAGGCATGCCATATCAGGAGATTGGGTAACAAGCTTGCTGATCACCTCGCAAACTTTGGAGAAAGCATTACTTCAAAGCCCCTTGATCACCAATGGACTCAGCGCCAGATTTAACCGCTCAGAGATCAGCTTCTACATCTCAGAGATCAGGACGAACCTTCCCCACTGCGGGTGAATCATGGGATGGTTAGGGGAGAAGAGGAGATGCACGTGGCAAGCTATATAGCCGCCGGTGCAAACACCTCATCACCGGCGTAGATGATTTAACTCCTCCAATGGGCAGATGGCATAATGCATGTTCGCCACCCTACGAGGTTATCATGGCTTGGAGGGACGACAGTACAAACCAGCAGAGCACTGCCATCATTTCAAGCATCCGGAACTCAATGGTCGAGATTGGCAAGATTTCGTGGAAGGACAAACACATCTCTATCATGAAGGATAATCATCTCAAGGCTCTGGGTTTTATGGTCTCCATCGTCACCCATCGAACTCGCTTCCATGGTTGCTTTGGGTGGACTGTGGAGAGTGTTCTACTTATGTTGTGGCTGAATCCTTGGAAAGCTTCGGAGGATAAAGAAGGCCCTCTACGGGTGGTGAGTCCTGTCTTTTTCTTTGCACAGGACCCTAATTACCCTAGCTTTTCCTTATTGTTTCTAGAGCATGTCTCTAATTCGCTGCTCGCTCTTGTTGGAGCCACCTCTCTGGGCCAGGCAATGAAGATCTTCTCCTCTGCCTCAGACCTCCCTGGAGCCCTTCCCTACGGCCATGCTGGGCTATTGGCGACTGCTCTTGCATCTGGCACCTTTCCCTTCCATCCTCGTTGTTCTCGCTGCACCCTTCGAAACCTCTGTTTAGCCTCCCTGCTTGTCACCATGCCTCCTCGAAAGCGCCCCAACTCTGCTTCGTCCTCACAGGGATTCGACAGGCACAAGTCGATGGCTCCCCCATTACACTTCCAGAAGATGATTGTTGAAAATAATGCCAAATTTCAAAAAGAATTTCCTGAATTTGTTCAAGCAACCATCCACGAGGCCGAGAGAGAGGCCGAATTAGATTGTCACTGCCTAGCTCCAGAGGAAATCAGGAAGGAATTTAAAGAACTCATCCCTGATTCTGGCACCTCTAGGGGAAGACTTACCTTATACCAAAAGTCATTAAAGCTTCAGTGGTCTCAGAAATTCATCCTCAGCAAAACATTGGTCGAAAAAGATGAACAGCATGGACAAATTCTACTGCAGCAAGATCAAATTTTGCTGATTCTGCAGAAAGTTATGGAGAATCAATCTGAAATCACCAAGAAATTGGGTTTAAAGCTAGAACCCCACGAGCATCTTTTCAAATGATCAGGTTTCTTTTAGTTTTGTCATAAGTCTCTTTTTTTCAAAACAAGTTTGTTTCTATCACTAATACTTCGTTAAGAATTATTAAGACTTCTCGATCATTCTGGTTTAGTCTTGTTTCCTTTAGAGGGAGACTGCCAGAATGATCTCCAAGCTTGTTTTCCCAAAGATGGGAGAGCTTGGTTTTTGCTGTATCTGTCTGATATTTTGATTATAGCTGGTAATAGAAGGACCTACTTGCTTACAAAAAAAAGCAATATCAGCCTATTTATGACAGTGATTTGCAGAAGTAGGCAGTAAAGTAAAATGTAATACAATTATGATATCCCAAACAATGCTTGGTAGTATAAAAGATGTGCCAAAACAAATTCAAGTTGAAGGATCTATCATGTAGAAATATAAGGATGTTAATTGGGGTCTAATATATCAGCCCTGTAGTAACAAGTTTGACCTCAAAGCAATACCAATGACAGCCCCTCATTTGACTTCTAAACTAGGGCTTCCTACAACAACCCCTAGGGGTCGTTATAGGACCCTAATCTAGGGCAAAATTAAAGATCCAAGGCCCAACTAGGGAAAACCTCCTCTAGGGAGCATTTTCCACTAGGCAAAGAAAATAGAAAGCAGTCAAGAAGGCCAAAATCAGAAAAAATGCAGCTCTATGGCCACCATTCAATTATCAAGAAGCAAGAAACTCACCTACCTTCACCAAGAAAGACTAAAACAAGACTTACTTGAGCTTTGTGTTGTTTCAAAAATTCCTAGCATCCACCATGCATGGGCAAAACCCTAAAAAGTATTCAAATTTCATCCACAAAACAAAGCAGAAAAAACTCCAAGAGGTGCGCATCACTTTCCAAAAGAATATCTTGGGTAAAAGAGCAACATAATGTAGTTTATCCCTTGAGTTATGAATCACAAATGAAGTGAGAAGGCTTATTTATACTCATCTCAACTCACTTTTACAAAATAACCAGGCCGACAAGCCAAAATAATGTCAATGTAAAAATATAACATGAAATAACATAAAATAATAATCTCTATGGGTAACTTGTTCCCCATAGTTTACCCAAAACTGCTAAAAATAGCTAACTGAAAAAATGGCTTCATTCCAAGAGGTGGAGTGAGCAAGGGGGGGACGTCATGCCCCATCTAACCCCAACAATGCTGAAAAACCCTCAACATCCCCCCTCTGTAAGCCTGTGGGCCTAGTGACCAAGGATGACATTATCAAATAAACTGCACCAAGGAGAGAGGGTGCTCTGCTAGAAAGGGACCAGGATGGGTGCATAAGGTGACCTGAAAGGGAGGCAAGAGCCTCAAAGTTGGAATATTGCCACCAGTGTAGAAAACAAGTAAGGGGTCATGTGATCTAGTGACCCACCCTTAGGATCCCCGCACACCAACTTCAGAGCTACAAGCCCTATAATGAGACAGTCAGCAATGCAATCCTCCTAAAGGAAGGACCAAAGGGTCCAGCCATAAACCCTCTCAGAAACTACTGGTAACACCCCGTCGTAATCCTGAAAAAACTACGACCCCTCCTTGGGCAAACATTTGCATGTGCACTGATACTGGTAGCATATAACATAGTGTACAACATATTTTTGTTCTGCAACATTGAGGTAATGATGTGTTTTACAAAATTTGATATAGATGTGTATTATGTTTGCCCCATTTTTAGTATAATCTATTTACAAAAATATTTTGCAATGTTTCACAGAGAACAAAGCATAAAGCTAGGACAAAAAGGTAAACCAGTTTGAAAATTATCGAGCAGACTACAGATACAGCAACATCATGCAGATAGTTTAATTAAGGAAAAATTTAAAGTAGCTTTGCACTGAAGAATGTCATGATTTCTGTTATAACAACTTTCTGACCATTTTAATTACGTTGTGGAGTTAAAGTACCCTGCTATCAAAATTTGTGCAAAGGAACCTTAAATGCCTTAAAAAAAATAATATGCTACTTCTTTTATATCTAGCACTACAGATTATCAAGCAAAATCAGGGCACATAAAAAACCACAACCAACTGTGTAGTTTTAGATGCCTTCTAGAATGAAAATTTTAACAAAGTGTTAAGCAGTATTGGGTTCTGGACATTTATTGACATCATAAATTCAGCTCCTTTGAGATTAGTTTATTGAGTTAAATGCTTTACAAATACCAAGGATAGGAATCTACTGAAAAACTCACTTGCAGTTCTGACAGTTCTTCCAGGTACTCAGGAGGACAAAGATCTGGTCTGGTTGATAGACCTTGTCCCACTTTCACAAAAGTTGGACCCAGCCTTGTAAGTATCTTTCTGAGTTCTCTAGCCCGTGTACGCTTATTTTGATCCAGCTGACCACTACGTTGATCAAGCACCAGAGTAATCGCAAAAGAGCCCAATGCCAAGAATATTTCCGAAGTACGCCTAAATAACTGAGGTGGAAATACTAGTCAGCACAGACAAATAAAGCATATATTCAATTTAGAACAAGGACTGTTGAACAATATTCATTATATCAAATACGTCCAAATCATAAATATAATACATTACAGGTTACAACATCTCTTAACTGGTAAACTTTATATCGGAAAAGTGGCAAATTTAAGGTATGCCTTGGATGTACAGCGATTATAGAACATCTTGCAAGGTGCTTCAAGGTGAGCACCCACCAATCCCAGATAGGGATAGAGATACCTCAGTAATTCTTTACAAAGAAAGACTGTTTCACAACTATGATACTGATTCTTCTGAAAGTATATACCTCCAGAGATGTCAATTATTATGTTATATTACAGTTTGAACTTTAATTACCTAAGTTCTCAAATCAACCCTTGCTCTGATTGGAATCCTTCTGTGCTCATAGTTTCCCCTTAATTGTGTTAATAGTTTCTTCAGCATTGTCTCTTTTAATTTTGACAAAATGATTTTAAGAGATGCTTTCTTCTTTTTGAAACATTGGAGAATGTTGGAGTATCTTTCTTAATAATAAAGGGAAATTCTTTAAAAAATATCTTGTGTATATGTATTTTTTAATTCATCCATGAACTTCCCCCTTATTAATCTGTAAACTGCCTTGGACATTTCAATGGACAGTCAGTCGCAACATACCTTTAATATGCTACTGTAAATCCAGTAAGATTTTACTGTGCAGTGATTACTTAGGATTAAGATACAATATGAGAAGCATACCACTTGTATCAATAAAACTAACCTAAAAAATAAAATAAAAACCACTACAGCTAAATCGCATCACATTGGGACATGAAACACGCAGGACAAATGGATACAAGTATCCGACATGGGATACATCGACCCCCAAAACAGAACACAGGGAACATGTTATACACACACACACACTACAAATTACGAATACAAAGTAGAAATATATAAAGATCCCATTTATTTTAGAAATTAGAACATTTACAAAATATTGATACACCTAGTTACTACATCAATGATGATCAAAGTATCATCAAACACATAAGAAATTAGAATAATAATTATAAATAAACATAAAATAAAAGTTTAAAAGTTAGAACCATAAACTGCATTTTTCTCATTGAGTCATTTGATGTCATCAAAATTAAAATGTATTAAATAGATACCGCAGTTTTAAAAATCGGAATCAAACTCGGAATTGGTCGAGGGTCAACTCGGACTCGAAATCGGAATTGGTAAAGATTCGGCCATAAATCAGCCAATTTGAATTTAATGACTCAGTTTACTAAAAAATACATAAAATATTTAAATTTTAAAGAAAAACAACATTTTCAAGATTTTAATCCATGATTCCTAAACATTAGAGACTAAATATCCAAAGTCTGCTCATGTATATACCATATAAGAGTGAATCAATCAAAATCGCACAAAGTGTGTTGTGCAATACATATCTAGGAGACAAGGACTAGAACAAAATACATAATCTATGAGGTCCATAGGTTGTATGGCATGAAGAGTCCACAAAACAACATGCTACATAGTCAAGTACATACTACATAGTCAACTGTCATACTTCATCAACTACATACTACATAGTCCACTGTCCCCATGGTTGTCCCTCACTTAGATAGTCACACTGTTTACAAATTGCTACTGCTGAAACGCTGCTCCACAATGAGAACAGGAAATAGGTGTAGGGAAATAGAGGGGGTAGGGGGTTCATCAAGTAAATTTAGGCCCTAGAATGAGGATAGGTTAGGAAAAAACAAAAATTCTGTGTTTTTTCAAGTTTGCAGACCCCACATGACTGAGAGTAAAAATTTTAAAAATTGGTCAATTTTTTACATAAATCGGTTGATCTGACAGATATGGTACTGAATTGGACCATTCAGACACTAAATGGGCCAGTTCAGTACCAAACCGGTCAGATCAACCGATATATGTATTTTAAATTTTTACTCTCAGTCCACTGTCCCCATGGTTGTCCCTCACTTAGATAGTCACATTGTTTGCAAATTGTTGCTGCTGCAACGCTGCTCCACAATAAGAACAAGAAATAGGTGTAGGGAAGTAGAGGGGGGTGTTCATCAAGTAAATTTAGGCCCTAAAATGAGATAAGATTAGGAAAAAACAAAGCAAAAAACGAGGCAAAAAACAAAATTTCTGTGTTTTTTCTTGCAGACCCCACATGACTAAGAGTAAAAATTTAAAAAATCGGTCAATTTTTTATATAATCAGTTGATCTAACTGTTAAACTAGTAACAACAAGGAAGGTCTCCTGCATGCATGTGTTCTTGCATGTAGAAGACTTAAATTAGGAAACCAGTTGTATTTAATTTACTTTTCCTAAGTTTACTTTGGAAAATAAATTAAAGTGATCTAAATTAACTTTAGTGAACCACTAGTTAAAGTGAAAGTGAAATTAGGGTTTTCGCTTTACCTAAAGTTATAAAAGAGAGATCAATTGGTGGAGAGAACACACACACTTGTATTTCGACAAAGACAGATACATACAGGGAGAGAAAGTCAGACAGAGGATTTAGCTGAGAAGACGGAGGAGCGAGCAGCAGGATCATCGAGCTTCGTACAGTTGGGCCGTACACTCACACAGGAGGGTGTTTCTCATAATAAAATCTATATCTGACTGCTGCACCGGTTTTCCCATCTTGGGTTTTTCCGGGGATTTCCATACCCATAATAATAGTGTCAATATTGTGATGTGATGTTGTGAGTTATTTCTAAATTTTATATTCCGCTGCATACTGTAAAAGATATTCATGTGTGGTTATCAGTTGATATTTTGCATGCAATGTTTAGCCCTAGTTGACTATCAAAGGAAAATTTACATGGTATCAGAGCTCTAGTGAGCTAAAGCTGAGAGATTTGCAGGAGCAGTGATAGATCAGGGGTAGATCTATAGGAAGACACAAACCTAGACTTCCAGATCTAGGGTTTGACAGGTACACTTCACTATGGCCATGTAGTTGAGAGTTGAGGATAGACTCCAGGGTGCTCAAAACTTTCCTACATTGAAAGAAAGGATCACAAGGATCCTGGACGTCAGTGATGCAGAGGAGCACATTGACTCCACGAAGGTTGCACCCACAGATCCAACAGATCTAGCAGCTTGGAAGAAGATTGATTCCAGAGCCATGCTGATTATCATGGATGGAGTGAAGGACCATATAGTCCCTCACCTTTCTGGTAAGAAGACTACATTAGAAATGTGGAAGGCTTTGGAGAGTCCATACCAGAGCAAGAACGAGAACCGGAGGATGGTGTTGCAAGAGAGGATGCACAGCACCAAGATGACCAAAAGGAGAAGGAGTGGTGCCTTATCTCACGAGGCTCACACAGATCAGGGATGAGCTTGGAGCTATTGGCTCTAAGACAGATGATGAGGAGCTAGTTCGGATAGCCCTCAATGGCTTCTCTAAGCCATGGGACACCTTTGTCAAAGGTGTTGTGGCTAGGGAGAAGCTCCCTAATTGGAAGAGACTATGAGATGACTTTGTGCAGGAGGAGCCCCGCATGGGTCAAGGATCATGCTCATCCAACAGTGCCCCACAGATTGTGGATGAGGAGGCTCTAGCCCTTACAGGGAAGAGCAAGGGGAAGGAAAAGAGGAAGAATGATGGTAAGAAGAACCTTGACAGGTCAAAGGTCAAGTGTTTTATCTGCCACAAGCAGGGACACTTTGCCTCCCAGTGCCCAGACAGGAAGAAGAAGAGTAACACTCAGATGGTTGGATCTACAGAGGTGGATGAGTTCAACAGGAACTTCGATGAGGAGTTCTGTTTGATAGCTTGCATGGCAAGCACCACAGGGAGCAGCATATGGTACATTGATAGTGGAGCATCTAGTCACATGACTGGACAAAAGAAATTCTTCAAAGACTTGCATGAGGGTGGAACAGGGATCCACGTTGAGCTGGGTGATGATGCGCGATATCAGGTACAGGGAGTTGGCCCTGTTTCATTTGAGAGGTAGTCTGGCAAACCCCTCAATTTTGTTGATGTGTTATATGTTCCAAGACTGACCAACAACCTTATATCAGTCTCCACTCTGGAGGACAAGGGATATCAGGTGAAGTTCCGTGACCATAGAGTGTATATCAAGCCCAAGGGGTCAGATAGGACCTTGGATCAAGTGATTGCCAGAAGGAGCGGGAAAGTGTACAGATTACACTTTGGGCCTGCAAAAGCTCTAGTAAGCAACAGCAGCAGCAGTCAAGGTGAGTTGTGGCATAGGAGGATGGCACACTTACACCATGGAGCATTGAAGCATTTGAGACAGGCAGTCATTGGAGTTCCTCAGGTACACGAAGAAAAGCATAACCACTGCAAGGGTTGTGCTTTGGGGAAGAACATCAGGAAGCCTTTCCCACAGAGTGAGCACAAGTCTAAGGAGCCCTTGGACTTGGTGCATTCGGATGTATGCGAACCTATGAGTGTCCATTCGTTCAGTGGTTACAATTACTGCATAACCTTCATTGATGACTATTCCAGGAAAACCTGGATCTATTTCCTAAAGGCCAAGTCAGAGGTCTTTGAGAGGTTTCGAGAGTTCAAGACTCTTGTGGAGAACCAAACAGGAAAGAAGATTTGAGTGTTGAGGACAGACAACGGGGGTGAGTACACTTCCAATGAGTTCATGGAGTATTGTTCGACTGAGGGGGTCAAGAAAGAGCACATTGTGCCCCATACCCCACAATAGAATGGAGTTGCAGAGCGAAAGAACAAAACTATGGTTGGAGCAACCAAGGCCATGTTATTTGATTAGGGATTACCACTATTCCTCTGGGCCGAGGCATACAGGACTGCAGTATACATTCAGAACAGGTGTCTCCACACAGCCTTGGGGAGGAAGACACCATAGGAGGTCTTCACAGGCACTAGGCCAGATGTGAGTCACATTCACATATTTGGCAGTGTCTACTATTGTCATGTTCATGCTGACAATAGGAAGAAGCTGGACCCTTCTGGAGAGAAGGGGTTGCTTGTTGGTTACAGCGAGATTTCGAAGACATATAGAGTTTAAAATCCTGCTCGCAAGAGGATCATTGTGAGCAGCGATGTCCAGTTCGATGAGGACAGGGCCTTGCGGAGATCTCTGGACTTACCAGCAGAGCAACAGCCAGCACAGGAGTCGAGAGTCAAGTTGGACGAGCTAGATGTACAAGTACAGGTACAGACACAGAGCACATGTTCTAATGGTCAGAGGGAGTCAGGTGGACAGGATCCTTCAGTCATTGACTTGAAGGATGAGCTGCAGCAGGAGAAGGATATCCAGCAGCCGCAGCAGGTTGACAATGGGCCAAGGCCTAAGTGGTCTAGATCCACAGTGCAGGATTCCAGGCAGGTAGATCCTCCACAGACATCTTTTAGACAGAGTGTACCACCAGAGAGGCTTAGTTATATGGCACGGATGACATAGTTGATTAACTCTGAACCTTCCAGCTTCGAGGAGGATGCACAACATGATGTGTGGCAGGAAGCTATGGTTGAGGAGTATGACTCCATTATGAAAAACCAAGTATGGGAGGTTGTGCCTAGGACACAAAGGAAAAAGGTGGTGGTATCCAGATGGATCTACAAGGCGAAGCATGTAGCAGACGGAAGTGTGGAGAAGTACAAGGCGCGCTTCGTGGCAAAGGGGTTTTCACAGAAGGAGGGTATTGATTATGAGGAGACCTTCGCCCTTATTGCCAAGTATTCTTCCATTCGGACCATTATCTCACTAGCAGCTGAGATGGGTTGGCATGTCCATCAGATGGACATCAAGACTACCTTCCTCAACGGAGTGATAGAGGAGGAGGTGTATGTTGAGTAGCCAGAGGGGTTTGATGTGGAGAACAGGGAGACGTATGTATGCAGACTGCATCGAGCTCTTTACAGGGTCAAGCAGGCACCTCGAGCATGGTACTCAAGGATTGACAGCTATCTACGGGAGATGGGATTTCAGCAGAGTGAGGCTGACCACAACCTGTACTTCTTGACAAGTGAGGTGCCTCTCATGCTGGTCTTATATGTGGATGATCTCTTTTTGACAGGAGATGAGAGGCTGATTGGAGACTGCAAGTCCAACCTTGCAGTAGAGTTTGAGATGAAAGAACTTGGTCTGATACATTACTTTCTAGGCTTGGAGGTTTGGCAGAGAGATGGATGCTTCTTCATCGGACAGAGGAAGTATGCGGTAGAGATCCTGAAGAGATTCAGGATGGAGGACTGCAAGCCTATGGCCATACCTCTAGTTTCCAACTAGAGGAAGATTGATGCATCAGGGTCAGATGGATTTGATCCTACCCTGTATCGTCAGCTTATCGGATTGCTTATGTATCTGGTCAACACTCGACCAAACATCAACTTTGCAGTCAACTCTTTGAATCAGTTCATGGTGGACCCTCGAAGAGTGCATTGGATGGCTGCGAAGCACATACTTCGCTACATCAGAGGTACAGTGGAGTATGGATTGGTTTATGAGTGTAGGCGAAGTGTACAGTTAGCAGGTTTCACAAATGCTGACTGGTCAGGATGTGTAGAGGACCGGAAGAGTACTTCAGGTTGTTGTTTCAACATTGGATCAGGGGTTGTCTCTTGGTTCAGCAGGAAGCAAAAGTCAGTTGCATTGAGCTCGGCAGAGGCTGAATACATGGCAGCCAGCATGGCTGCTTGTGAGGTAATGTGGCTAAGAAAGTTACTTGCAAGGTTGTTCGAGTGTGAACTAGAGGCTACAGTAGTTCACTGTGACAATCAAAGTGGCATCAGGCTATCTGAGAATCCAGTGTTCCATGATCGGAGCAAACACATAGACATCAGATACCACTTCTTGAGAGACTGTGTTCAAAGGGGGACCATTCAGTTGGAGTACATACAAATAGATGAGCAAGTTGCGGACATTTTCACCAAGGCACTTTGCAGACAGAGTTTTGTGAAGTTCAAGGATAAGTTGGGGTTGCTACCGAATCCCTTCCTCATTGAGAGGGAGTGTTAAACTAGTAGCAACAAGGAAGGTCTTTCTGCATGCATGTGTTCTTGCATGCAGAAGACTTAAATTAGGAAACCAGTTGTATTTAATTTACTTTTCCTAAGTTTACTTTGGAAAATAAATTAAAGTGATTTAAATTAACTTTAGTGAACCACTAGTTAAAGTGAAAGTGAAATTAGGATTTTTGCTTTACCACTAGTTGAAGTGAAAGTGAAATTAGGGTTTTCGCTTTACCTAAAGTTATAAAAGAGAGATCAATTGGTGGAGAGAACACACACACTTGTATTCCGACAAAGACAGGATATAGACAGGGAGAGAAAGTCAGACAAAGGATTTAGATGACAAGACGGAGGAGCAAGCAGCAAGATCATCAAGCTTCGTACAGCTGGGTCGTACACTTGGACAGGAGGGTGTTGAGGTTTAGCTGGGATTTGCCAAGTGATTCTGTCGAGTGCTGCATTCGCCAGGTTTGAGTGAATTTGCAGTGATTGTAAAAGTTCCATATTTTCTCATAATAAAATCTATATCTAACTGCTGCACCGGTTTTCCCATCTTGGGTTTTTCCGAGGGTTTCCATACCCAAAATAATAGTGTCAATATTGTGATGTGGTGTTGTGAGTTATTTCTCAGTTTTATATTCCGCTGCATACTGTAAAAGATATTCATGTGTGGTTATCAGTTGATATTTTGCATGCAATGTTTAGCCCTAGTTGAATATTAAAGGAAAATTTACAATAACCGATTTGGTACTGAACTGGCCCATTCAGACACTAAATGGGCCAATTCAGTACCAAACCAATCAGATCAACCGATATATGTAAAAAATTGACCGATTTTTAAAAAAAAATCTCTCAATCCATTGTCCCCATGGTTGTCCCTCACTTAGATAGTCACACTGTTTGCAAACTGCTACTGCTGCAATGCTGCTCCACAATGAGAATAGGAAATAGGTGTAGGGAAATAGAGGGGGGGGGGGTTCAATAAGTAAATTTAGGCCCTAAAATGAGGATAGGTTAGGAAAAAACAAAGCAAAAAACATTTTTTTGTGTTTTTTCAAGTTTGCAGACCCCACATAACTGAGAGTAAAAATTTTAAAAATTGGTCAACTTTTTACATAAATCGGTTGATCTAACCAGTTTGGTACTAAACTGGCCCATTCAGACACTAAATGGGCCAGTTCAATACCAAACCGGTCAGAGCAGCCGATATATGTAAAAAATTGACCGACGTTTTAAATTTTTACTCTCAGCCATGTGCGGTTTGCAAACTCGAAAAAACACAGAAATTTTGTTTTTTGCTTTGTTTTTTCCTAACCTAACCAAATCCTAGGGCCTCAACTTATTTAATGAACCCCAAATTGGCCAGTTCAGTACCAAACCAGTCGACCGAACCAATTTCCAAACCGATTCGGATCGGTTTGCCTTAAACTCGGTGAAACAGCCGATTCCAAAACCGATTTCACCGATTTTTAAAACTATGATAGATACTGAATCATTGATACCTATAGGTCGGAATGCCAATTATAAATACAAAATAGGGTAGATACTAGGATTGTAGAGGGAAGAATTTTGTCAACCATCCTCCTCAATGTTAGAATCATCAAGATCACCATCATTGCCACTACTCTCTCCTCCATCCTCATCCTTATCCTCATCTATATGCAATCCAGCTCTACATCTGCCAGTGTGGAAGATGACATCTCAAAAGAGGATCACCATCATCAAAATTACATGGTGTAGCACTGATTCACTAAGATCTAAGTTGGCTAATTCCAACTCAACACTATTGTCCAAACCCATATCATCAAAAATGGATCCCACAACTTTGTCTTTCCCTTCACCCGTTCGTTCCTCATCCTGTAAACAAGATAGAGGTTAGAGTGCACATACACAATTGTCTTTGCTCTATACTACTCAAGCTTCCTCTTCTTCAAAGTGTGCAAATTGTTGTACGTACTCCAATTCCTCTCAGAACAAGAGGATGAAATAACCTGAGATAGGAGACTTATGGCTTAACTGTTCTAGAATAAAGCACGTTGCCCCATGAGTTCTCCACCAAGCATAGGGCTTCTTAATCCCCCCCATCTCCAAGCACATCATAGCCTCCAAATCTCCCAATGCTAGTGGAACACTCTATGGAACCCCCATCCACCTCATCAAGGGGTGCTCTATCCTAATATATCCTTGTAAATGCTTCCTTCCTCCCTTATGAATCTCCATGCCCATGTAAGCAGGAAATCTGAATGAAGGCCCACCATGAGCCAGTCATTAATATAGTACTTTGGATTCAACAAGTGAGTCAAGCAATGCAAAGCTAAGTTGCAAGAAACACCTGAAATGGTGGCATACTAATCTTGAAAACACCTAAAAACATAGAAACAAGTATAAAATGCCTTGGAAATGGCATTGGTCATACCATATGGCGTTTCCAAATCAAACCGCTGGAATAATGGCATACTAGTCCGGAAAACACCTAGAAACGCCAAAACGAGTACAAAATGCCTTGGAAATGTCCTTGGTCTTACAATACTGCGTTTCCAGATCTAGAAACACCATATAATATGGCCAAGGACATTTCCAAGGCATTTCAAACATTTTCAATGATGTTTTGAACATGATTTTGGAAGGTCCTGGAGCCACCCAAGTGCCCATGAGGGATGTGGAACTCATACAAAAACATCGCCTTGTTCATCCCAATGTCTCTTTAAGACCAAACAAAGCTAGGTGATTGGACTATAAGAAGTTTGTGACCTTGTAATTAATGGCAATGTTAAATTCTTAAAGTAAAAGTGACATTCTCCTTTATCTTACCTTTGACATTCTCCTTTATCTTACATTTTCTGACATTCTCTTTTATCTTACCTTTTCTATCCTTTTACTTAAATTTTTAACATTACCATTAATTGTTTTAGGATGTTTGAGACTGGTTCCAACCTCGTCAAACTTCACATGAAGAAAGTAAAATTTCATATCCCATTCAGAATTCAGTAGACTTAACAGTTTTCAAGATTACAGGATTGGAAGGATTGTAGCATTTCCACTGGCTTCTATTTTCAAGATTACAGGATTGGAAGGATTGTAGCATTTCCATTGGACTCTATCATGATGATAATAAGTGATTGGCAGTAGTTAAGACCACCAAGCTATAGGATTTTGCATCATGTAATCATCTATAAGAGTTAATATTGACATGGATTTCCTTTAAAGTGCCATTTATGTGTATCATTCTTATTTTTGTTGCTTATTTTCTTGCAAGATGATGTGTTATTTAAAAAAAAACTATATATTTATATTTTTTGTATTTTCTATATACCGCGTTTACTCAAACATGCCCATTTTGGGGGGGTCACATTTCAAAACGTTCCTGTTTCAAAAACTTGGAAACATTTACAAGTTTCATGCAACTTAGATGCAAAGGTGTGCAATTCTTCTCCCACTTGATGATAAGAAATTAAGAATATCCTATATGGTGATGAACAAGATATTTGTCAATGTCACATACTTACGACACTCATTCTTTACAACGATGGTCTCCACAAACTCAATCATGGAGTCACGCCCCTCATACGCTTCTCCTAAGATGGGCTATTCCATGCCTACAAACTACAATAAAGAAATGTAGGGTCCATGATTTGAATGGTGAGATATACCATCTCCCACCAACCATCATCTAACATTTTATCCTTGACCTTTTTTTAAGCAGTTTCAACCGTCTTTCTCCAAAAAAGATCAACAATCTAAACAACCATGGGCCTAAGAGCAGTCTTAACCTGCCTCAACCTCTTAAGCATGATGAATGAGGAGGCAACCAAGAATTTGCAATCTTCAACAATGATAGATTTGTGTGCACTTTATAGATTGTGAGGGCATTGGTATGGTTTTGTACAAAAATGTGGCTATGGCGTGCATCATCAATGAGAGTTCCCATCCATGCCACATTTGAGCAATAGATTTAAGTGCTAAATTCAAAGAATGAAGTTATGAACAATGCAGGTGTCCAAAATATTTGTGGATATTTAGCTTCCACAATCATGCCAACACCTTTATAAACAGGTGCATTATCTATGATAATTTGCACACAAGAATCAACACCTACACCTCCAGTGACTTTAATGAACAACTCACCCATTAATTGTGCATCATTGTATTTTCCAAGAGCATCCATCGCTTTCAAGAAGCACGGTTCATTCCAAGATGACACCATGAAATTGACAAGTGGATGATGTGCTACATCCATTCATCCATCAAATACAATGCTAACACCAGATGAAGGCCATGATGATTTAATAGATTCTAGGATTTTATCCATCTCCTTTGCATTAACCAATAATGTGGTTCTACGCTTCTCTGAACTAGGAGGCACATACCCAGTTGGAGCCAATTCAAGTAAAGATAGAAACATCTCAAAAAAAAAAGAAGTTCATGCAACATTAAATGAAATGAAGTTGCAATAGAAAAAGAACCCAATGATAAGATCAACCTCATCTCGCCACTCCTATTGAAAGATATTGTCCATTGGACCACCACTAGAAGTTGGCCTCTTTCTTGTTGGTTGAATGGCAATCCCACTCCTACTTTTGTTTGATGGCTTTCTCAAGATAGAGGATCCACATCTTTGTGCGTCCTATTTGCTATTGTCACCTTCCACAAGATAATAACATCCTCTCTTGACATATTTTATCATTAGGTAGCATTCACCAACTACATGCTCCAAGTCCACAATTCAGACACAACAAATGGACCTTGACTCTATAGTAGGTGCTCTTAAATTTAACATGGTAGAAATTACATGTCCAAACAACATTTCCACCCCCAACAAGTTTTTCCTAGGGCGGTTGTTTTCTTGTTACATACTTACAAAACAAACAGTTTTTTCTTGAGCTTGTTATCATGCTACAAAAGGGTTATTTGTAGCACTAGTAGTTCCACCTATAGCTCCATTTGCTGCAAATGGAGCAACAATAGCAATAGATGAACTTGGAAGAAAGGGGGCAGCACCAAAACTAACATTCTTTCCTTTCCTTTGACCTTTGCAATTGCCCTTGATGATTGAGCCATAATTCCTATGGTTTGAATGAAAACAAATATTGGAGTTGGAAAAATGACCAGCCTAGTTTACTAGGATGCAACAATAGCAATAGCAAATGGAGCAACAATAGCAATAGATGAACTTGGAAGAAAGGGGGCAGAACCAAAACTAACATTCTTTCCTTTCCTTTGACCTTTGCAATTGCCCTTGATGATTGAGCCATAATTCCTATGGTTTGAATGAAAACAAATGTTGGAGTTGGAAAAATGACCAGCCTAGTTTACTAGGATGCATTCAAAATTCAAATCGTCCAGAATCCCTTCAAATATGGAAATTAACCTTCACCCGCACAATGCTAGACAGTTAGACCCATTTCTCTATGCTTGAAATTGAAAAGATGAAGTGAAAATCGTTTTCGATCCCCCCCCGCCCCCCGTTGTTTTTTGTTTTCGCGCGTTGATGTCTAACACATCAAGACACTGCTAGGGCATGTGTTGGACAAGTGTCCCATGCATGTCCTAGCGTACTATGTGCTTGACGCGCAAGATATGGACACAAGGCCCCTAGGCACGTGTCTGGTTTATTAGATCTAGATTCTATACTAGTAAAATCACACCATAGAACATCATGGACACAAGATTTACCCTAGAGAAGCCCATGAGAGAGAAGTTCCAACAAGAAATAAGCACTATGTCTTGCTCCTTTAACTCTCGAATTTACCATGCAAAATATGGAGAGAAGATAGTAATTCACTATGGCACATTATGCCCTAATACAGGGTGCTACAAGGTCATCTTCTTCCTATGCTTTGCTCTATTATCCCACTCCTTTGCACTACTTATAGCTATGGAACAAAAAAATACTACAATAGGAACAAAACCCCCTTCTCTTCAAGTAGCAAAGATTTTAATACCACTTGACAGTCACTAGGGTTAGGGTTAGGGTTTTGCATTCCCCAACTTTCAATTAGGGCTATGGTTTTGGACCCTCCAAAATCTACTTGAAAGAGCATATGTGGCTAACTCCATGTGTGTGAATAACAAGAACTAACATGACTTCCACTTAGTATTTCAGTGGTCAAAGCAACTCTCAACTTGCAAGAGAATAACATTTTCATATGGACATCAATTGAGGTTCTCTCTAGACTGTTGAAAAGCTCTTGATAAGAATAGTGTGGAAAAATCTCTATGCCATTTCCGCCAAGTTTTGACCCCAAAACAGGGCGTTCAAGCCCTAAAACAAGCAATTTTTAGCTATGACCCTACTCAGTGGAATTTAGAATCAATCCCAAAAATGGCCCTTTCAGGACCACAGCTTCAATTTTCAACCCCATAAAGCACCAAAAGGGATGGCAAGATATATATTGATCCATTTCAGATCACTTGTTGACAATTGAGTAGATCAATTAAAGTGAATCTAAGCTAGCTACATGAGTTGTACAACAACAGTTTTGCTTTGGATACAAAATTGAAGCTTTTCAAATGAAAAACTTTAACTCGCGCTCATTTTTTTATATTAGTGAGTACGCAAGCTCAATACTTGGAACTTTTATGGATAGGAAATCCAATGCAATGTCAAAGTTATCATGTTCTAACATTTATGCGCATCCATGAACGTTGCTCTTCTTTGAACACTAAGGTTGCAACTTGCAAGATAAGCAAAAAAGTGTAAGACTATGCCTAAAGGATTGGACCACTCTAGAGCATCTTTACTTTAGAGTGTAGTAGCAAAAATGGCTCTCTTAGAGAAGACAAAAAAATAGCACAAGTATTTACAGGAAGCATTCCTTGAACAAGCCTTTTTATTGACATTTACTTACTTCAATTCATTTTATTTGCATTTGTTTCCTCCCATTCATTGTTAATTCTGATGGTACATTCAAAACAATGACTTAAAAACATGCAAAAGTGCCTATTCTTGACTTGAAGTTTCAACCATCTAGACAAATCCGTGCAACAATGCCCATCTATCACCACACATTGTTGGCTTGTATTGTGTTTTTCTTTTCTTTTGTTCTATTAGTTGTCAATTTTCCAAAGATAGCTACTATGTGTAACGATCCAAAATTGGACATTGTTACAAATGTAAAAGCAAAATCAGAACAAATTGCGTACTTATACCCAAGGATGATGTTGTACTTATGTATTTGGGACATCACCAATTTGAGAACTCAATAACATTGCACAACAATCTTGGCTTATGCCTTAGGTTCTAGCATTGACCCTAGTATGTCATTACCTTGACCATGTGATGTACCTTCATGAGAGGCCACAAGCATTCACAAAGAAAGGCATGAACACATTAGCTGAAAAAGACATGTTAGCATCCAAAATGGATTTCTCCAAAATCCAATTGGGTTACTTGGCAAAGATGGTTCGTAGGTACCATTAACCCTCGGATTGCATTAGAGTTGATCCAATCGCATCTCCTTTTTGAGCAAATATCCAAGCCTGGTGATACATGACCAGTTGTGCCTTCATGATTTCAAAGAGGTGTTTGGTAGCATGATGAGCCAAATGTGATGAAGATGTATCAGTTCCATCTTTCACTAGACCATGCTTATTCAATTATCTAAAGTGTTTTTCTACTTAGGTGGTTTTCTAAACCCATGTGGTTTGTCATGGTACATCCTTCTAGGTTTTGTTTCAAGGCTAGTCCTACCCTTATCTCTCGTTTAAAGTTCAAACCATCTTATGGAGATCATTTATGGCCAAGGTGGGCGTGCAAGGGTCATGGGAAAAATCTATTGGCACACATGTCTTAGAGTTCCCGTGGGTATTTTCACTTTACCTTTTGCAAAAATTGTGCTCTGTTATTGTAAAGGTTATGTACCTAGAGAAAACTTCCCCTTTAGTCATAAGCATGGATCTATGTATGTACATCACATTTTCTTATGCTATTAGGATATCTAGACACTTTGGAGTTGGTTCAAATAAAGTTGGTCTAATGTGTCTTTAAGTAAAGTGTGTTTCTTTAGTATGCATTTGTACTTATGTAATCCAATAGTCAAAATATGTTCTAGATATAGAGTGATCCAACGGTTCATCTTCACAACTATCTTAATGGATATCAATCTATGGCACAACACTCAATTGGTCCATGATCTCTATTTAAAGAGTATGGAAGGGCATTTGTTCAATGATCGATTGAAAGAAATTCATATGTAAATTATTTTTCCTTTTGCATTAATATATTGCCTCACGTATCTATTTGGTTGTGGCCATGGACTGTCTCCCTCTTCGATGGTTTTAACCACATAAAACATCGATGTGCTGATTTGTGATCTATTTCTTTGAGTGGTTGCTTAAGGTGTTCGACCTATGTGGAAATACCCAGTTTTAGTCGAACATGGTGTCAAAGCACTTATGAAGACCCACTCCCATTGTTGATCGAGATCCTAAACCGATGTGGCTGCATGCATCAAAGAGTTTCTAGATTCTATTATTTTTGTGCATTTTTTGGCTAGGAGAGGTGTCCCATTGCATCCAAAGCGTTGCTTTAAATTAGAACCACTTTTCGTTTCACTCAAAAAGGATTCAGTTTGCCCAAGATGCGACCATTTTACTAGATCCGGAGGTATATTATTAACATTTATGAAATTTTTTTAAATCTTTCTCTCATTGTTTCATATTTTAGCCCAGTTTTCTGTTTGATTCCCGGTTTGATACCTTTTCAGTCTAAGTATGCTCTTTGTCGTGCACTCTGTGCAAACTCAACAAATCAAAAACAAAGCAAAACGGGTTTTCTTCATTGTGGATGCTCTTTTCCATGCACCTTGTGCGAACTCGGTAAACCCAAAACACTGAGAAAACCTGCATTTTTCAAGTAAGTTAACCAAGGTCTAACCCCAAATTTGAGAAAATTCACTCTCAAAATTTCGGTTTTTGTTTTTGTAAAGTTATGTAGAAGTGTATTGCAGGCCGAAAACAAGGATTTTTCAGTAGGTATGCTCTCCCACAATAACAACAACAACACTCCTATCTTCCTTCATAATATTACTAAACCTTTTGTTTCACTCACTTGGTTGAAAATTACTTTATTAAGTAAGAGGTCTTGCGTCCAAGTTCTTCCTTTTGTTACAATTTGAAAAGGTCCAAGTAACTTTAAGTTATATTTAGTAACTTCATTGTAAAAGTGATTCCCACTTGTTTTATAAAAGTGGGCCACTTATTTTAAAAAGTAAATTATTTGTAATAGTGCGCTTATAAGCAAACTTTGTAAAGGGGGGAATTATTTACTACATTGAGCACCCATTATCACATAATTCAACCTCTACCTACCGCGTGGCACCTTGGTTCATTTTCTGGTTTGTTTTTAAAAAGGCATAACTTTGACATTTCAAATCCATTTTCAATGCCATTTTTTTAAACTACCTTTTTTTTTGAGATCTTTGCATCTAAACCATCAATTTTTGCTTTTGAAGCCATATTATAATATGGTCAATCCAAGTGATATTTTTCTCACTGGTACCAACTACTTCGCATGGAAAGCCCGTATGGAGGATGTCCTACAAAGTAGAGGACTTTACCAGATTACCTTGGGAAAATAATATACCCTCACTAATGTCAATAATAAAGTAAAATGGGATAATATAAAGGACGAAGCCCTTGGATTGATAGTGATGTCCATCTCTTATGACTTACAATTCCACCTTCAAGGAATTGACGCACCAGATGTGGCTTTGGAAAAGTTGGAAACCCTATTTGGTAAACACAATGAAATCTGCAATTACCAGCTTGAAAATCAGGTGGGTGCTTTATATCCAAGTGATCTCTCTTGCATTCAAGACTATCTCAACCCAAAACTCTTAAGACTCTTTTTGAAGAATGCAAGATATCTAAGCCAAAAAAATAATGTATTTATGCTATTCTTGCTAAGCTTGGTCCCCCTTATTTTGTTTTTGTATCTACTTTTTACTCCATCAAAGAAGCTTGAGGGGTTGCTTATAAACAACCCATTCTTGAAGTTTTTTGTGGTGCTTTGATTAGGGAGCGAGATAAGCTCTCACATCTTGGAGTGACCAGCACTACAACTACATCTAGCAAAACCTTAGTGGCACAACAAAAGGATAAATCCAAGCATCCAAAGAATTAAAACCCTTGCAACAATAAGCAAAACAAGTGTCCCAAACCCTCTCAATAAGTTCCTACACCCATATGGTAAGAAGACTATTTGAAGTTGCAATTTTTTTGAGCGAGATGGTCATGTGGAATCTAAGTGTTTCAAAAAATGGAAGCCTTGGACACAACAATGAAGAACCACAAGATCAATCTTGATTCTTCTTATAACAATTCTTCTAATGGACATGCACTTTCAACTTCTATTTTTTTCTTCAATGCATCTTTTTCTTCTTCTTCTAATGAGTGGCTCATTGATTCTGGAGCATCTTATAATATGGCTAAGGATAAAACCATTTTTTCTACTCTAAATGAATGTAACACCAAACAAATCTTTGTTGGTGATGATAGATTGTTGAAATACTGAGAGAGGGGTGAATCAGTATTTGTACTATTTAAAACTTTAATCAAAAGCAGGTTGTTGATCACCAATCACAGCACATCATCAATGTGTACAAAAGTTTTTAACGTGGAAACCCAAGTTCTAGGGGTAAAACCACGAAAGCCTTTTTAAAAATAGTTTTCCAGAAATAACTGGTAGGAGGCAAGAACCCCCTTATTACAAAGACTTCAATTTTCCAGCTTCAACTGGAAGGAGGCTACGACCCCCTGATTTACAAGCTACGACCTGAAGGAAGCAGCCACTCCCTAGTTCTCTGGTTTCAGCCGGAAGGAGGCTACAACCTCCTTTCCTTGCCCCGTCCTGCCACCTTGATAAGAAGAAGATTGTCGAACCTGTGGACCTGTCACATACCAAACTTTGCTGCTAATAACCTCTACACTCTAGTCACTGTCAAATCATCCTTGTTCTTATTACTGTCACATCATCTTTCTGCCCATATCATCACTGTCATATTAAACATCAATACTGCGGGTCAAGCTGCTCATCAACACTGCTGGTTACTGTCAAGTCATCAAACATCAAGGTCTGAACATGTCATCATCAAGGTCTGTAACATAGGGTGTACATCATCATCAAGATCAACTCATCTCATCATCATCATACAGTTCATCATTAAGGAGATTGCTTTATCAACAAGGTCTGTGAAACATCAGTCTCTTGAACATGCCATCATAGGATATGCATCATCATAAAGTATGTACTATCATCATCATCATCAAGTAGCCACCATCATCATTAGCTTGTAATGTGTATGTAACAAGTACACATCATAGTGCATAGAAGTATGTCATCACACCATAGCTTGCTTGTTCATCTTTATATCATTCTCATCATAAAGGCATGTGTCATCATCATGTACGTAAATGTACTACTATAAACATCGCTGCTGTTCATATATGAATATACTATTCATGCATACCACATACACTTGTTCACTTATTGTACACTCACTTATATTTCACTGAGTTCACTGCATATCACATACTACTGCATACATTTGTATCGTTGTTTATCACTGTTCATACTACTCACTCACTTGACACTTCACTGTGCATATAAATGTACACTCATATAGACACATTACTGTACATACATACCTTGTTTAGACTTGGACTGTGCATGCTGTAGCAGACTTCAAAAATGACCTTACGTACAGACTGTAAAGAGATCATTGTAGCAGGCTTGCTGTTTAAGCACCATAACTCGGATTGTAGAAGGCTCGGATCTGGCAGCAGTGACCTCAGACTTTAAACCTCAACCTTGGAGATGACCTTAACCAGTGCTTATACTCGAGACTGTTAGCTGGTGAAGAATGCAGCAGACAACCACCCAACAAACTCGGACTGTTCAAAATTGTTCTATGTTAAATTAAACCCAAGAAAAAATCTCTGTGGAAACACGGGTGATGACTGAAAATTCGGATCTGTTGTGTATGCTGAGAGCTCAGTCTTGTCTCAGTTCAGCCACCAGAGAACACCAAACAATCAAGAGAAAACTCGGGCTCCCAAAATAAAATTTGACTGTTAAACAAATTATGTGGAAGAAATTCGGATGCTTTCTGCTCCTCTTTTGCTTGGATTATAGGCTGAAGAAAACTCAGGTGTTCCTCATGCTGTTTTTGCTGTCTTTTAGCTCCAAAAGAAGTCTTATAGACTGCTGCTGTAACCAGCAAAACTCAGTCAATTCTGTGCTTTTGAGAAGGCATGTTGATGGAACAAGGCTTGTACACTTAACCAAAAAATTCACCAAAAAAAATATAAACTCTGCTGCTAGCTTGGTTCTGCTCCCAACTATACACCACCTTGATCCACTAACCAACGAAAAAAAAGGTTGGTTGTTTTGCTATTTGAACCTTTGTCTGCTGCCAAAAAGCAGCCACGAATATACCTCAGTTGGAATCCTTATTCGTTGATTATAAAATGATGACAAAGGTTGTGTATTAATATAAGTTAACCTTTATGTTGAGAAAAGAAGTGGGGCCGACTTCTAGGTGGAAGATGGTTTTAATTCATTATTTAATGGGGCTGTCCTTTATGGTAAATTTTTAATACTTAGTGGGTTCA
The DNA here is from genome assembly GCA_001517045.1 of Pseudotsuga menziesii. Lineage (NCBI taxonomy): Eukaryota > Viridiplantae > Streptophyta > Pinopsida > Pinales > Pinaceae > Pseudotsuga > Pseudotsuga menziesii. Next base: position 287,555 of record LPNX011166205.1, read on the forward strand.
ACTTTGGAGGTTTTAATTGAATATTAAAAAGTGTCTTTAGTAAAACATTTTAGTATTTAATTAATTATTAAAAAGTGTTTTATTAAAACTTTTTAGTATTTAAATCATGGTTTAATTAATTATTAAAAAGTGTTTTATTTATTAAAACATTTTAACATTGAAACCATTAATGGGTAATTAAAAGGCGTTTTGTATTTGTTTTATTATTAATTTTTATTATGGTCTTAAATATGTGTGTTTATTTCTTTTATTATTTTAGGGTGGGTACAATGGATGGCTTCAATGAACCTTGTGAGCTTTAAGGGTCACCATTGTGTAATAATAGGGTAGATGTAGACTTAGGGACCAAGGGTAAGGTTTTGAGGGTATTTTGTTAGGTCATTAGAGTTACCACAAGTGAAGGCACATAACCATCAAGGTGTGGGGTTGCCTAGGCTTCTTCTAGGGTATCAGGACCTCTATAAAACCCAAATGACCACTGAAAGGGTCATTCGAACTCTTCCAACTTCTTCAACCCACCAATAACACATTCTAGGGTAATAGGGCATGGTTGTGGTGCTGGGGAACCAATGACAGGACTGGGGAACCATCGAACCAACTTGGGGTACTTAACCACTCTACAAGGTATTCAGAGCTTTTGCCATTGTCCCAAGGGCTCCAAGGGCTTCAGACTTGGGCTTGGACAAAGTCAAAAGGTCTCCTTTGACGCTGACACTTACTCAACCCTCAGAGGCTCCTCAAGGGGCACCAAGACACATTAACACACACCTGTTGGCATCAATGACAATTTAGTCAACAATCTCCCCCTTTGTCATTGATGACAACTCCAAAGCTCCCCCTTCGAATGAGCTTCCTTTGTCCACACATCTCCCCCTTAGATCATGCTTCTTTTACCTACCTTGTTCAACTTTTTCTCCCCCTTTGGCATCAATGGCAAAGGGTACTTCTGCCATGCTCCCCCTGTCATATTGTATTGTTGTTGAAGATAGATGAATTCAATTAGGAGATAATATGACTCCCAATTTTTCTCTGAGGTACTCAAAAGTCTCTCTTGGGAGAGGCTTAGTGAAAACGTTTGCAACCTGTTCTTTTGTTCCGATATATTCCAACTTGATATTCTTTTCTGTGACCTGTTCCCGAAGAAAGTGAAACTTGATTGGAATGTGCTTGGTTTTGGAATGCATAACTGGATTCTTGGAGATACTAATAGCACTCGTATTGTCACATAGAATAGGAATCGGTTCATTACATGTCACATGTATGTCTTGCAGGGTTTGCTTCATCCAAAGAATCTGAGTACAACAAGCTGTTGCTGCTATATATTCTGCTTCTGCGATTGATAAGGACACTGAAGACAGCTTTTTGCTCGACCAAGATACCAGACAACCACCTAAAAAGAAAGTTGTTCCACTAGTGCTTTTTCTATCATCAACATATCCTGCCCAATCTGCGTCTGAATATGCTATCAATGTCAGATCATTCCCTTTTGGGTACCAAAGTCCAAAATCCAAAGTTCCTTTGAGATACCTGAAGATCCTTTTAACTGCTATAATGTGAGTTTCCTTTGTGGTAGCTTAAAATCTTGCAACTTGTCCAATGGCTTGCATCACATCTGGTATGGAGGCAATTACATATAGTAGACTACCAATCATTGACCTATAGAGCCTTTGATCAACTTCCTTAGATTCATCATCTTTGCTTAACTTACAACCGGTGATCATAGAGGTACTCATAGGTTTACAGTCTTCCATCTGGAATTTCTTCAACATCTCCTTAATGTATTTTGTCTGGGTAATAAAAATGCCTTCTGTTCTTTGAGATATCTGGAGTCCCAAGAAGAAGGTCAATTCACCGAGCAATGACATTTCAAACTCTTTTTGCATGTCCTTAGCAAATTGTTGACTCAGTGAATCATCATCACTTCCAAATATGATATCATCAACATAAGCTTCAATGATGAGTATGCTGTCATTGTCTTGTTTGATGTACAAATTGCTATCTGCACTTCCCCTCTTAAAGTTTTGTTGTAGTAAGTACCCGTCCAATCTGGAGTACCAAGCTCTTGGAGCTTGCTTTAGTCCATATAAGGCCCTTTTGACCCTGCATACATAGTCCTCGTTTTCTGAAAGTTGAAATCCTTCTGGTTGTTCGATATAGACTTCTTCCAATTCCCCATTTAGAAAGGTTGATTTTACGTCCATCTAATACACTTTGATGTTTTTGGAGCAAGCATAAGCCAATATCATTCTAATAGCTTCCATTTTGGCAACTAGTGCATATGTTTCTTCAAAGTCTATTCCTTCGATCTGAGCATAACCCTTACAAACCAATCGAGCCTTGTTTCTGATAACATGTCCATCTTCATTCATTTTGTTTCTAAAAACTCATTTTGTGCCAATAACATTTTTGTTACGTGGTCTCGGAACAAGTTCCCAAGTTCCATTCTTCTCGATTTGATCTAGTTCTTCTTCCATAGCTTTAACCCATTGTTCATCTGTACTAGCCTCTGCAAAAGTTCCAGGTTCAGTTGTAGACAAAAGAGAGAAGTGTACCTGCTCATTTCTTCCGGATTGTCTTATTCTAGTTCCTATTCCTGCATCCTTATCACCAATAATCTGATTTGATGGATGATTCTTCTGGTACCAGTTCTTAGGTGATAGATGATCTTTTTGTTCTTCTTGTTCGACAGTTGGTTGATTCAGTTCTTCATCTTCCGTGAGTTGCTCTCCATCCTCATCTGGTTGTTCTTCCACTTTAATTTTCTTCACACCTCTTTTCTTGAAACCTTTCTCTTCTTCATCCTCTGATTCTTCCGAGTCTTCTCTGGATGATGTTAGTCTTCCTTCAACTATCTTCACGTTAATGCTTTCAATCACTTTGTCTAATCTCAGATTGTAGCATTTGTAAGCTTTCCTCTTGGATGAATATCCAACAAATATGCCCTCATCTACTCGAGAGTCAAATTTTCCAATCTTCCTATCATCTCTTTTGGTGTAACACTTGCTTCCAAAGATTCTGAAGTGTTGTACACTTGTTGCTCTTCCGGTCCATAGCTCATATGGGGTTTTATCATTTTTGTTTCTAAGTAATCCTCTGTTTAAGATGTGTACTACTGTATGAACCGCGTGTCCCCAAAATTTGTCGTTTAACTTGGATTCATTCAACATGGTTCGAGCCATCTCCATTACTGATCTATTCTTTCTTTCAGCAACTCCATTTTGCTGAGGTGTTCTGGCTATTGAAAATTGTCTCTTTATTCCATGCTCTTCACAGTACTTGTTGAATTCATCAGAAGTGAATTCTCCACCGTTGTCAGATCTAAGACACTTGATTCGTGACCCTGTTTCATTCTCGACTAGTTCCTTGAATGTTTTGAAACATCCAAATGCTTCTGATTTCCTGTTGAGAAGACATACCCATGTCATCCTGGTATAGTCGTCAATGAGTAGCATGAAGTATTTTTCACCATTCAATCCTTTGCTTTTGGTTGGTCCACATAGGTCAGCGTGAATAAGCTCCAAAGGTTTTGTAGAAGAATGCTCTTTCGTCTTAAAATGCACTCTTGTTTGTTTTCCATGTTGACACTGTTCACATACAAAGTTGGCAGGTTTTGTGACTTCCGGCATATTTCGAACTGCTTGGTTTTTGTAGATTTTGACCAAATTGTCAAAATGTATATGCCCCATTCTTCTGAGCCAAAGCCAGCTTTCATCTTCTTTTCCCAAGTGACATTTTTCGGACTCAATCTCATCTAACACATATATGTTGTTTGGAGTCCTAGTGGTTTTGGCTACTAACTTCCTTGATCCTTGCTTTCTTATTTTACATCCTTTTGAGTTGAAGATGAGTTCATGTCCTTGATCAAACTTCTGACTGACGCTTAGCAGATTATGTTTCATGTTATCTACAAGCAAGACATTTTCAGCCAAGGAGTTTTTACTTCCGAGCTTTACTGTGCCCTTTCCCAATACTTTTGCTGAATTGTTGTTTCCAAGCGATACAGATCCTTTATCCTTTTCAATATTGACGAAAGCATCTTTGTCACCTGTCATATGCTTTGAGCAACCGCTATCAACATACCATTTTCCAGAACCGTGATTCTGAGCTTGAAGAGCAATACCACATTCATAGTTGTTGTTATTGTGTTTAATCCATACCTTGTTGGGCATGTCCTCATTTCTTACTGTTGGTGTCCTCATTCTGCAATTTCTGGCTATATGTCCAAAGTTGTTACACTTGTAACATTCTATTTCTGATCTCAAGGGATCAAATCTGTTGTTGTATTGTGGTCATCTGAGGCTTGCAAGGTTATTCCTTGTCTCAAAGTTTCTTCTTTGAAAACAGTTTACAGCTTTGTGTCCAAATCTTCCACATGTAAAGCAATGCCCATAAAAGAAGTATCCATACCTGGGAATATATGGAGGAGATGCTTTTCTGAGATCTGATCTTTCTGCTGGCCCTTCTTCTGATACAGGTTGTTCTGGCTGACGTTCGATCTCTTCTTCATTCTTGTAGTCCTTGACAACTTCTGCATACCTTCTTGGCTTCTTTTCGTTATCTGTCAACATTGAGCTTGAGGCTTCAGTTGTATTCTGCTTGTATCCTATACCGGTCTTGTCGAAGAATGACTTTTGATTGCTGATGATTTGTTCTAGAACCTTGGAGCTGTTTTCATAACCCTTTGCGATATTTTTCGTTTGCAGCTTGTTCTTCTGAGATACTATCCCAGCCTCACGATTCTCCTTTTCTCTTATATTAGTTGTTCAGTGAGAGTCTTCAACTCATTTGGCTTCTTCTAGTTGGGTCTTCAAGTCAACAATGGTTTGTTCAAACCGTTGTTCCTCTTCCTTAAGCAATCTATTTTCCTTCCTGACTTTCTTCAGCTCTTTCAAGGCGCTTACAAGTTCTGCCTCAAGATCTACTTCTCCTTCATCTTCGGATTCTTCCTTACTATTATGATCCTTATCCGAACTTATTGCCATAAAGAGTACCTTGTCTGGTTCATCGTCATCATCAGAATCACTGTCACTATCGGAGTCACCACTGGATGAGCTATTGTCTCTTTTTGTGTAGAGACTTTTCTTCTTTGCAAACTTTTTTCTGTTCTTATTCTTGTAATTATTGTACTTCTTGTAGGGTTTAAAACTGTCATCCTCTTCACCATCTGAGTTCTTTGCATATGGACATTTAGAAGCAAAATGACCCATCTTTCCACATGAAAAACATTTAAGAGGTAACTTATCTTTGTATTTTCCAGTGCCTCTCTTTAATTTCCAAACAAAGTTGGCTATTTCTTCATCATCAGATTCATCACTTGTCGGTTTGTCTTTTGTTGATTTGTTCTTCCCAGCTTGTTTGGAGGAGACCTTGAATGCTGCTTCCTTTCTTGACGTATCTTCATCTTCAATTTTCATTTCGTAAGCTACTAAAGTCCCATGCAATTGATCCACTGTCATAGTATCTAGATCTGTTTTTTCTTCTAAAGCAGAGATCTTGGGGTTGAACCTTTTGGGAAGAGTTCTTAGAATTTTCCGAACAACTATAGTCTCCTCAACCTCTTCTCCCAAACCTCTGATGGTATTCACGAGCTGATCAACCCGAAGAATATAGGCTGCTATGTCTTCGTCTTCATTCATTCTGAGTTGTTCGAATTGTCCCCTGTAAGTCTGAAGTTCGGCTTCTTTGACTTTGATGTCTCCTTCATATGTGGTTTGGAGTTTGTCCCACATTTACTTTGCAGAGGGACAGTTCATCACTTTGTTGAATACAGATTCGTCTATAGCACTTAGAAGATGATTTCTGGCCCTTGAGTTGTTGTTGTATTGAACCAACTCACCTGCATCAGTTGGCACGGTCTTTGGTACTTTGTACCCATTCTCGATACTCTGCCATATTTCGATTCCTTGAGCTTCTATGAAGGCTCTCATTCTTATACTCCAGAATGCATAGTTGCTCCCATCAAACAAGGGTGTTCCAGATTTGCTTTGTTTAGCAAATTTTACCATGATTACCTTCCAGCGGTTAGTCTATTCTGAAGGAACCTACTCTGATACCAATTGTTGAAATACTGAGAGGGGGGTGGCTCAGTGTTTGCACTATTTAAAACTTTAATCAAAAGCAGGTTGCTGATCACCAATCACAGCACATCATCAATGTGTATAAAGATAACAAGATGCACAGTACACAATAGTTTTTAACGTGGAAACCCAAGTTCTAGGGGTAAAACCACGGAAGCCTTTTTAAAAATAGTTTTCTAGAAATAACTGGCAGGAGGCAACAACCCCCTTATTACAAAGACTTCAATTTTCTAGCTTCAACTGGAAGGAGGCTACGACCCCCTGATTTATAGGCTACGACCTGAAGGAAGCAACCACTCCCTTGTTTTCCGGTTTCAGCCGGAAGGAGGCTACGACCTCCTTTCCTTGCCCCGTCCTGCCACCCTGATAAGAAGAAGATTGTCGAACCTGTGGACCTGTCACATACCAAACTCTGCTGCTAATAACCTCTGCACTCTAGTCACTTTCAAATCATCCCTGTTCTTATTACTATAACATCATCTTTCTTCCCATATCATCACTGTCATATTAAACATCAATACTGCTGGTCAAGCTGCTCATCAACACTGCTGGTTACTGTCAAGTCATCAAACATCAAGGTCTGAACATGTCATCGTCAAGGTCTGTAACATAGGGTGTACATCATCATCAAGATCAACTTGTCTCATCATCATCATACAGTTCATCATTAAGGAGATTGCTTTATCAACAAGGTCTGTGAAACATCAGTCTCTTGAACATGCCATCATAGGATATGCATCATCATCATAAAGTATGTACTATGTACTGTCATCATCATCATCAAGTAGCCACCATCATCATCAGCTTGTAATGTGTATGTAACAAGTACACATCATAGTGCATAGAAGTATGTCATCACACCATAGCTTGCTTGATCATCTTTATATCATTCTCATCATAAAGGCATGTGTCATCATCATGTACGTAAATGTACTACTGTAAACATCCCTGTTGTTCATATATGAATATACTATTCATGCATACCACAAACACTTGTTCACTTATTGTACACTCACTTATATTTCACTGAGTTCACTGCATATCACATACTACTGCATACATCTGTATCGTTGTTTATCACTGTTCATACTACTCACTCACTTGACACTTCACTGTGCATATAAATGTACACTCATATAGACACATTACTGTACATACATACCTTGTTTAGACTTGGACTGTGCATGATGTAGCAAACTTCAAAAATGACCTTACATACAGACTGTAAAGAGATTACTGTAGCAGGCTTACTGTTTAAGCACCATAACTCGGATTGTAGAAGGCTCGGATCTGGCAGCAGTGACCTCAGACTTTAAACCTCAACCTTGGAGATGACCTTAACCAGTGCTTGTACTCGGGATTGTTAGCTGGTGAAGAATGCAGCAGACAACCACCCAACAAACTCAGACTGTTCAAGATTGTTCTTTGTTGAATTAAACCCAAGAAAAAATCTCTGTGGACACACGGGTGATGACTGAAAATTCGGATCATGCTGAGAGCTCAGTCTTGTCTCGGTTCAGCCACCAGAGAACACCAAACAATCAAGAGAAAACTCGGGCTCCTAAAAAAAATTTGACTGTTAAACAAATTCCATGGAAGAAATTCGGATGCTTTCTGCTCCTCTTTTGCTTGGATTATAGGCTGAAGAAAACTCAGGTGTTACTCATGCTGTTTCTGCTGTCTTTTAGCACCAAAAGAAGTCTTATAGACTGTTGCTGTAACCAGCAAAACTCAGTCAATTCTGTGCTTTTGAGAAGGCATGTTGATGGAACAAGGGTTGTACACTTAACCCAAAAATTCACCAAAAAAAATATAAAACTCTGCTGCTAGCTTGGTTCTGCTCCCAACTGTACACCACCTCAGTCCACTAACCAACGAAAAAAAAGGTTGGTTGTTTTGCTATTTGAACCTTTGTCTGCTGCCAAAAAGTACCCACGAATATACCTCAGTTGGAATCCTTATTCGTTGATTATAAAATGGTGACAAAGGTTGTGTATTAATATAAATTAACCTTTATGTTGAGAAAAGAAGTGGGGCCGACTTCTAGGTGGAAGATAGTTTTAATTCATTATTTAATGGGGCTGTCCTTTATGGTAAATTTTTAATACTTAGTGGGTTCAACTTTGGAGGTTTTAATTGAATATTAAAAAGTGTCTTTAGTAAAACATTTTAGTATTTAATTAATTATTAAAAAGTGTTTTATTAAAACTTTTTAATATTTAAATCATGGTTTAATTAATTATTAAAAAGTGTTTATTTATTAAAACATTTTAACATTGAAACCATTAATGGGTAATTAAAAGGTGTTTTGTATTTGTTTTATTATTAATTTTTATTATGATCTTAAATATGTGTGTGTTTATTTCTTTTATTATTTTAGGGTACAATGGATGGGTTCAATGAACCTTGTAAGCTTTAAGGGTCACCATTGTGTAATAATAGGGTAGATGTAGACTTAGGGACCAAGGCTAAGGTTTTGAGGGTATTTTGTTAGGTCATTAGAGTTACCACAAGTAAAGGCACATAACCATCAAGGTGTGGGGTTGCCTAGGCTTCTTCTAGGGTATCAAGACCTCTATAAAACGCAAATGACCACTGAAAGGGTCATTCGAACTCTTCCAACTTCTTCAACCCACCAATAACACATTCTAGGGTAATTAGGGCATGGTTGTGGTGCTGGGGAACCAATGACAGGACTGGGGAACCATCGAACCAACTTGGGGTACTTAACCACTCTACAGGGTGTTCAGAGCTTTTGCCATTGTCCCAAGGGCTCCAAGGGCTTCAGACTTGGGCTTGGACAAAGTCAAAAGGTCTCCTTTGACGCTGACACTTACTCAACCCTCAGAGGCTTCTCAAGGGGCACCAAGACACATTAACACACACCTGTTGGCATCAATGACAATTTAGTCAACATAGATCTCTTAGTGTTGTAGGTTCTAGAATAGTTAAGCTCAATGATGGTCTTTTCAAAGATGTATTATGTGATCCACGTCTTCCTACAATATATTGTTAATCTATTAGATCACTCATTCTGGTGATGGTAACACTATAGAGTTTTCACCTCACCAAGTTGTAATCAAGAATTTCAAAGATCTTAAGCATATCTTAGCAACCAAAATTCTTGATAATATTACTAATTTGTACAGATTTAACAACTTTGGGTCATCATCTTTACCCTCAATTTTTATTGCTCATATAAACAACTTGAGCAAACTTTGGCATGAATGATTTGGTCATTTAAACTATCACTCAGTACAGCAGGTATGTAATCAGAAAATGGTGACTAGTTTTCCTCTCATTTCTTGCAGAGATGGTGTTTGTCCCAAGTGTGTTTTTGGCAAACATCATCGTGATAGTTTTGATAAACGTGCAAACAATATGGGCATCAAATACACAGGTTAAGAACAAATAATGGAGACTAATATGTAAACATAAATTTACAAAAAGGCTTTCAATGTAAACATAAATTTAGAAATTACTGCACTACACAAGGCTTTCCAAAGCAAAATAGTGTTCCATACACACCACAGCAAAATAGTTGTTGAGAGAAAGAATCGTACATTAAAGGAAATGGCAAATTGTAAGATCCAATCCAAGAGATTAGGTCCTCATTTTTGGGTGAAAACCATTAATTGTGCCAGTTACATAGTCATAGCACTCCCACAAAGGCTTTAAACACCGAAAGAAGCGCGGAGTAAAGTTAAACCTGATGTAAGCCACTTTCATGTGTTTGGGTGAAGCATGGGTTCACATTCTTGATCAAAAACAGAAAGCATTACAGCTTAAGAGTGAGAAATGCATTTTTGTTGGATATTTTGAAGATGTAAAAGTTTATAAACTTTTTCAACCTAAATCCAATGAGATTATTATTAGAAGAGATGTTAAATTAATGAATTTTTTTTGGCTTGTGAGCCTAATTCATCGTCTAAGCCATATTTGTCCTGCGAGCCATCTTTGGCAATTGTGCCACCTTCTATTCCCAACTTCTTTGCTTGTGATCCTACTATGGTTTCTTCTTCAAATGATGGCAGTGAAGATGAAAATCCACCTCCTTCTACGCATGTTCCTCCAATTGAGTCCATTGAACATGAATCTGCACCAGCACTATCGCTTCCTAGATGGGTCTGCTCAACACAAGAAGTAGTTGGTTATCTTGTCGGTGATCCTACAGATCAATGTTGAACACATTCACAATTCCAGCAAGCCTCTTCTCTTTTGGTTCAAATCTAAAAGACTCATGATCCAGAGACATTTGTAGAAGCTTATAGACATCCAAATTGGGACACAACTATGAATGACAGATATCATTCCTTAATGGCGAACGATACTTGGGATCTTGTACCTCTTCCAAAACGAAGAAAACTTGTCAAGATATAGATGGGTCTATCAAACTAAGTATGTATCAAATGGAAGCATTGAAAGACTTAAGACAAGGTTAGTTGCCAAAGGATTTTCTCAAATTGAAGGAATTGAATATAATTAAGCCTTTGCCCTTGTTGCCAAAATGAACTCCATCTGCCTTGTCCTCACCCTTTCTATTTCACATAAATGGGAGGTCCATCAAATAGATGTCAAATAAGCCTTCTTTAATGGGGATTTGCAAGAAGAAATTTACATGGAACAACCCCCTGGCTATGTTCAAAATGACTCCAGTCTTGTTTGCACCTTAAGATATCTCTCTATGGCCTTAAGCAAGCTCCTAGGGGTTGGTCTGCCAAAATGGATAGCTTTCTCCTTGACAGCAATTTTTCTAGTGCCATTCTAAGTTCTAACCCCAATGTCTATACCAAGAAAATAGGAAACCATCTCATAATCCTTATTCTTTATGTTGATGACCTTATTCTTACTAATAGTGATCATAAACTTTTAACCTGTGTCAAATCTAACCATAATCCCCATAATAGGGAAATGTATGGGCTGTAACTTCCCTTAGCTGGATTGATTGTTTTAGTAATGTCTGGTTAAATTATTATTATTTAGTATATTACACTAAGATGGATAGTGGATAGAATTAGAGGTAAAGTAACAACTCCTGTGAGTGAGCTTTGCAACCATCAAGAATGTCTTGCAGATCCACTCAAGTGAATAATGAAGCCTTGAGAGCTCAAGGTTGTAGGGAATGTTGCATAGAAGAGTGTGGGATAAAGCTCCAGCAAGAACTATGAATCTGTAGAAGATGGCCTATGTAGAATGGTGTTTTTTGTTAGTTTTACCAAGTTGCTCAATCACTGTTTTCCATCACAGCAACTTGGCGTGCTTCATCAAATCTGTTAGAATTTGTAACTGTTGCTCAAAGAGTGATTCTCCCAGTGATGGCACAGCAATGAAGACAGCAGAGATGGCACCTTCAGCCTTACCTTATAATAGTGATGAACACATTGAATGAGGGAACAGGAGACAAAGATAGAGACTATTGTTTAGCACAGGGTGCATGCATGCGCCATCTTCAATTAATTCTAGTTTACATGTTTCAGGTTTAGCAACTCCAAATTTAGATAGAGTTTATTATAATTTGAGGTTTTTTGTTAGTCATCAATTCAACTTTCAGTTCAATTCAATTTTTAGGTTGCATGCATGGTCCATGCTTAGACAATGAGCGAAGCCTAGGCTTCCTAGGGCACAATGCATGAGATGTTCTAATCGCAGAGGAAGGGCATAGATCCCAAGGATGCATGCAATTGTTTATCTCAACTTCAGAGGTTCAATGACTGCATAATTTGACTTAGTCATCTCCAGTTGGGCACTCCATTCCTATCACTCCTATCCATGTTGGAGAATGCACTAGAAGATCAAATTAGGGTTAGGGTTGGACTGAGTCACCTTGAGAACTTCATGTGCATGACCAGATACATTGTATCTTCGCTCTTCTTCCAATTTTATAAAGGAGATGTGGAGCACTCCACTCTGTTGGTTAGCGAGTCTTTTGGTTTTGATCTATTGCATAGTATTTTATTCTTTCCATAATCAATAGACGATATATGTGATTGAAAGTTCAGATTTGTGTTTGTTGTTTTTATTCTCTACGTGTTTGTAGATTCTAGTATTCAAAGATTTGTTTTTATAGGTTTCAAACTTAAAGTTACCTGGGGTTTTATGGTTATTCTTTGAGTGCAGAATCTACTGGCTTGATCTGTTAAATAGCATGGTATCACAACATATTTGCTTAACCTTTCTAGGAATCCATGTATGGATAGAACTGCAACCTATGACAGGGAGTTGTCAAACAATTTCAGGAGTGGGACACCTGATTATTCAGCAAGTGAAGCAGATCCAAACCTGTGAAGGAATGTTGGGTGTAATACCATAGTTGCTCCAGGGATTGGAGTGTTACTTTCTGCTTGAGAGAGGTGATCCTCACCAGTGAGAGGTTGCAGATCTAATTCTTAGTTGACGATATGTTTTACTTTTTGTGTTTGTTTGAAGAGTTGTAGTCATGTCCACTAATTGTCTCCAAGCATGTCACTTGTTGGAGGGCACTTCCAACTTTGTTCCATCATCCATGGAATTGCAGGTTATAGAATCTCTTGGAAGAGGTTGAACTACAGTACTTTTGGAGAAGGAGGTCATACTTCCCACAAATCCCAAGGATTTGGCCAAGCATAATAAGAAATTGATCAGAGAAAAATGAACGTTTCTAAGTCAAATGAAAAATCATCTAATCCCTCACATAGCAGAAAAAAGATGGCCAAGGAGATGCATATTGCTCTGGTCACCTTGTACCAAAGTGAGAACATGTCCAAGAGAATGCTACTGAAGAATAAACTGAAAAATGCCCACTTAAGCAAGACTGATATAGTGGCTTGCTAACGAATGAAGATGACGGAGTTGAGCATTTGGCTAGTTGTAGTTAGTGAGAAGCTAGAAAACAATGAGCTTGTTTGAATCACTCTAAATGGTTTTCATCCATCTTGGTATCATTTTGTACAGTGCATATGTGCTTATGACAATCTACCTTTATTGAAAATTCAGTGGGATGCCTTTGTTGGGGAGGAGACGAGAATAAAAGCAGTTTCAACCAGCCATGAGGATGTACCAAACATAGCCCTCATTGAGAAGGAGGTCAGGAAAAAGTAAGATCCAAAAGGTTCTAGAAGAAGAAGGAAAACTCTAGGTCTTCTGACCAGCAAAAGAAAAATTTGAGCCATATCAAGTGCTTCAAGTGCAACAAGCATGGCCATTATGCTTGTCAGTGTCCTCAGAAGAAGGGAAAGGGTAAGAAACAGCATAAACAGCCTGCAATAAGTTCAAAGGCTTCAGGTGTGGACGAGTTGACTGTCAGGCTTGATACAACATTTTCTACAGTGTCATGCCTTTCCACCAACATAGTTTCAAGTGTTGGGCGGCATGTTGACAATGGTGCCTCAAATAAATCGGCCTTCTTTGGGTTAGAGGAACAAAATATCAGCATGCAGGTGGAGCTTGGTGATGATGGCAAGTACCCAGTGACTGGATTGGGTTCTATTGCATTCTACTTGCCAACATGAGAAGTTCTAGAGATACATGATTGAAAATTACTTTCAGTTTCTTGCCTAACAAATTTGTAGTGAAGGGATCAGTTTGATCAAGAAGCTATCATCAGAAGTCATAGCCGAGACCCTGGTCGAGTTTTGTCCAAAGGAGTCAGAGAGGGTGGCCTTCACATATTGCTAGCAAATCCAATGGAGTAGAGAATCTTGCTGACTAGCAGTAACAATCTGTATGAGCTTTGGCACAAAGATTTGATCACTTGAACTATGGATCTTTGCCTCTTCTAAAATGTACAGCGGTTGGATTTCTTAATTTCAAGGTGGAGAGGAGAGGAGTGGGCAAGGGATGCGCACTCAGAAAGATGCCAATGTTGTTTTCCCAAGCAGTGAGCACAAATCAAGAGGGATTCTTGATCTCACTCATTCATATGTTCTTTGACCCATGTCATCAACTTTGTTGATGAGTAATCTTTATTACGTTACCTTTATCGATGATTCTTCCAAGTAAAACCTAGATATATTTTATGAAGACTGAGGATGAAATATTTAAGAGGTTCTAAGAGTTCAAAGCTCTTACTGAGAACTAGACAAGTATGAAGATCAAGTTACTAAGATTAAACAGAGGGGAGTGTATCTCCAATGAGTCTGATTCCTTTTGCAAAGAAGCCGGGATCAAGAGGCAATTTAAAGTGCCTTACAAACAGTAGTGAAACAATGTTGCAGAAAAAAAGAACATGGCCATAGTAGAAACGGCTAAGTCTATGGTTCATGACTTAGATCTGCCTATATTTATTTGGGCAGAGGTATGTTGTACATCAGTCTACATACTGAATAGGTGTCCTCAAAGAGTGTTGAAAGACAAGACTCCAGAAGAAGCTTTCACAAGGGAGAATTTAAATGTTTCTCATTCCAAGGTATTTGAGAGTCCAGTTTACATTCATGATCTAGAGGCGAAGATGACAAATCTTGAACCCTCCGGTTTAAAGGGTATTCTAGTTGGCTATAATGAGTCCTCTAAGGCTTACAAGATCTATAATCTATCTCAAAGGAAGACAGTAGTGTGTCAAGATGTGAAGGTTGGTGACGATGCATGGCCTTCAAAGTCCCAAGAGTTTCCAATAGTAATTGAGGAGGAGAGAACACTCCCTCTCTCGAGTGTTGATCTACTAGTTCAAGGAAGTTTAGGTTCAAATCAGACAAGTTATGGTACAAGTACAAAGACAACTTTACCACCCGATATAGTTGGGAATCTTAGGTGGCTTACCTAGAATTACAGTAGGCAAAGGAGCGAGTTGGTGTTCCTAAGACTTATTTTCATGTAACTCATCCTCCTAAGAAATTTCCTAGTTATGTTGCACCAATGCCTTCTATCATTAATGCAAAGCCTTCCAATTATGAGGGAGCACCAGGTGAGCAAGTATCGCACAATGCTAGAGTGGAGGAGTACAACTCCATCATGAAGAATGATGTGTGGGATATTGTGCAATCAGTTATTGATTCTAGATGGTTGTACAAGGTGAAGCAAGTTGCAGTTGATGGCAACATAGAGAAGTAGAAGGCCCAGATCATAGCAAGAGGCTCCCAAAGATGGAGTAGAAAAATGCGAAGAACTTTTCTCTAGTTGCCAACTATACTTCTATCAAGAATTTATGTCTTTAGAATAAGTTTTTGGTTGGTTGTTATATCAAATGGATGTAAATCAAATGGATGTAAAGGCTTTGTTCCTTAATCATGTGATTGAGAAAGAAGTATACATTTATCAACCAAGGGTTTGAGCTACATGGGCAAGAGACCCATGTGTGCAGGTTGAAGAATTCCCTTTCCTAGCTGAAGTAGGCACCACATGCTTGGTAGTCCAAAATTGATGAATACTTGTTAGCTTTGGGTTTCACCAAAACGTCTGCAATCCCAAACTTTATTATTTATTTGATAACTCTAATCTACTTGTTGTGGTCCTAAATGTAGATGAATTGATGCTGACAAAGAGTTCAAAAAAGCCCATTTCTTGGTGCAAGGAAAAGTTGCTACATGAGTTCAAGACAAAGGACATTGGACCAAAACACTATTTCTTAGGTCTAAAGGTGTGGCAAGGTACAAGTGAGGTTTTAGGTTTTCCTTTGGCAAGGAAAATACATATTTGAGATCCTGAAGAGATTTCAAATGATAGCCTGTAAACCCTTGTCCAATCCTGTGATACCAAATATGAAGTTGCATGCCGAGTTAGATTCAAAATTGGTGGATTCTTCAGTGTATAAACAGTTCATTGGATCTTTGATGTATCTAGTTAATACCAAACCTTATATATGTGGAAGGTTGTAATTTCCTAACTACTGTAGTTTCTACTACCACCAATAATTTGGCATATTCTTTGTTGTTATTATGGGGTCCCGAAACACAAGGAGATTTTACTTGATGGTGTCAATTACGTGTTCCTTGGACCTTTGTTTCCCTTCTTGATGCTTTTGATCTAATAAGTTTAATGTTATGTCAATTTGAACTTGCTCGATTTGTACAACTGCAACCTTATAATGCAATTTTTGCAATGAACACTTTCAGTTAGTGTATGGTTGAGTGAAGGCAGATTGACCATAAAGTCACTACAAAACATATGCTTCGATACTTGGAGGGCACAATACATTATGGTCTAAGATATGCAGGAGATGGTGAGATGATGCCTCATGGGTTTGTTGATTCTAACTAGGCAGGGGATGCATGGGATGAGAAAAGTACCTCAGGTTGTTGCTTCAATTTGGGTTCAATAACATATCTTGGCTCAACAAGAAGCAAGTATCAATTACATCATGTTCAATGGAGGCAAAGTAATGGCAACCAACACTGCTAGTTGTGAAGCCATCTAGCTTAGCAAGTTGATAGCAGAGTGGACAGGTGAGAGGCTAGAGCCTACTGTGGTACACTATAATAATTAGAGTCGCATTAGACTCTCTGAGAATCCATTGCTTCACGATCACTCCAAATACATAAACATCTAGTACCATTTTCTTAGAGATAGAGTTCAAAGGGTGCAATAATCAGAGTATGTTAACAATCACTCCAAGCACATAGGCATATGGTACCATTTTTTAGGGAAACACTTCAAAGGGTGCAATAATCATAGAGTATGTTCCTTCGAATTTGTAAGTTGTTGACATCTTAACTAAGCCCCTGACAAAGGGGAAGCTTGAAATGCTCAGAGAGAGACTAGGTTTGGTGGAGAACTCTTTCCTCACAAAATGGGAGTGTTAGCATTATTACTTGTTGCTCAAGCAATGATTATCCTAGTAATATTGCAACAAAGAAGATGTAATATCCACCTCAATCCGACCAACAAGAGCGGACATTAACTAAATCGGGGCCTCTAATTTTTGCCCCATAACCATAATTATGAATTTATAACATCTAAAATGCATGTGCAGATATGTAAATAAAAACACATAGTGGAAATAAACTCAATCCCACACACACACAACATGCAATTACAAGCGTAATTATCATAGGCATATAAATAAATATCATTGCGCCTCATGTACAAATAGAATACTTATCTTTAACAAGAAAAATCCAAGCAACTGGTTGTGTAAAAACAATTTTCCACCCAACCACATGCATTTTGTCAAGCATATACTATTTATGCTGAGAGGTCGCCCCCAAGTCGGGCTATGAGGCCGCCAAGGCGAATGGAACACTTACAAGCTTCTCTCTCTTAGCCCACAACCTATTCTGCTCTCTATGCTTAGCCAAAAACTCATCCGGAGCTCTACAACAATCTCACTAAGCCATCACATACATGGCACTCCTTCCAACTACACCACACAACACAAGGAAGAAATTTCCTTTCACTGATCCACGGTTCCCTCTAGAAATCAAACTCTTAACAATGCTTACCAGTTTGTGCAGTATGAGTCCAACCTGCTATATGCTATTGGAGAACCTCCTGCAACATTAATTCATGGATTCTCAAGCATCCAAAAGTAGCAAAACTCAATGGATAAGGGTTCCTAACATGCCCAACATCTATGCTCACCTACAACCATCTATTTTCCCTTCAAAATTGCAACTCTGTCTCTAAATTTGAATTTCTAAGTTAAACACAATTTGGTGATATTAGATTTTTATCATTTAATCAATATGATCTAGGATCTTATCTAAGAGAATAACATGCACAACAATAATCACAAGAGACAAGAGACACAAAGAATTTTCCTCGAGGAAACCATAAAGGAGAAAACCCCGCAACTTCCTCAAAGATAGAATGAGCACCAATAGAAAAAGTAAAACCCAAAAACACAAAGAGGATCTCCAACAGTTGTTCTCTCTCTCACTTGTACGAGCTACTTCTCTCTCACTCAAGCACTACTCTTGAGTGAGTGTGTGTTTCAAATAGAGAGTCTCACTCTCTATTTATACTAGTTTTCCACTTGACAATCACTCACCAAGGCCGACCTCACTAGGAGAGTCTTATAACCCTAATACCCCTCAACTGTGGGGACTATTGCCCCGACTTACAAAGGAGGGTTAATCTCAATGACTTTACATGACTTTAATATATTAACGATTCTCCCGATCGGAGGATCATCGAGGTATAATGAAATACAATATAAGATATACAAGTGAATACATTCCGAAGTTACAAATACATCAACACTCCCTCTTAACTAGAAAGGTATTCTCTTGACACAGTTCATCAGCACAAGTCTTCATTACTGGATCATCATCAAAGCTGGATCATCATCATCATTGCTTCCGCCATCCCGAGCAAATGGTGCTATCTCTCAATTCTGCTTGTCATAGGAAATTCTACAGAGCCAGCCTTGTTGGATGTAGGCCTAGCCTCCACGTAGGTCTTCACATCTTTAGCACTTATATCTGACCATGGGAGGAACCAATACTCTCACCATGTAGAAGGGCATAGCGCTTACATCTGACCATGGGAGGAACCAATCCTCTCACCATGTCAGAAAGGCACACCACTTACATCTGACCATGGGAGGAACCAATCTTCTCACCATGTCAGAAAGGCACAGCACTTACATCTGACCATGGGAGGAACCAATCCTCTCGCCATGTCAAAAAGGCTCAGCACTTACATATGACCATGGGAGGAACCAATCCTTTCGCCATGTTAGAAAGGCTTTCGGACTCATCACTTCTCCTTGGAAGGAACCTCGATCTGGAGAACACCAAGCTTCTCCCTGAAGTACTCAAACTTCACTCTGGCCATTTCTAGCATAGAATCACATTAGGGTTGATTACATCCAAGGATAACCTGCGAGCCTCGCTAGGACTGATTACATCCGAGGACAACCTACAAAACCGTTTACATCTGAGCAACCGACGAGCTTCGCCAGTATTTTATGCTCAGACAACCTGTCTCACCGACTATGCTAGAACTCCCTCTTTCGAGAGATCTCGATCTAGATCATAAACTGGAGCTTCACTGCTCCTCTTCTTCTTCAGCTGTACTCAGTGCCGCGCAATACTGCTTCCTGCTAAACCAAGAGATCACACCTGATCCCATACTGAAGCAGCACCCCAAAGTGCTCTTCCTATCAATGGCATTGTCTGTCCAATCCAAATCCACATAACACTCCAGGTTAATCTTCTGATTCGCCTCATACTTGAGCCCATAATCAACTGTACCCTTTAGGTACCTCAAAATGTGCTTTGCAGCAATCAGTCAAGAACTGGCTCAATGTGTTCACAGCAAAGCAAATATTTGGTCTTGTATTCGTCAAGTACATCAAGGAACAAATCATTTAACAATACATCATGGCATAAACCGTCTCTGATGAAGCATCACTCAATAGCTTCAGGTTCGATGCCATAGGTGTGGCCATGACCTTGTAAGCCATCATCCTGAACCTCTTCAGAATCTCCACTGTATACTTCTCTTGTCCAAGGGATATTCCATCCGCATTCTGCCACACCTCCATGCCTAGAAAGTAGTGCATCATATCCAAGTCCTTCATCTCGAACTCAGCAACAAGTCTCCTTCTTGCATCTTTAATGAGTTCCTCTTTTCCTGTCATGAACAGATCATCGACATATAATAGGAGCATCACTGGTCTTCCGCCTTCAACCTTGGAGCAAAGGTTGGAGCCCGCTTTACTCTCAGTAAAGCCTAGAGCCATCAGTAATTTGTCCATCCTATCGTACCATGTCGAACCTCAGGATCTTCTGCAGTCACTCCCTCTGAAGTGGAGCATCATTCTCTCTCTGCCTTTCGTACTCTATGTATTGAAATTTGAAACATTATGTACTAGAGTGACATGTAGCTTCAACTGCTACTAATATTCTATGTATCCATCTAGGGTCATTGGATACCAAGATCCTCTATTTTGAACCTTTTCAAAAGTTCTTCTCACACCCCATCTGTGAGCTTGTCATCCTCTATAGGATTTCATCTTCAATCTTGTAACAAAGGTTAAGATCTTCATTACTCTAGGTGATCTCCAAGCTCCTAATTTATGTGTTATCCCATGGGAGCCTTCTGAGCTCGTACAAGGCCTTCTTTAATTTGCACACGAGTCTGACTGTCATGTGTCTCGACTTCCAGTGGCTGCAAATGTCTCTTCGTAGTCTATGCCTTCTTTCTGTGAGAAGCCTCGTGCTACGAATCTTGCCTTGTATCCCACAATGTTTCCATCTACTGCATGCTAGATCTTGTAGAACCATATGGAAGATACTACGGACTTCCCTTCAAGTATTTGACATCGCATTCTAGTCATCATTCTTCATTTTGGATTATTAGAGTGAATCTTGAACTGTCATCACTTGTTCTTTGGAACAAATCTCATCCTTCTTTTCTTGTAGGCGATTATATGCGATCTTTCCTACAAGTCAAATGCATTAGTTGTATGGTTAGAAACATTTTATAAGGCATATTCATAATTGCAAATTCTTATGCAAAAAGATATAATCATGCAACTATTTTAGCCAATACAACATTCATCCATATCTCACGGAAAATTTCTAGATGCCTTCCATCTCTACCATGACATCATTGAGATTGTGCACTAATGCAATATGTCAGCAAAGAGGTTTCATTCTAGATAAGTAGCAATGGAGAGTTGTATAGCACCATGGGCTACTTACCCATCACATGTATATTAGTAGTATACTGTCATTAATGCAAGCACTCTATCATGCATAACACATCAACTAAATATAAACAAATGCATAACCAAGTAATATCATGAAATGACAATTGAATACTTATCTTTATTCGTTTCGTGGGAAGACTCCTTCTTGAGCGTTCAGCTTCATCATTTTCTTCATTCATAACAACATCATTTCTTATCCAAATGCTAAGATGGATAAGAGGTTCTTCAAGAATTGAGACCTTCATATTCCTCCTCGCTTGATGGATCTTCTTTGAATCGTGAGAGCTTGATCTTTAGTTGCTCCCATCTTCTCTTCTCTTCTCTTATTATGAGTCGAGCTTACTCTTTCCAGAGCCTGTTGAAGGTAACCACTTCTTTCTGGCACACATTCCTTGAATGAATGAATCTCATGATCCTGGGAGGCCATTCAAGGTGGTTATAACAATATCTTATTCTTCTTTGATTACTTCGTCATAAGCACCGAACACTTCCTTTTGGTGTCTTCAGGGATGACACATGAGAGATGATCTTTAATAGAAACTACAATGATTCTCTTGGCTCTAGCCTTAGCCACATCTCCCTTTGTCTCTTAGAATTGATCCAAGTCAATTTCTTCAAGGATCATGGAGGTCCTATACTTCCATACTCGAAAGTTGTCAGCTTCACCAAGCTTGTCATCAAGCTGGTGTGATAGGTCATTTTGAAATGAGAACCTCAAATGTAAATAGCAAAAGATTAGATCTTACCGATTTGAACTGTTCGTCCTGGTTTCGGATCTGACAGATCTAGGGTTTGTCAGAGAAACCCTAATTTTCAAAACTTGGAATCTTTCAGATCTGATTGGATAGAAAGATGCGCCTCCTCAAGGCGAGCTGAGCAGCATATTCATTTTCCCAAAATTGTGAGCAAGACTGCGAAATATCTGATGCCCTAGTTTTCTTCAATTTCTTCTGCAGAATTGCTGATATTGTTTCTACAATATATCCGAAAGTACTGCTCCTCAGTGTCTGAAACTTCTCACTGAGGTAGCCTCGTCTGTCCTCTTTCCAAAACCGCGGGTTTGAGCAAAATTGGTTTCACCAATTGGGACTTATGAGAGTTTTCCCAAGGTGACTTATTTCAGGATTGTTCAGCATAGAGAACTTGTACAATTGCCACGTGTCATTGTTTCACCTTCGGGGTCTGAAACTTTTACCACGGAAATTAAAGTCCATGCCCTATCTGGAACATCTTGCGAAATTTCATTTCGACCTCCGTAGCCTGATATATAGCAATTTTCCCTAGGTGTCCTGTTTAGGGATGAATCCAGGGAGAGGTTGGAACCCTGATTTGGAGGAATCATATCTCCAAGAATATAGCGAATCTGAGGCTGAAACTTTTACACATGGTACATCAAGAATGTATCTTCAGCCTGTAAAAGTTTCGGCTCCTGAGCCTTCTCCAATCTCGAGATATAGCGAATGCACCAAAATGACTAGTTTTAGTCTTTTAGGGTTTTCTGGTATGGGGTCAAATTACGGTTTGACTTTCCTGGAGTTTTATCCAACCAAAGATTTCGATCTTGGTCTCTAAATTTTGATTTTGAGGAGAGAAATCTTATGCTGGGCTCACTCAAAAATTCATCTTCTGTAAAAAGCCCTAATTTCACACATTAGTGACAGGTCAAAAAATGAAAATCCCCGGAATCAAATTCTGCTTCGACAGAAAGATGCGCCCTTCAATGGAGAGTTAGCCTGGCCTCCTTTTGCTAATGATCTGTGGAGAGAGACCCAAAAAGTAAGAAGCCCTAGCTTCTGCAGCTGCACAGTGTCTTCTTTCAGAGAGGCTCTGATACCATGTTAGATTTTTATTATTTAATCAATATGATCTAGGATCTTATCTGAGAGAATAACATGCACAACAATAATCACAAGAGACAAGAGACACAGAATTTTCCTCGGGGAAACCATAAAGGAGAAAACCCCGCAACTTCCTCAGAGATAGAATGAGCACTAATAAAAAAAGTAAAACCCAAAAACACAAAGATGATCTTCGACAGTTGTTCTTATCTATCTTATACTAGTTTTCCACTTGACAATTACACACCGGGGCCGACCTCGCTAGGAGAGTCTAATAACCCTAACACCCCTCAACTGTGGGGACTATTGCCCCGACTTACAAAGGAGGGTTAATCTCAATGACTTTACATGACTTTATTATATTAATGATTCTCCCGATCGAGGAACATCGGGGTATAATGAAATACAATATAAGATATACAAGTGATACATTCCGAAGTTACAAATACATCAACAGGTGATGGACATGAACAGCCGCTGGAAAATGCTACGTAGTGTGGAAATATGCATGAGAGAATGATCAAAAGAGTGTTGACTCCAAGGGATATAAGTTAAGGGTGAAAAGGCAACTGATATAGCTTCTAACCATAGATGAAAGGACTCTTGGCAATTGACATCAATGCCAAAACCCCCGTGCCTCAATAACTACATGAAGTGACTTTCCCCACCAACCTCACATATACATTCAATGAATGAGTTTAATGGTCAAGAGAAGGTAATTGGCTCATTCAAAGCACACAACAGAATTTTGGATGAGTTATAAGGTTAACGCTTGGCAACATAAGATTTAGTTTCCAAAGGGCCCCTTTCCTCTTCCCCTCTAGTGGAATCATAGCCCATCTAGTTCTCTTTACACGGCCATCTTGGTCCATTTTATTATTTTCCAACATAATATTTACATGCATTTCAAATTGGCATGATAAGTCAACCATACGGTCCAAGTAAAAATATATACATCATACATGCATAGCCATTCACTAGTCGAGCCTTGGCCTTGAGCTCCGCACTAGGAATCCATACTAGCATATTTACATCTGATTGAATACATTCCAAGTCAAAACTAGGGGTAATACAGAACACAACAAAGATGGCAGATGGCACATTCTGTTGATTTTTATAGCAAATATAGTGAGCTTTGAACTTTAAAAGTTTATTTGCGGAAAAAACAGAATACTTGAATCAATGAACAATTCGATCACATGAAACATTCAACCACAAAACAAGATGTACCCTGGGGAAAACCCTCAAAACTATGAGGATGAAAAAACCTAGCAAATCTTCAGAGTATAATTATGATAGATTGCAGAGAATGCCTTTTACACAGTAGCAAATTGTTTTCAGCACCTCGAGTGCTAAATAAGAGAGTATATTGAGCAATAGAAAATAGAGATCAGTTGTACCAACTTGCCGTGTGCCCAACACATTAATAACAAACTAAAATCACTGCCATGCAAACTATAATGAATGGTTACATGACAGTAGTGCACCAGATACATAAAACTGTGAATTGCCTTCTTACAAAAATATTGTTGTTCTTTGGTTTCTTCAATCCTGCAAAGATAATGCGCAATTACCTTTTACCTTGGGCATTAAATCATGCTTGATTTACTCTAGAATGAACTCACCTTCTAACCGATTATATGATCATTGAGTTAACATGCTAACTTAAGTGTCATCAAGCAATAACTCAAGAGTCGTCATGCGAACACTTAATTAACTGAAGTTTCGTCTTTTGTTAACTAAAGTGTCGTCTTTTAGTTTAACTAAAGTGTTTATCAATGCAAAACACTTTAGTTAACTAATCTTTCTTTACTAACACTTAGTTAAGTGAAATCATGCCGGTTGATTTACTAATTGATGTGTAACTAAGTAGTTCTCGTGTTTGCTATTTACCCCTTCTGTGGAGTGCAAAGGGCTAAGCGGCTTTACTTATTTCCCCTACTTTGTTATCATTGGTGCCACATGTTTCCGTGGTGGGCCTCATAGGTCATGCTTATATAAGAGGATATCACCAAAGATCCAACGTGGCCTGCAGTCAAGTTCAGAGGGCTCTAGTTACCATTTAAAAAGCCATTAGTTTATACCCACCCCACTTTTGATTTTTCTGAGCACCATCGAGAGCCCTTCTCTTAGGAGAATGGGACCACCTGGTCCGAGACCACGGTGAAGATTCAACCCAGTGTTGAGTGACCATTCTGTTGAATGGTAAATATCTGGCCTGGGACCATGATATAGACCCAGTTCTGCCCTAGGTAGACTCAACCTTGTGTTGAGTAGACATCTGGTCCGGGACCACAATGTAGACCAGTCTTGGACTGGTAGACTCAGCTTAGTTCTGAGTAGCCATTCTCTGGTAGAATGAAGACACTATAAGCCCTAGACTGGGTCTGGGCATGTGTGGCACTCTGACCCTTAATCTATGGGCTTGGTGTGCTTCTCCAAGGAATAGCTACCCTTGGTCAAGTTACCCTAGTACCAGATCTAGGTGTCACGCAATTTGTGAGATAAAAGCATTAATAACTCTCTTGGTTTATAATGATGTACTTTTGAAATCAAAAAAGACCACAGGGGCACTTGGAAAAAGGCCAGAGTCAAAAGTCAAAATAAATAAAGACTTTTTGACCACAAGAAAATGACCACAAGTTAAAGTCAAAATAAATAAGGACTTCTTATAAAAGTCAAAGGAAAAAATAAAAGGACCATTTTTGGTAAAAGTGAAAGTGAAATTAGGAAAAGATTAAAAATATTATTATTTTTATCTTTCCTAATCTTGTCCACTTACAGGTGAATGGAGGCTATAAAAGAAGATCAAGTCGTTTCATTATACATACAAGTTTTGATCTCATAGGTGGCGCTGCTATATTTTTGAAGAAGTTTTTTTTGCCTCAGCCTAAGGCATCCTTCCAGCAAACCCTCAGCTAGGGTTTTATCAAAAAATCAATCTTCAGCGTTTTGTGGACAGCCACCTTCAGCATTTCATTTTTGGGGCAGGTTTTCTCTTTTTCCGGGCGCCATCTTTTCACTCTCTCTCTCCTCACGGGCTATCCATCTTTCTCTCTCTAGGCAATTGATTGAAGGCTTGGCCTTCCTTTCTTCACACCTTGGGAAGGTCGTTAGGAAGCAGCCCTATAGGCACCCTCGGGAAGCCTCTAGCAGGCATACCCGGGAGGGTTTGGCCCACGGCCAACCCTCGGGTAGCCTAAGGCATGCCCTAACAGGGTTGTCGTGGCCACGGGTAGAGGAAGGAGAGGACAGGCAGCAGTTGGGCAGGGAGAAGACCATGGGCAGCAAGCCGGGCAAGGAAAAAGACAGGTCGGGCAGAGAAAAGGACGGATCGGGCAGGAAGAAGGTCAGATCGGGCAGCAAAAAGGTAAGTTGGGCAGTTTTTACCAGATCCGTACATATCCAAACGGTCGTACAGCTGTACAGCAGAAAAGTGCAGATTGTCAGTGACAGTCAAATCTGAACCAGCAGCCTCTGATTTGACAAGAAGGAGAGAGAAAATTTTACTTTCTCTAAAAAGCTTGTAATTCTGCAATTTGTGGGTAAAATTATCAGTCTGATTTTTACTGATAAATTTTACAGTTACTGTGGGTAAAATCCAAATCTGGATTTAAGAAACTTTTTGAAGAATTTTCTGAGTCATCTCATTTACGAGATGAGCTATTAATGCTTTTGGGGTTTTTGTCCTTTGAAGGTTTCCCCAGTGAAAAATCTTGTGTCCATGTGTGCTGATGTGATGAATGTGTTTTACTATACTGCTGAATTGTTTAAGTAGATCTGCAAATTTTTAAAGTTTATGCTAATGCTAAAAATTCAACACCCACCACTGTCCCTTTCTTTTATGTTAACATAGGCCGGACTTACTACCTGCCATCAACACCACTAGTCGGAGGTTATTCTCTCTATATACGTTATTATGTGGGTGCTTTATTTATTTTCATCACATATATAGGATGCCCTAGGGGAAACCAAGCTTTATAGTTCAGGGTCGCCCTCTTTACTAGTAATAAAGTAAGGTATATTCCTGATATACGGGTATGGAGAGTGAGTGCACGCTGGTTCATATTCATATAATCCCTAAGTGACCACTGTGAGTTCTCATTTAATTAAGTAATGCATCCATTGTTGCTTTAACTGAAGCTTTAACAATATTTAACTCAGGCATACATTGTTACATTAACTGAAGCTTAATAATTCGAGTTCATCTTAGTCAACTGAAGTCATCTCATGTGCAATTCGAAATCTCTTGTTCTCTATGCTTTTATGTATGTATCTCTTATCTTTACCGCATGGTCAATATGTGCTAACTTTAATTATCTATCTTATCAGATTATACTAAGAAGATTTGTCGGATGTTGTGATTATATTATATGATTCTTGGACCAAATGATCATATGCTAAAGTAATTCACTCTAGAGGTGGCCAGTCTCTAGAGGAGACTTAATAGCTTTAACCATCTCGAATGACCATGGTTAGCAATACATTACACAACATTAAAGCTTCAACATGCAAAGCATTTACCTCTATAACTGGAGGTCCAGCCCATGGGTACCTACTATAATTGGAGGTCCACATGAGAATCTGACTACCTTTATAACTAGAGGTCCACCCCATGGGTACCTACTATAACTAGAGGTCCACATGAGAATCTGCCTTGATACATACAAGTCCTGAGCCTTGTCCAACAAGACTTTACAACATCATCACTTTGACAAATCAAAGTATTCACGTCAACACATGAGGAATAACCTTTTATAACTGAAGGTTTAGTCATCCTTGAATCCAACTCAAAAATCTACTCTAAGTTATTAATTCCAACTCAGATTCTCTACCTCAACACATGAGGCCCAATCTTGGTTGCACAAGATTGGCTTGGAGAATGACTCGTGATGTTGTACATTTAACACGTTCATCATTTCCTTAATGATGGCTCCCTCTATTGTGAATGGACTTAACCTGAATGAACTACAGTCGCTTCCACCTTCACAAGATATGGGCATTGGTGTTAAACCTTCATTGGCATCATGTGAAGATGTCAAGCATATCCATGCAAAGAATGTAGAAAATCCAGATTCAAATGATTATATAGTTTGATTTGATTGTAGACTACAGTAGGCTATTTAGAGTTTCAATGTTAGTGTATTTTGGTTCTGATATGTATGGCACTTCTCCTTAATAGCCTTCCAAATCATGAATCATTTTTTTAGGACCCTTGCTGAGTTAGGAGTTATCCCTTTCCGAGTTAGGAGTGAGCCCTCGCCTTAGTCAGTGAGTTAGTTTCCTTAGGAACGATAGCGATCTCTTCATTCTAATCCCAGTACTCTAACAAAGATGGAGTTCGTTTCCACTTTCCCTTGGTCAGACAGGGGTGACCCTTTTATGGATGGATTTTACTTTTTATTGAACAACCACCAACCAACTAGTACGAATGAGAGATGCTGGGTTGCTAATACGAGCTACATATGCCTGCCTCGGGTTGGTTTTCTAGATGGGATATAGATGCCCTTCTGGGGTACCATTTTTCAATATTCACCCTTACAATGCTATATACATTTGAAAACTTTGCATATTTGGTGTCTAATGGTTTGTATTTACATGAATGTAAATGAAGATATTTTTTATCAAAATTTGAATATTTTATGTATCTTTTAGTAGACTTATTTTGAGTCCGGTATTTTTACTGGTTCCAATTTTTGGGTTCGACGGACTCGGTCCCGATAACATTTTTTGCCAAACATCCCAGTTTAGTTTGTGTTTTGGTTGAGGATCCATATTAACTCGTAAAAGGTTACGAGTTCTATTCTCACTCGGTGGTGCTTCTGCATTATTACAGGTCCATCTACAGAAACTCTGAATAAGTAACAATGATGGTGTACCTTGCCAGACATCCAATTTGAAGTTTTGGTTAAGGATCCATATCGATAGGTAAAAGGTTATTAGCTTTCATTCTCACCCAGTGCTGCTGCATTGTTACATCTCCATTTAGGCAAAAATCGGAATAATTAATAATGATGTGGGTACCTACGTGAGTTAGGTAATGATGTGGGTACCTACGTGGGTACCTAGCCAGACATCTCAGTTTGGTGTTTTGGTTAACGATCCATGGGTAAAAGGGCATGAATTTCACTCTCACTTGGTGTACATGTCAGTTTGGTGTTTTGGTTAACGATCCATATCCATATCCATGGGTAAAAGGGCATGAATTTTACTTTCACTTGGTGTAGCGCGGCATCATTGCATCATCATTTTTATGAAAAAATATCAGAACAAGTACCACGGTCGTGGTGCCTTGCCAGACATTCAGGTGTGGTGTTTTGGATTAAGGATAAACATCTATAGGTTAAAAAAAATGCTATGAGTTGTGCTTTAAGTCAGAACTGGCCATCCATATTAATGAAATTTTTTTGTTTTTTTTTTTTTAATTTGCAAAGATTTCTCGTGAATTTTCCCAGTCCTAGTCAAACTTTTACTCTACCGCCTCGGGCAAACTTTTACTCTACCGCCTCGGGCGAGTGGAGTCTGGTGACTTTGCTGTTAATAATTTGCATTATCAATCTTCTCATTAGGAAAGGATTAACAATCATTTTTACTTCAATTCTTGGCCTAGTTAAAATATGGAATATTGCAATGGAATTTTCATCAAAATAACCAAATGCGAATAATTTACATTTGCCTTCGGCTGAAATTGAAGATTTCTCTAGAAACTAGGGTTTTGAACTCTGAAATTACTTGAAAATTTTATTCGGACGACTTCCATTCGACAAAGAAATTGCAGAGTAAAGATTTAACGACCTTAAGAGGC
This sequence comes from Pseudotsuga menziesii, assembly GCA_001517045.1. Taxonomy (NCBI): domain Eukaryota; kingdom Viridiplantae; phylum Streptophyta; class Pinopsida; order Pinales; family Pinaceae; genus Pseudotsuga; species Pseudotsuga menziesii. The sequence goes on from LPNX011166205.1 coordinate 316,844, forward strand.
TTCCAACGGTATTTTTCCGCTAATTTAGCAGGGTCATAAGCGGAGGCGTTGGCGGCTCTGGCTTCGGCCCTCGCTTCCGCTTCGGGATCATCATCGACACTGCTACGGGACTCAAGACTTCTCTCCAGCCTCTTCACAATGTCTTTGCTGCGAGAATTTCCATTACTATTGTTGGCGGCAAGGCCACCGCCATTTTTTGTGCCACCACTGAGAACGAGTTCCCCTGGCCCCGACTGGACCAGGGCCGCTCTAATTTTGGGCCTAAATTTTGTTGGGGTTAATATTCTGCCACTGTCGTGCCTCCGGATGTCTGAGTGGAAGCATACGTTGAGTGTGGTCGATGCCATTGAAGCTGTTCTAAAATTGGCTCATGGCGGTGGGATTGAATCAGCCAGCGGAAGGATAGACATAAGAAATTACTGGGACTTGCCTTTAATCCATTCATCCATTCAGTTTGACTCGGTGTGCTTCGTGATATCATACAACGTGGCATCGGCCTTAGCCACATTTAGCTGATTTTGTTTTATATGGCACTCTCTGGACAACGACGTGGAAATTACATTAAATTTTTTTTTCTTGTCACCGGAAGGGGCATTTCTACGGCTTGGGTGTGGATAAAAGTATAAATAAAAATAAGAATGTATATATAAATGGAGTGAGCTAGCTGTGGAGCAAAACTCTCTCCATCGGACGGAGAAGGAGCAAAGTTAACGCTAACTTTGCTCCTCCTCCGTCCAATGAGGGAGGATTGCTCCACAGCTAGCTTACTCCTAAATAAATATGTTGTTAAATGGGGCATTTTTACAGCTTGGGTGTGGATAAAAATATAAATAAAAATAAGAACGTATATTTTAATATGTTGTCAAAGTGTTGTAGAACATTGGATTTTATATGGAGAAAAGTGTGCATTAATATCATAATAAAAAAAATGTATTAGCAGGGAGAAGTGTCCATTTTTTCCATCTAAAAATAAGAATGCATGTATTAGTGTGTTTTAGCATTGTGGTGAAAAGAATCCGTGTAATAGTTTAGTGGTGAAATGTTTGTCCATTTGATTTTCCATGATCTTTTGTAAAACTAGAGTTAGATGGGTCTATTCTAATTTTAAATGTAATGAAAAAAGTTATAAAGTGGAAGAAATTTTAACATAGTCTAAAAATTAGACAATAAAAAATAAAAAATATTGAAATCCTATACAAATCATTAAATTTTTAAACACCTAATATATCATCTTTTCAATTCCATAATTATTGTGAATGTCAAATTTCATATAATAATATTAATTAATTAAAATTAAAATTTATTTAAAACTAATAATACTTTATCTTTTCATATAATATTAACCTTAAATTTCTTAGTTTTTAAATAAATGCAATATTATTTATCATTCAATTTTAAAAAAACAATAGTTTTGATTCAAATCCTTCTAATCAAAACCCATGATTTTAAAATGAGGTAACTCTTAAAGTGAATCAAAAGTTAGAAGAGAATAAATCTCAATTAACTTTGTTTTCCATGAATAGAATATGTTGTTATGGGTCAAACAAAGAGAAGGAAGCACATTAAGAGGAAAAGGAAGTGTATCTTATCTATGGTGGTGGGAAGAAAAACATATATATATAGGAGTAAATTACTTAACTGACCATTTGCACCGATCGGACGACGTGGCTCGGGTAAGCGGTTACATCAGACATTGCCGGCCGTCCGATCGGTGCAAATGGTCGGACAAATAGATCAATCTATATATATTTTATTTATATAAATGATAATGTAAAAGTTTTGAAATGAATTATTTACATAAAAATATGTTTTATTTTATTAATTTAAAAAATATAATATATTATAGAATAATGTTTTTAATTAATAAAAAGAATAGGGACATTTTTATGTTAATTTTTATAGATTATTTTTTTTATTATATAGTTAAATTTATTAATAATTATTTAACTTATTTTAATAAACATAATCAACTATCATTGTTCAAGATGAGATATTACACTAGTGATTGTGTAACTATAATAAGATAGATAGTGTGTAACATCCCAAAAAGGAATATCTTTATATCTTTATTTTTATATGTAATTTTTTATCAGTAAGATTTATTTATAATTTTTTAATTACTTTAATAAACATAATCAACTATCATGGTTTAAGCTGGGATATTACTTAGTATAACTATAATAAGATAAGATGGGATATTACGCACTGTAACTATAATAAGATAGATAGAGTGTAACATCCCATAAAGAATATTTTTAGTGTGTGAAGAAAATATAGACCTCTATTTTTATATGTTATTTTTTATGGGTAAGTTTTATTTGTTGTTTGGTTGATTTTATTTATAATTATTTAACTTATTTTAATGAATACAAGCAAGCATCATCATCCAATATGAGATGTCACAATGATATTATACATCTCACATCCTACCAAAGTAATAGCAATTGGGGAGTATTCAATCTGCCAAAGTCAAATGGGACTTGCACCTGCCTAAGCAACAATGCTTTGAGGTTATCCATTCTGCCAAAGTTGCATAAGCTTGCACCTAGACATAATTGCATTAAACAAACCACATGTGCAAGCACTACACCATGAAGGATGAACATGTACGTTGAGGGGATTTGAGCCACCCATGCTTTAGAAACTAACCAATCCCTCATTGACTATGAAATATATGTCAAAATATTTCATCTTAATTTAAATAAATCACCCATCATTTCATTATACTAGGACCAAAGCTTTTAGGATGCATTGCTTTAGAGATTGTAAAGTAGATCACATGCAAAAATGCTTTGAGAGTTATACCTTAAGTAGTTCTAGCAAAGTGGTAAATTCATATTGGATCAAAGCACAATTGACTTGTTTTACATTAATATTATAAGTTGTCTCAGGTCTAATTATGAGGGAAGGAAGTTTATCCTATCTATAAGTTGTGGTTTGAAAAATACATGAATGAAGCCATCTCTTATCCAAAATAATGGTGATGGAGAGGAAGAGTATAGAAGAGGAATATTAATCTAAAACGAAACCTTAACATAGGGATATGTCATTGTAGCAAAAAAGAAGAAGTGTGTTTAGTGGATTTAAAAACATGGACCCACTCTTCACTTATGTCAACTTGTATGGATGATTTTGATTGTGATTTGGTTATATTGTTTTGGTATTTCTCAACTTCTTCCAATGAACACAAGTAAGCATCACCATCAATTGTTTTGGCATTTCTCAACTTCTTGCAATGAACACAAGTACGCATCACCATCAATTGTTTTGGCATTTCTCAACTTCTTGCAATGAACACAAGCAAGCATTACCATCAACATAGGATATTATAATTACATAGATACGTCTCAGAAACCATAAAATAACCTTTTAGCTATGCAATGGCGATTGGGAGTTGTCTATTATATGAAGGTCACTTGTAGCTTGCACTTGACCATAACTGTATCGAATAGTTTGCTTACATAAGCACACTAGCCCATGAGGGATGAATATGTACCTACCTTGGTGAGTGTATAACACCACCCACACTTTACCAACCAACCAATCTAAATTGACTATGGAAAACATGATAAGTCCTAAACACCCACTAAATCATAACCAAGACAACTTGCTCCTCTAAATAATATATAGTGTCGTGGGACCAATTATGAAACTAAAAAAGTTTATCTCATTTAGAAGTGATGGTTGAAAGAAGAAGTGCAATGAACATCTCTCATCTATAAGTAATGATGTAGATTGGAGATAAGATGAATATTAATATAAATTGGAAAACAAAGATATCGTAATGTAACAAGTTGGTCTCTAAAATTACATAGATTGATGTATTTGATGGATGGAAGAACGTAGATACACTCTTTATTTATGGAAAAAAATTTATGAGTGAATTTTAAATATAATTTGAATAAATTTATTTCAAATGATCAACTTCTACATCAAATCTTATTAGTCTTTATTTTTCTTTTAATATAGCAATGCAGCATAGACAACAATGTCGGATGAAAGAACACGAATCTTATACTAAATATAATTAACAATAGTAAACTCCAATCTTACATCTTATGAGAAGCTCCAAAAATTACATATTAACCTAATTTTATCATAGCAATGGACGATTCAACTTATGACACTACTCTAATACAGTTACTTGAGATGAATTAAAGATTAAACAAAAATGACCTATAATGAAAAAGAAAATTGTTCTGAAAGAACTTAATAATCTAACATGGTAACCAAACCTTAATATTTCAACCACAATTTCTATCAAAATTTCAAATACTAAACCCATAGCACGGCTCAAACCTCACATCTCTATGTCCAAGATGGTTTCATTAATGGTAAGTGACATAGTTTAACTATCGAGATAATTTTCATGAGGGTAAGGATGTGAGTGGCAAGTGAAAGTGTTGCATTCACAAGTATCACGAATTAATTCCAAAAGACATATCACTTTAATGATACATTGTGTATCAAAGCTTTAGTTTAACTCATGTGCAAAATAATTCTCAATACAAAACTCGCATTCGATGGAAATTTGTGCATATTAATAGCAACAACATGGATGTAAATGAACTAAAACAGCTTAAATGGAAACCAAGTGAATCCATTGATTTTTTTAATTAGAGATTTCAAGAAGCTTTGAATGAGAGCATTGCACCTATATTAAAAGATTAAAAAAATGAATGGACAATGAAAATTAATGTACCCTTAGCCCAATTTTGAGTAACTCATTCTAACCTACACATGTTTTGCACTTAACGATGTATTAATTATGGATTAGAGTCGATGTGTATGAACTATTTAACAGTATATTTTTCCAGGGGAAAATATTAGTTCCTTTCTATTTCATTGAAATCAAAGGGAACATGGATACAATTTCAGCAAATGCTGAGCTCATGGAGAATACATCTGTGTTCATCATCAAAAATACTACAGCTTCAGCTACTGCTGAGCTCATGGGTAAGTTACATCAAGTTCTTCATCATCTGTTAGTTAGTCTTTGATCAACTTCACATGTTAGCTGCACAGTGTGTACTTACAAGCTAGGAGAAATGACTACATCCTCTACCATACCCTTCAGCACACAGAGATTTCCAGACTAATTCTGAAGTAGCTAATCCAAAGAAGCATTAAACAAGTAGAACAGAAATATGAGGGGATCATCCACCTCCATCATCCAAAGGATGTCAAAGTATCATCACAAAAAGAACAAGTGCTAAGGGCTTAGAAAAGCTGTAAAGAGCCCTGATCAGTACATTCACCATTGGTGAATTCTGAAAACAGTAACTGGCCTGAGGCCAAAGTTAATGCTTCTTTGGATAAGCTATCATCCTTAGTATTGTGTTCTCTATATATGTGAATGGCTTTTAGCTGGATGAAGTATGTTTCCAGCTCCCTAATACAATGACACCAGCCATCGAGTGTAAGTAAAGTAAGAGTTGTTCTTCGATTGAACTAGTTAATGATGGCAGTTGAGTTACCATGAATATGCATAGTGGAAGGCCCATGATTTTTGTACAGTGAAGGAGTGTCCATAAAGCCAGTAGCTCAGATCTGGTATCTGTACTCAGACCAACACCCAATTTGAAGTAGAAATAGTGGTCATGGCTGATCAGAAGATGAACACCTATACCTCCCATTTGATTAGCTGAAGCCCCATCAAAGAAACCAGCAGGAAAATAAAAAATAGGTGCAGGTCCAATAGTTCTCCTTTTACTTTTCTGCTAGAATATAACAGGATAGAGTTGAAGTTGTTTCCTAATAGTATGTACAACATGAAAAATATCAGGTTGTTTGTCTTCAAATACACATTTGTTTCTTGTCAGCCAGATTTGCCAAGATAAAAGAAGAGGAAGATATTTCAGATTATTTCCTTTTCTGATCCATGAAGAGACATTAAGAATAAAGTTAGTCTCCTTCCAAAACAAAGGAATGGCAAGAGAGGTTCTAATGTGAGTTGTAACTAGTCTAGTGAAACTGCACTCATGAAAAGGATGTTCAACTAATTCAAAAGTTGATCTGCATAGGCAGCACCAATTTGGTCCAATCCATCCTTTTTTAATCAGGTTGTCCCAAGTATGAATCCTATTTGATAGACAGAGCCAATTGAAGCAAATAATCTTCAGTGGAATGCGGCATTCCCAAATCTTGACAAAGATATCAGCTGGTCTACTGGTGATAGAGATATTCACAATCAACTCATACATTAAGTTGGCTTTAACCGAGCCTGTCGACTTGTTGTAAATCCACACCAGAGTATCAGGTGTATTGTTGATGTGTATAGCTCCATGTTGTAGGCCTTTAATATAATTAGACCAGGCTTCCTTCCATTGACCACCCAGTTCGAGCTCTTCTACAGAGATCCAATAATCTATAGAAGTAATAGCAACCCCTCTATTGAGGACATATGATAGGGATAATATACCATAATCTTCCAGATAAAGTCTAAGATCCTCTGGTAATATATAATCAAAAGTGAAACCAGCAATAGGGTCAATGCCAACTTTAATGTTTTTGTCATTACCAATCTTCCACCCAAGACATCTATTAATCCATGATATGGCTCTGATAAAACCATTCTACATATGAGAGGTACCCTGAACCTTGAAGAAGTGTTGTTTGAGCTAGACATCAACAGGTAGATTCTTAAGATATTTATGCTTGATGATCTGAGACCAAAGTCCATCTCCATTGAGTACAAGCCATAAGCTTTTGGTTCGTAAGGACAAACTAAACCAATCAAGATTTTTTATGTGATCTTATAATATCATAACATAAAGTACTCATGGAAACACTTGGAAAGGGTCTAGATGGAGGATGGTGATCGATTTTGATCCTGCGAAGGTTAACTGTCTGTTATAAGGTCGTGCAATCTTGCAGTATTTCTGGGGTGTTTGGTTTTCCAACAACTTTGTCTTTAGTGAGTTTTCATGGAATCCAGTCTTCCATTCTTGAGGACTTAGTACCAACCACGACTAAAAAAAGTGGGAATATTCTCAGCCTAGATCTGGGGTTTTTGTGTTATTTGTCTTCATGTGGTTTTGTCTATGGTTTTCCTCTTGGTTTGCAGCTCTGCCTTTCTTGTCCATGAGGTTGCTTTCCAGGGTAGCGTTTTCCATTTGGTTTTTTATCAAATGGCTCAGCCATTGCCTCCACTAGGGTTTAGGGGCTCAAGTGTGTTGTCACTAAAGGACGAGAAACCTTCTGTCAACGTCCTTGCCTGAATAGTTCCTTCGACTATCAGTGGAAAACCCTTTTTGTCGATGATGGAAGCACAAGGTGATGATTCAATTTTTGGATCAGTCGAAACTTCTCCTCATGTGCTCATGCTTGCGAAAAATGGACTCCCTTTTTCTTCCTTAGAAGTTTTGGTTGATAATGTGAAGGCTCACCTTCTAGCTCAGGGGCATTAGTGTAATACCCCTTGAATTAATAATTATTAATTCTGCTGGAAAATACTTTGATTATTATTTTATTATTCTTTGACGGGAAAGTCAAGAATAGAACATTTTGTAATAAAACATTCCTTATTAATAAAAGATGCTGAAGGAAGACAGATTTGAGATTAGATCATGGTGTTTTTTGGTTGACAGTCGGATGCATGCTTTCTGGTGGAATTGTCGAAGGCTAGGGTGTTTCGAAGATCACGAGATTCCAGGAGATGGTCTGCGATGGGTTTCTGATTTGTGGGTTCTGTCTTGGAGCTCGTGTTTGTGGTGGCATAGTTTAGGGGTGGCGACGGTGGGGCCTTTTTCTTTGGCGTGTTGGAGGTGGTTTCTGGTTTTTTGGGGTTTGGTTTGTGGCTTGAAAGATTTGGAGTGGTTCGGTGGGGTGGTATGGAGGTGGAGGTGGATTACACCTTGGATGGGGTTAATGAGAGGGATATTTTTGTTGAAGGAGGTTTTTCTGCTTTGGATCGGCAGGGGACATCTGGATCTCTGCTGTCAGGGAGGGGGCTAGGGGTTCTTGGCCGTACACTATCCCCTCAGCCTGGGTTCTTTACAAATTTCCCTGCAATTTCATCAGATATCCCAGTAGAGGGTCTTTCTCCTTTTCTTGGAGATGGTATTTAGCATCAGGGATTGGAGGGTGATTTTGGTTCTTTCTCGGTGGGGGCTTTGGCAGTGTCGAAAGCTGGTCGGGGGATTAACAGCGCTCTGGATACTGGAGGCAGGGAAATTCCTAGGGCAGTCAATTCTTCCAGTGGACAGGCGGTGGCTGCTCTGGGTAGCCATGGACTGTTTTCTGCGGCTGAATCTAAGTTAACCCCTAAACTCGAGCGGTCTGTGAAGGCGGGATCTCACAAAGGTCCAAAGGCGGTTAAAGATAGGAAGCGTAGGGACAAGCTGGTGCTGGGGGTTGATGTTTCAATGGATGAGGCTGAGGATATGTCTATGACAGCAGTGGTTGGGCATGTCCGTGGCAAACGTTTTGGCCGTGGTTTTCTCCAGAGGTGGGCAGTCGAGCAGTGGACTCTTTTACTGGATACAACACCTGAAGTTCAGGTTTTGTCTAAAGGGTGGTTTTCTTTCATTATGCACAGCAAAGGGGAGGCTGATGCTGTTTTGGGGAGACAGTGGTCTATGCATGGGGTTCCTATTGTTTTGAAACAATGGACGCCTTTTTTCGATTCTCAAAAGGAGAAGATTATCAAGGAGCCTCTGTGGGTAAAACTTCCAGGTTTTCCTATGCATTTATGGAATGAGAATCGTTTTGCTGCTATTGGGAATTTTCTGGGTGAATATGTCTGTGCTGATTTATCCTTTCTGGAGACTGGTAAATATTCGGTGGCCAAATTAATGGTAAAGATCGACTTGCGGCTGGGTCTCTCCTCTGAGATTAATATACAGACGAAGGATGGGGACTTTGTGCAGATTATTGACTATGTGGGTGTGCCGTTTAGGTGCCACCGTTGTCATTCATGTGGCCATATGGTGGCTAATTGTCCGCTTATTTTCAGGGTCAGCAAACCGTGGATTGAAGTTTTAGATGGGATAGAGGTTCCTAAGGAGGTGGGGGATGCTGCAGATGTGGGGGCACGACATACTGGACCTTTGGGTGATAGGGCGGTGGAAACAGATCCCGTGGTACAGGTTGTAGCATGCAAACTCTCTAATTCATCAGACAATTCATTGTTCGAGGTGGACAATGGCTAGATGGTCCCTGGGGGATTGGTCGCTGACAGCATGGGGGTAGGGGTTACTTCATCTCCGGTTGGATCTGTGAAGACTTCAGCGCAGGCTATTCTTCGAGGGAATTCATTGTCAAATCCCTTGGGTTTACTTTCTCCCATTTCTTTGTTCGAGGTGGACATTGGCTCGAAGGTCCCTGGGGGCTTGAGCGCTGACCGATTAGGGGCTGAGGTTAAATCTCAGGATAGCTCCGTAAAGACTTATGTGCAGGCCTTTCTGTGAGGGGGTTCATTTTCAATTCCTGAGGGCTCTTTTATACCTTCTCCTGTTGTTCCTCTATTTCCTGTCTCTGATGATTTGGGGGGGGGTTTGTCTTTTGGTTCTCCTTTAGCCAGACCGGCTTTCCACTGTCTGGTTGCTCCTTGTACGTTGCCATTGTCTGATTGTGTTTTCACCCCTTCCATTGTTTCTACAAATACCTCTACCAGCTCTGAGGGTAGAAGTATCAGATATGCGCTTAGAAATAGGGAGATATCCTTTGAGGGGTCGGGGGGGAAAGGTCTTCCTGATTTGTCCTTGCGTGTGGTGGGGAAAGGTCGTGGCAGAAAATCTCTTTTCTCCAAAGCACAAGATTGGGCAAAGGTGGATTTAGGGATGGGGACACAATCTTCAATTGAATGGGCACTTAGAGCAGTGAAAGCCCAGGCGGGGTCTCCCAAATGAAAGTTATGTCCTTTAATTGTCGGGGGTTGGCGAGTCCCCTCAAAAAATCGTCTCTTCGAAGGCTAGTGGAGTTAAATCAGCCGGATGTTATTTTTCTTCAGGAAACTTTGGGGTGTAGTGAGGAGGTTGTAAGGGTTTTAGAAACCTTGCTTTCTGGTTGGAAGTTTGTGGCTGTGGTTGCAAAGGGCCGCTCTGGAGGTCTGGCCTCAGGGTGGAAGGTTCAAAGCTGTAGGTGTGACTGTTCTTGGGGAATTTATTCTGGTGTGGGGTTGGAGGTGTGGGACTATGAGCTTGGGAAGTCTCTCACGATTCTTAATATCTATGGACCATATTTGAACAGAGCTAGCTTTTGGGATTCTTTGTTCAATCTGGAACTTTTCGAACACACTGATTTAATTTTGGGGGGAGACTTTAATCTTTCTTTGGGAGCATCTGAGGTCTGGGGGCCTAGAGCTGCTCTGGATATATTGGCCAGCTTTTTCATACAAAGTTTTGCGAGGAAGGATCTGCTGGACATCCTCCCGGTTAAGCTTGTTCCTACCTGGAGAAATAAGAGAGCAGGGGACCATAGGGTAGCCAAGAGATTGCATAGGTTCTTGGTGGCTGAATCATTGGCTCTTGGGGTGGATCTTGTTCGGCAATGGGTGGGGACAGGTGGGATTTCTGATCATTGCCCCATTTTTATGGAATTTCGGGGTCATCGGAGGAAGCCCCCAAGTCCATTCAAATTTAATTCCAGCTGGTTGAAGGAAGAGGGATTTCAATCTTTGGTTAAGGAGTTGTGGACTCCTCGTCCACAAAACTCTCTGGAGCATGCGGGGGTTCATTTTTACCAAAATCTGAAATGCATAAAGGAGGCTACTATCTCATGGGCTCATGCTAAGAGGGTGAATGATGATTTGAATTTGAGGGTCTGTGAGTTGGCTATTGACAGTTTGCTTCACAGTACGGGAATGGGGTTCTTGGATGATCAGTCTAAGGATGAACTCCTTTCTTTGGAAAAGAAGCGGAATGTGATTCTCTGTGAGCGAGAAGAATTGTGGAGATTGAAGAGCAGAGCAATCTGGCTTCAGTGTGGAGATGAGAATACAAAAAATTTTCAAGCTTTCGCTAAGGGGAGAAAATTTTCCAATTCTATTTGGGAGTTGCCTTCGGCAGAAGGGGATTCGGTGTCCAGTTTTGATGGGCTGGCTGATATGGGTGTGAGATATTTTGGGGATTTATTCTCTGCACAATCTGGAGCTACTATTGCTGAGGTCATTCGGGTGGCACAGCTCTTTCCCCGTTTTGTGGGTGAGGAGGAAAATAGGATGTTGATGGGGGAAGTTTCTTTGGAGGAGCTGTCCCGGGTGCTTCACTCGTTTCAAAAAGATAAAAGCCCGGGGCCTGATGGCTGGCCTGTGGAATTCTTCTTGGGTTTTTTTGATTTTTTCGGTGAGGAGCTCTTGTCAGTTGTTGAGGAATCTCGTAAGGTAGGGTTTATTCATGGACCGCTCAATTCTACATTTATTGCTCTTATCCCAAAAGTGGATAAACCTGCAAGTTTTGAGGATTACCGACCCATATCACTTTGCAATGGTTTATATAAGATCATCTCTAAGGTTATTGCAAAGCGACTCAAATCTGTATTGTCCCAACATATTTCTAGTGAGCAATTTGGGTCCCTGGAGGGCCGTCAAATTCATGAGGCTTTTGGAGTTGCTCAGGAAGGCCTTCATACTTTGAAAGTTCAGAAACAGAAAGGAGCAGTGATCAAGATTGATCTCTCAAAGGCTTATGATCGGGTCAGTTGGCTTTACCTTAGGATGCTGCTTACACACCTGGGATTCTGTTATGATTTTGTAAGATGGATTATGGCTTGTATCAGTACGGTGAGTTTTGCAGTTCTCATTAATGGAGCTACTAGCCCTTTCTTCCATGCGGGAAGGGGTCTTCGACAAGGATGTCCACTTTCTCCCCTATTGTTTCTCCTTGTTGCTGAAGGTCTTAGCCGTTTTATTTTGGCTTCAAAAATGGAAGGGACTTTTCGTGGCACTGCCATTTCTCAGGTATTGTATATTACACACCTTCTTTTTGTTGACGATATTATGATTTTCACGAATGGGTCGAGACAGGATATTGATAAGGTGTCTAAAGGTCTAACACTTATACAAGCTGCTGCGGGAATGGTGGTAAATATTGATAAATCCACTATATCATGCTCGAACTTAACTGAGCAGGAAACACACAGAATTGCCCAACGTTTGTCTTTTAGAGTTATGGATTTGGATGCTGGGATAAAGTATTTGGGGTTTTTCTTAAAACCGAACTCTTACCTGAAGGCAGATTGGCGCTGGTTATTGACAAAATTGGAGAAAAGACTTCAAAGTTGGAGTCATAAATGGCTTTCTCGGGCTGGGAGATTGGTGCTGGTAAAATCTGTATTGGAAGCGATACCTGTCTACTGGATGTCTCTTGCATGGATGCCTAAGGGGATTCTTGAACAGATTCGCAAACTGTGTTTTTCTTTTCTGTGGAGAGGTAAGAATGATCATAGGTCTTTGGTGTGGGTGAGGTGGGAGAGAATTGTTGTTCCCAAAGCTTTGGGAGGGTGGGGGTTAAAAAATATTTTCCTTTTTGCAAAGGCATTAGGAGCAAAACTCTCATGGAGACTTATTCATACACAGAGTCTCTGGACTAGTGTGGTGTATCATAAATATATTGCTCCTTTGACTCTCATTGAGTGGATTCGGTTGGCAGACAAATCTCGGACAAATTGTTCAGTGGTTTGGAAAGCAGTGGTAAAGCATTTTGATCTGGTTGGTTCTGGTTTGGTGTGGCGAATAGGTAATGGGAGAAGGGTTCGTCTTGGGATTGATCCTTGGGTAGGCTGCGGGAGGAATCGTGTTCTTCCTGAGGAGCTGAGATTACACTTGGTAACAAAAGGGTTTATTTTTATTACTAATATTTAGGATCAGGAAAATTCTTCATTATGGCATCAAGGCTGGATCAGTGCACATAGACTTGTTATTCCTGATGAGCTGCTGGAGGCATGGGAGGGATATATAAGGCAGTTAAGGGTTTCAAATGTCAGATTGACTAACAGGGATGATAAATTGGTTTGGGATTATCATCCTTCAGGGTGTTATACTCCTAAACATGGTTATATTCAGCTCAATGTGTTGGCTCATAATCGTGAATTGGTTTGGTGGTGGAAACAGCTATGGAAGCTAAAATGTCCGGGTAAGGCCAAGTTACTCTTCTGGGCTATTTTGGAAAATAAAGTTCCAACTTGGGACATTCTTCAAAAGAGATTTCTTGAAGGTCCAGGCTTTTGTGCGTTGTGTTGGAAGGCTGAGGAATCAATTCATCATCTCTTTGTTCATTGTAGTTATTCTCAAACCATCTGGACTGAAGTGGGCAAACAGTTGGGTTTTATCGGGCGGTGGCAGGGTGATCCTGCTCTCCAAGTTTTTCAAAGTTGGTGGTCAGGTCAAATCACTTTCCGAGCTGTTCCTTGTATTTTTGCTTGGGGGATTTGGATAACTCGCAACAAGATCATTTTTCAAGACTGTCGAATTTCGATGGAGTCTGTTGTGGCTCAAATTGTTGCAATTATTCATCATTTCAGGGAACCTACAAAGATCCTCAAACATAGGCCTGTGAGGGAGGAACTGATTGACAAAACTCTCCCTTGGGGCTACTTTGATGGAGCATCTCATGATAGACAATTGAGCTGTGGTGGGGGTGGAGTTCTTTTCAAATCTGAGTCTCATCACTTTCATTTCTCGGCTGGTTTAGGGAGGGGGTCAAACAACTATGCTAAATTAATGACACTCAGGCTACTGCTGTTATTTGCTTTGGAACAGGGTTGTTTGTCTTTACAGGTCTTTGGGGATTCTATGCTAGTTATTGAATGGGCAAAAGAAACTGTTCAGTGCAATGTGATGATACTTTTACCTATTCTGGAGGAGGTTTTCAGCATTAAACATCTGTTTAACCATATTTCTTTTACTCATGTCTATAGGGAACGGAATGGGGTGGCTTATCAGTTATCCAAGGAAGCGTTGCATTTAGACTATGGCAGTTGGTGGATATCTGTTCACTCATGTGAGGGATCTTACAGCTATTATCACAGGCCGTTTCATGAGGTAGGGTTAGATCAGCATGGAGCTTTGGCTCAATTTTGGTGATATGTCAACTTCTATTTATATAATAGAGCTGGCTGGGAATGTTATTTTTGTTATGATGAGATGAGACAGAGCATTTGTGTCTACCTCGGCCGTTTCATGTGGCTGTTTTAAGAACAGCATTGAATTTTGGCACAGACTTTGTGTCCTGTAAACTCTCTATTTGAGATGATAGGTATTTTCTGTCTGGTGGTAATCTATACAGCATGATTCTTGTATTACTGACTGGCATCGGTCGTTTCAATATATTGGACAGCTAGGAAGTTTTTCAGATTATTTTTTGATTTGCGTTAACATTTCAGCTATGTTTCAGTTTTGGTTCAGAAGTGAGTTTTGGTTCAGTGACCTTTCATTGATTGGATGCTGGTATGCTTAATCAGACTGGGTCTTTGAATTGGACTTAGTCTAGTTAGAGATGATGTTTGGGTCTGGATAGTGATGTATATAGCTATAGACAGATTGGTTTCAGCATTGAGCATTGGCTCATTTGTTTGGGTGCTTGATAGCATTTTTGACAGGGATTTTCAGTCCATTTGTGACTGCATTTTTTGGTATATTCCATTTGAGCAAATATGTTATAAGCTGATAGTCTATAGACAGGGATATTTTTGTTATTATGAGACAGATAATATGTGACAATGTAGGGATCATATTTGATTCTCTTACATGTACAGATGTAATTTTGTTCATTTTTGCAATAAAATTATGAATTTTTTCCAAGGAAAAAAAAAGATGTTGAAGGAAAACAAAATTGGAAGTAGCTGTTGAAAGAGTGTTCGCTGACCCACAAGAGGGAAATGACAAGTGGCAGAGACCACCGAGTGAGAACTTGAGATGCAGGAGGCATCATCCCCAAAAATAAGGTTTTCACTCCTAGTTGAGTTGCTAAAGAGTAGGAGGCTCATAAATTACCAAGTCCTAGGCAAAATACTATTTAATAGTATGTCCATAAGCAGCAGGAGGCTAGCATTGGACGGGGATTAACATCTGTATAATGCAAGAGATGGTGCATTGAGATATTTTGCTCTTATGGTTCAGCGAATAGGCTCGAGGGTTCTGGAGCAAGTAATTTTGCGTGCTTTGGGAGTTGGTTGGAAGAAACAGCTTCTCCACTTTTGTTTTTCTAGCTTTGGTGCCAGGTTCCTACTCTGTTCTTATGATTCTAGTACAGTAGGATGTATATGGAAAATGTTGAATTGCAATTATACTTCCAGGCATTATTATGTATGCATTTTCTGTAGAACCATTATTCTTGTTTTGTATATTATACCAGATTTGTACAAGGGCCGATTGCTCTTAACGCATCCAAGATCAGGCACCCATACCCGCATCAAAGACTTTTAGTAATGTTATTACTGTAGCAATTAATATTTTGTACTGAGTAAAATTACTTAGTTCTGACTATTGTAAATATGTTAATGGTTTTAGAATTGATACGTGAATGATTTGGAATTGGGGTGTATGTATCTAACGAATTGAATCATTTGTTGTTATAACTGATCGAATATACTACTAAGTATTTCCTGAATGTGTCAATTTATGTAAATCTTCCTTTATTTTTGCATTTCGAACTTGGATTGTCGATTGATCTAATAATGATGGTTTATGGTTTATATCTATATTAATTCGATGTTACGAACGCAATCTATGTACATGGGCAGAAACCTGAATTCACAGTATGAATTCATAATTAACCTAGCGTAGTCTAGATTTAAAATTTAAGTACAAGGGCGACAAAGTCAAGAAGGGTTACTGGTTTTAAGCTAACCTTTAGATTCGGTTTAACTTACAGTAAAACAAACACCCCAAGACAAACCAAAACTCGTTGAATCCAGAGTGTTAAACGTTGATCCACACAGTTAAACATTGATCCATAAAAGAAATCAAATCAACAGTCGGGATTAAAGTCACAAAAGAGATCAACGGTTTATAGAAGTTGCCGAAGGCGGAAGGTAGAAAACAGGAAAAAAGACAAGGCAAAATGTTGAGTTTTTGATTCCCGAGTTCCGCAGCGGAAAGAAGGAAGTCGAGAATTAAGTTAACGGAAATTGAAGTTTCTGAAATTTGATTTCCGCATCAAATCAAGATCGATGGTCAAGGTTGATTCTGCAAGGATCAACGGTGCGGAAAGCATATGCGGAATCAAAACTGCGGAATGGTTCTTGCGAAAGAACAATAACTTAGCTTTTTGAGTTTTTTTGTTGGAAATCTATTCTTTTTGAAAAAGGGTTTCTAAGATTTTAAGGAGATGATGATCATTTCATATGGTCAGGGTTATGTTTTAAACTCTCTATTTGTTTGTAATGCCTCATAACAATTAGGTATTTTATTAATATGTCTGAACATATATGGTTATAGAATTATTTTATGTTTGAAATTTAAGGTATGTTACATATGGTATCATAGCATAGTTTCAGCATTAGGCCTGAATAGGCTCAACACACAACTGTTTTACAAAACAACAAACTAACTCATGTTTATTTTGTCTTGAAAATTCTCTTATACCTAGCAAAGAGAAGTGCAATTATATTTTGCAGGAAATATGGCATATGCGGGAATGTCTGCAAAAGAGGAACGTCGCCCGGAATAACCTTTAATTAATGAAGAGGGTAATCTAAGGGATGGAGAGTTCTGGGTAGATCTAAATGAAAGTCAGGATAATAAATCCGAATTAAAAAGGACCGTCAATGAACTAAGGTCTGAAAAGAAAGGTTAAGGAAGATAATGAGCGAATTTTGAAGGCTTGAGAAGAACTGAACACTACCTTGTTAGCGAAAATCCATAATGAAGAAAAAGATAAAAAAAATGAGGATTTTGAACAAGAACTGCCTAAAATTGCCTCGTACAATAAACGCAAGGGTAGGAAGCTGGAATTTTCCAGACATAACCCTGACACTTCAAGTGAAGAGTCAGTTAAACATCACATAAAGTCTCAAGAGTCAAGCGAAAGCAGTGACGAAAATAAAAAGAAGAAAAAGTACAGACCCTATGAGGAAATCTCTGGGGAGTTCAAGAAAATTAAACCACCCATGTTTAATGGGGAAATCGGAGGCAGAGGCCCGGCTGTCCGGAATAAAAAAGAACTTCCAAATATATAATTACTCAGATGAGTTGAAAGCAAAAATGGCCATTTATAATCTGATCGGAAAGGCAGATATATGGTGGCAAGACATAAAGAAAATTAAGGGTATAAAAGAAATATATGTAACCTGGAAAACTTTTAAGAAACTTTTAAAAAAGGAAATATTTATCGGAACAATATTATGAAGAAAAAGCCAAGGAGTTTTATGAACTGAGGTTAGGGGCCATGACAATGAAAGAACTCTGTAGTAAGTTCTTAAGCTTACTTTGCTATGTCCCCTACATAATTGATGAGAAGCCCAAGATACAGTGGTTCCTTAGCTGCCTGCCCCTCATGTTTAAATAATGGATTGAATATGACAATCCAAAGACACTAGAGGAAGCGATGAGGAAGGCCAACTTCTGTTATGACCAAAACAAGAATAAAAGAGAAAGTATACCAGCTTGGAAAAATCAAAGGCCAAATAGTTTTGATTCTAAAAGAAAACAAAATAAGGTCCATAAAAACATGGGAAATAATCATAGAGGGTATCAGGGTAACAATTACAAAGGTTTTAAACCTCAAGATTCTGTGGTACCCTCAACTATTCCTAATAAAAACCCAGCACAAAAAGAACTCTTAAAATGTTGGGAGTGTGGAGAGCAACACTATTTTAAAGACTGTCCTAACCGACACAAAGCGAAGGGTGTCCTAATCGACGTGACAACCAATCCATATCTAGGGGTTGGGATACTCGCAGTTCACCTCTTTAGTTGCATGTCCCCTCTACCGTCTTGAATAGGATACCATTTGTGGGGAAACTAAAAGTTGTGTGATAACAAGTACTAATGGAATAGTGACTGAACCAACAATATTGGTGCAAACGAACTAGTGTTTTTACATGTTGCAAATGAAATTATTTCATTGTAGAAGGGGTTGCAAGATTTTGCACAGAGAGAATGCAGAAGATGAAAACAAGAAGGAAACCTAAACAATAACAAGTTACATGTGTGCGAATGCCCCAGAGCAAGTGTTGGTGATGCTAATTGTTACAACTTAACCTCTTACCTCTAGCGATAAAGCCCCAAAGCACAAATGACTCACATAGGTTGAACTAGGGTGACTCACCTAGGTTGTGCTAGTTATCCTCTAGCACAAGGGAGGCTTCCCTAAGATTTAGATTGCTAAAGGTTTAGGGCTGAAACTCAAGGAGAAAATGTTATTTAGCAAAACACGATTACAAGATATGAAATTAAGATATGGATGATGATACCATTGGGTACATGGGTTCATAAATGGAAGACTACACTAGATGTACTTGCAATAAAAGGGGGACATACAACCATATACATGTCATATAGCCCATTCTTCCTTCTAAAAGACCTAGAGTGCTTAATCAAGTGGTTGTTAGATACTTCTTACAACA
Source organism: Pseudotsuga menziesii (assembly GCA_001517045.1). Taxonomy (NCBI): domain Eukaryota; kingdom Viridiplantae; phylum Streptophyta; class Pinopsida; order Pinales; family Pinaceae; genus Pseudotsuga; species Pseudotsuga menziesii. The sequence continues at coordinate 335,351 of LPNX011166205.1, forward strand.
ACGATACATTAACAAATGGAAGTATCTTCATTATATAGTCGTAATGTGTATGTCTTTCAAGACAACTTTAAGGAAATATGGCTTTGAAATGTAAGAATTAAATCATTTTCCTAATTAGCAGATTCAATGAATGAAACAAAAAGGTTTACCCATGTAGAAGTGATTCCATGGCATGCATCCATCATAATGAAAACTTTCAAGAGTCATTCTAGCATCAAGGCACCATAGCATAATCTTCATTAAACTCTACAAACACCAAAATATTTACAAGGTGAAGTCTCTCTCAAAACCCACCCACCCCCCATGGTGAAGAGAGCAAACCATTATAAAGGTTTTAGCTCATATTACTTTCACAATAATTATAATAAGAAAATCCTTTTCTACATCTACTATTTGCTCAACCAATTTCTCTAATAATAGCAAGCTAGTGGTTAGATCCTCTTTTCTCTCCAAGGGAAATAATACAAACAGAGTTCTCATGTAACTAACTCTGGGAGAGAATTTCAACAAATAATAAGATATAGAGTTTATTAGATTCACCAATGCCAAGAAGGTGACGTGCATGGCTACATAGATGAGTGTTTGACCAAGGCTTGATCTTCTTGCTCTAATAATTCTCCCTTGAGAAACTCCCACGTGTGAAGATCCCCCTTCATGTGATGTGTCCTCCTCAAGTGTAACAAGCTCTTTGCATGTGTGCAAGCCTTAATATTTGTGCATTGAGTAAAAAACTTGGACCAAGGAATAAAGTAATTAAGTCATGTCATAAATTTAAAGATGGGCGTTGGGGATGGTATAAACACTTTTATCAAGCTTCTTGCTCTTTGGTGCTTATTGTGGTTCGCCAAAAAAATAGGGTTACTTCAGCTTCAAGTATTTGGCGATTCAAAGATTGTTATAGACTGGGTAAATGCGTTAAACTCTTTACAATCTTTGAGTTTTTATTGTCGGTTGAGAAGGATCGAGAATCTAAAAAGGTGCTTTCACACTATTTCCTTAAAGCACATTTATAGGGTATTCAACTCTGATGCTAATTTTCTCTCCATTATTCAGAGTATGTGGATGGCTTTATGATAGATGACAGGTGTTATACATACATCTAATTTTTGTTCAGTGGGTTAGTTGTCAAGCAGTTCTTTCTTTTTGTATTTTGAGCCTAGGAGGATTTAGTATGTTTGATAATTTTCAAATACTCATGTTTTTATGAGATTGGAGGGTTGTTGAGGAGTCTTATGTTCTGGACAGTTTGTTATAGCAGACTGTATTCAGACGTATATGGGGATACACAGTTTGGTTACTATGTAATTTTGATTCTCAAGGAATAACAAATTACATGTTTTTTTCTTCTGGAAAAAAGGTAAGCTTTTGAGGTTCCTTGAAACAAGTGTTTGCTTTAACCACCTTAACCAATATGTGAGATGCCCTCTTCAAAAACATTAGACTCGTCACACGTATGCATGGAATGAGGGGTTTAATGAGCCTTGAAACATGCACAATGAATAACCAACTTGACCAAGGAGTAAAATATTCTTCTCAAATCCTTGAACAATGTCCTTGTCTCAACCTCTACCAAAAATAGAAGTGCATCCTTGAGAGAAGCCTCCGCACATGTGCATGAAACTTACTCATCACGACACGTTTAATCTACTTAATTCTTCTTTCTAGGCTCAACCAACTCCACAACAGTGGCTTGAAATAGGGAGGTTAAGCAACCTCCCTACAACCTTTGACCAATAAAATGATCTTTTATGCTCAAAGGAGTGCACCCTCTAAGAGAGAGAAACCCACACTTGTGAACAAGGTTAGGTGGATGAAAAAGTGGTTGATTAAGCATGTGATACACCCCCCTTTGTTGGTAAGTGTATCTTCCTTAAACTCCATGAGATTAGGGTGCCCCAGGCATGTGTCACAACCTTTGACCAAGTTATCAACCAACTTGAGGAATGTGACCTTGGAGATTGTGCCATTCGGCCAATCAATAATATTTTAATCTCCATGAAGGGTGCACCCTAGAGAAGTGAACATTTGACCAAACAACATGAATTTTAGCTTGCAAATATCATGAATTTTAGCTTGTACATGGACCAAAGGAGGCATGCCCTTGATAATTGCGTCATCCTCTTTGCCTTAAGAAATGTGCCATGAAAGAGGGCGCTCCAAAGAATCTAGAAGATTAGCATGTAATTATCAATCTTCAAGTGTGAACAAGGCCAAAAGTGAAAGGGTGTTCAAGCAATGGGCTTTCATGTGTCAAAACCCAAGTCAAAACAACATTCAAATCATTTATATTAAGCTCATGTTCAGGCTAGGGCTCCACAAGGGTTTAATAATTGTGTCATGACAAAATGTACCATGTGTGAAACTCCTTCATATCCCCTTGGGCATTACCAGGAGTCCTCCAACCTTGCTCTTAATGCAATAATCATAAATTAAGTGTGCATAACAGACAATTGTGCCTAGTGCCCTCCTCATAAGTGACGATTTAATGATTCCAAAGTGTATACCACAGGTAATTTGGAAATTTTATAGATAAAGTTCTTTTCTTTGATTAACTTTAAGTAATCACACTAAAACCTTAGAAAATCCAAGGTAAAACGCTTTAATTAATCCATTACTTCAAAAGGTGCAATTATTAACACTTCAAAACTTAGAGAGGATCCAAGTGGATGGGTTCCCAATCCATTAAATAATTAAGTGTTAGTTAAATTATTAATTGCATCAATACTTAGTTATGCATCGTTTTAATCATCAAATTAGAGGGGGCATATCAACTTACAAATTTTTTAATTTATTAGGCACACCATATTCACCATCCAATTGTCTAGCCATGAAATCCTCCAAACTCTATAGTTGTGAAAAATTCACATCCCTGCCAATTGCTCAAATGTAATGTCCTCTTCCGATTAGGCCTTGAGGCCCAAAACCACTAACCTATGTGATTCCTGTGGGTTCGAGCAGTTACTGACAGTTAGAGAATCATCTAAGCACTGATGCCATCCATAGAAAATCTAGGGCATCATCATTAGGTCAAGAAGGGCCACCGAGGCCAAAGGCCACCTTCGTGCATGCCATCCAAGCATTATTTAATGATGCATGCACTCATTTAAGTCTCCATATGCATGCATGCAAGTCAACTGCAAATTAGAAGATAAAGTGACCTAATTAAGTCAAAGATTAGGGTTTTCGCAGTTGAAAGTTATAAAAGGAGGATAAAGCGAAAGGAGACTGGACTTTTAATGATTATTATTTTGGGAGATCTTTGATAGCAGCACAGCGTGCAACACAGTAGTCGGGGTTGGAGACGGAGTCTTCAGCTAGCGGGGTTTCGGCAGTGAAACATTTGCCCTAGTCTCATTCAGGGTAAGCCATACAGGTTCACCATTTGCTCTTACATTCATTCATAGTTATCCAGTATACGGTATAGATTGTTGCAGTGACACGTGTGCAGCCGTAAGGGGGGTTTTCAACCAAAAAGCCCTAATCAATCGCTGGGTCTTCAGATCTCAGTTTTACTTTGAAACTCAGGCACCATTCTCATCATCGACATCTTACTCCGGTACCTGGTGATTATCATACCCGACCGTGCTCATCCGGAGCAGTTATCATCTATTTCGGGATTAGGGGGGCATGAGCAGCTGTCTCTCTGGAACAATTCTCTAGCCTGCCTAGAGACCTCAGAAACTCCGCATGTACCAGGCATTCTCTTCGGCACAGGAAGGCTATCATTACTGCAAATCAGCAACTTCATCGGACACCTCCTTCATTGAAAACGTCACCCTTATCTGATCTGGGTTCTTGCTGGTGGGGTTTCACCGGAAGCAGAAGATATCAGTCCATCTCCAATTCAGTTCTTGATGCTTGCATACTCTCTCAGGAGCAGTCTAGTCGGCTTATCAGTGGTAAGCGTTCATTCTATCTCACAAACCCTAACCCTAATTTTTGCTATAAAATAGGGATTTTTGCATGGCAGTTTGCATGCCCGGTTGTATCAGCATATTTGCATAGAAATATAAAATATTGGGATTCGGGATATTACAGTGGTATCAGAGCTATCTTCTTGGCCAGCTGTGGGCTTAAGAAATGAAACATAGATAAATACAGAAGGAGACTCTTTTGTAACCTATAGGAGGAGAAAGAATAGATACACAGGGGAATTTGAGGATATCCAACTAGAAGATACCAATTCAGACATGGAACAAACAGGTATACACTCGGATAGGGGAAAAGGAACGGGAGAAGAGGAGGATAGGATGGAGTTTCACAACTTAGTCTCTGCATTGCAAGACTTAGCCAAATGGAAAAAAGATGTGCTCAATGCAATCAACAGATTATCGACGAAACTGGAAATAGGTATCAACGGTACACCTCCCTCACCGGTAGATCGGGGATCTACAAGCAGCAGTGGAAAGGTTGCGTACACTAATATGCAAAATACTCCGCACATATATAGCAGACCCTCCAATAGGCCTACCATGCCTCACTTCTTGGCAGATACAGTAGGTGGTCCAGTCATGCAGGTAGAACCTAGCGAGCCTTTTGGGGCTTATTTACAGGAGTATAGAGACTTAGGGGATGAGTTTCATACTGCCATGTCTTTTTCAGATTTATGCAACATGAAGAGTATGAACAAGCCCAGGAATTTCAACAATGGTTTCAATCACAACTATGAGTTGCAGAAGACCTTGGGCAAGTTGACCATCCCGAACTTTGATGGGACTCGCGGAGGATTAGCGAGGATATGGGTTCAAAAGTTGGATACCTATTTCCAATTCAATCCCATGACAGAGACAGATGCCATTAAATTGGCTACACTTCACCTGGACGGAGAAGCTCACGAGTGGTGGTACCACGGATTGGTGACATTGGGTCATAACACCATACACTCCTACGGTGAGTTCACTCAGAAGCTCATAGAGAGGTTTGACAGGAAGGATCCAGAAATACATTTCAGGGAGTTGGCTCAACTCAAACAGACCGGTAGTACAGAAGCCTTCATCTCAGAATTTCAGAGCATAACAGTCATGGTAACATATGTGTCAGAGAGTAGGTTGACTATGTTATTCACTAAGGCACTCACAAAGCCTACAAACCCCTCACTCTGCAGGATGCCATTAGCAGAGCCAGAGATCTTTAGGATTTAGTCCCCAAAAACAAGTTCCCGCTGAAAACCAATTTTCCTGTTAGGGACAAGGACAAGAAACCTTTCCAGCAGGATGTTCCCAAGAAAACATGGTTAGACAAGGACACTAGGAAAGATTTGAGAAGGAAGAAATTATGCTTCACTTGTCAGGAACCATGGGTACCAAGACACAGGTGTGCAGGGAAGGCGAAGGCTCACTACATTGAAGTATATTCGGACAGTGATGAGGATGACTATGAGCAGGAAGCCACAAAAGAACTACAGGCAACTGAGGAGGAATCACACCAGGGTGATACACCAGAGGGAGTCATTGCTACATTATCTGAAGTACCAAGATTCCATACTCTCAGGATTAGGGGAGTAGTACAGGGTCACAGAGTAGGAGTATTGATTGATGGGGGAGCAACCCACAATTTCATTGACTCCGCTTGGGTAGCCAAGAGAGGTATTCAGACCGAGAAGTTCGAAGGATTCACTGTAGCAGTAGCCAGGAATTCCAGCATGGAGTGCAACTACTGGGTTCCAAAATTGAATGTCACCTTAGGTAACTATCAGATGACAACGTAGTGGATGTATCGGATACTCATGTAGTATTGGGTGTTCAGTGGCTTTATTCTATAGGGAAATGCACTATAGACTACAGGGCAATGGAAATGGAATTCCAGGGGCCAGACGACAAACGGGTAGTTTTGAGGGGCATGAACACTTATCCCCCAAAACCGGTCTCGTCACAGAGAATGGAGGCAGTACTCCGACGGGATGATATAGAATGGGTTGCATAATGTTTGGTCACATTTAGGAAACCCCCAGAGACCAGCACACAACACCTAAGTGACATTCAAACCTTGCTACAGAAACATGAAAAGGTTTTTCGAGACCTTCCATTAGGTAGACCGCCAGACCAAGGTTTTGAACACATCATTGAGCTAGAGGAGGGGACACAAGCAATCATCACCACTCCTTACAGGCATCCCAAAAGATACAAGGATGAGATTGAGAAAACAATCAAAGAATTACTGGAGCTTGGATATATTCGACCCAGTTCTAGCCCCTTTGCATCCTCAGTAGTATTGGTCAAAAAGAAGGATGGTACAGTGCAAATGTGCATCGATTATCAAGCACTCAACAAAAAGACCATTAAGAACAGGTATCCCATTCCCAGAATTGACGAACTCATGGATGAGCTTCGAGGAGCTAAATACTTCTCCAAGATTGATCTTCGCTCGGGATACCATTAGATCAGGGTAAGGGACCAAGACATCTCCAAAACAGCTTTTCGTTGTCACTATGGTCACTATGAGTTTTTGGTCATGCCCTTTGGACTTACCAATGCTCCAACCACTTTTCAGTCATGCATGAACCACACCTTCAGAGCACAGCTACGTAAGTTTTTGCTACTATTCTTTGATGACATCCTGATTTACAGCAAAACATGGGAAGAGCATCTGAAACACCTAGACGAAGTACTGAGTATTTTAGAAGAACATTCGCTTTATGCGAAAATGTCCAAGTGTGAGTTTGGCATGAAGGAAATGCTGTACTTAGGACACATAATCAATGCAAGAGTACAGGTTGATATGGAGAAAATCCGAGCTATCAGAGATTGGCCCGCGCCAAAAACAATTACAGAATTGAGAGGTTTCTTGGGTCTGTGCACTTATTACTGACGGTATGTTAAGGGATTCTCCCAATTTGCAGCACCCCTCACAGATCTCACAAAGAAGGGAGCGTTCACTTGGACAGACTTAGCACATAAAACTTTCGAGGAGATGAAGGTTATCATGAGTTCCTATCCAGTTTTAGCATGACCAGACTTGTCACAACCCTTTGGAGTAGAATGTGATGCCTCAGGGGAAGGGTTAGGAGTAGTGTTGATGCAAAACCATCACCCTATTGCATTTGAGAGGCGTAAACTGAAGAACTACGAGCGCCATTACTCCATATATGACAAAGAGATGCTAGCCATCTTACATGCTCTCACAAAATTCAGACAGTACCTAGTGGGCAGTAAGTTCAAAATCAAAACCAATCATAACAGCCTCAAGTATTTCCTGGAGCAGAAGGATCTAAATGAACGACAACAGAAATGGGTCAGCAAAGTACAAGCCTATGATTTCGAGATCGAGTATGTAAAATGAAAGAATAATGTAGTAGCTGATGCATTATCTAAGCGTCCCGCCTCATTATCTCTCAGTAGTATATCCACAGATTGGAGGACACTTCTCTTAATAGAATACTCCCAAAATAAATTCGCTTGCGAATTATTGGACGGGCAAATTCAGGATGACAGGTACAGGATTGTTGATGACATCATCTATTACAAAAACAGGATATACCTCATCCCAGAATCCACATTGAGGAAAAAGATCATTCAGGCAGCACCTGATTCTCCTTTATTAGGGCATCAAGGTTTCTTAAAGACCTACAGGCAGATCCGAGAGAGGTTCTCATGGAAGGGCCTCAAGGGGGAAATTATGCAGCATGTACGGGAATGTAGCATCTGTCAACAGAACAAGATTGAGAACACCCATCCAGCAGGGTTACTCCAGCCACTACCGATTCCAGAACAGAAGTGGGAAAGCATCTCCATGGACTTTATTACAGGATTGCCCAAAGTCCAAGGGCGAGATTGTTTATATGTAGTAGTTGACAGACTGACCAAGTTTGCACATTTCTTTTCGATATCATCAGACTACTCGGCAACTCAAGTAGCCGAGTTATTCTTCAGGGAGGTCTTCAAGTTACACGGGTTACCTAAGACCATTGTCAATGATCGGAATAGCAGATTCACAGGTGCCTTCTGGCAAGAACTATTCAGATTGGTGGGGACCGAATTGGCTACCAGTACGAGTTATCATCCCCAGAGTGATGGACAAACGGAAATAGTCAACAAGTGGATCGAAGGATATTTAAGGAACTATGTAGCAGGGCAGCAACGAACTTGGATCAAATGGCTACACCTAGGGGAGTATTGCTACAATACTACCTATCACATGTCTATTATGATGACTCCTTTTAAGGAATTATATGGTTACGAGGCCTTAGACTATGCAGATTTGGCATTTGGAGATAGTAGGGCTCCTAAGGCTAAGGATTGGATACAGGACAGTCAAGACATTCTGAAAATATTGAAGAAAAATTTACAAACAGCCCAGAATCAACAAAAGTTGTATGCCGACAAACACAGGATTGAGCAGAGCTTTGAGGTAGGGGATTTGGTATACTTAAGGCTCCAACCTTACAGACAGTCTTCACTTAAGAAGAAAGGAGCAGAGAAGTTAAAACCTCGCTTCTATGGACCATACAGAATAATCAGGAAGGTGGGAGAGGTGGCATATGAACTAGAACTTCCATAGGAAAGTAAAATTCACAATGTGTTCCATGTATCTAACCTGAAGAAGACCCTTGGGCAACACATTGCTCCATCTACAGAATTACCTCCTTTAGATGATGAAGGACTGCTAATACTGATTCCCAAACGGATCATACAGACTAGAGAAAGGAAGCTCAGGAACAGGGTAATCAGAGAGTACTTGGTTCAGTGGAAAGAACTACCGCCAGACGATGCTACCTGGAAAGGTGAACAGGTATTGCAGCATCCTAGTTTGAAGTTGGTTGAGGACAAGCAATCTCAAGCGGGGAGGACTGTAATGTCCTCTTTCGATTAGGCCTTGAGGCCCAAAACCGCTAACTTATGTGATTCCTGTGGGTTCGAGCGATTATTGACAGTTAGAGAATCATCTAAGGACTGATGCCATCCATAGAAAATCTAGGGCATCATCATTAGGTCAAGAAGGGCCACCGGGGCCAAAGGCCACCTTCGTGCATGCCATCCAAGCATTATTTAATGATGCATGCACTCATTTAAGTCTCCATACGCATGCATGCAAGTCAACTGCAAATTAGAAGATAAAGTGACCTAATTAGGTCAAAGATTAGGGTTTTCGCAGTTGAAAGTTATAAAGGGAGGATAAAGCGAAAGGAGACTAGACTTTTGATGATTATTATTTTGGCAGCTCTTGGATAGCAGCACAGCAGTTAAGGTTGGAGACGGAGTCTTCAACTAGCGGGGTTTCGGTAGTGAAACATCTGCCATAGTCTCATTCAAGGTAAGCCATACAGGTTCACCATTTGCTCTTACATTCATTCATAGTTATCCAGTATACGGTATAGATTGTTGCAGGGACACGTGTGCAGCCGTAAGAGGGTTTTCAGCCAAAAAGCCCTAATCAGTCGCTGGGTCTTCAGATCTCAGTTTTACTTCGAAACTCAGGCACCATTCTCATCATCAGCATCTTACTCTGGTACCCGGTGATTATCAAATCCGACCGTGCTCATCCGGAGCAGTTATCAGCTATTTCGGGATCAGGGGGGCGTGAGTAGCTGTCTCTCTAGAACAATTCGCTAGCTTGCCTAGAGACCTCAGAAACTCCGCATGTACCAGGCATTCTCTCCGACATGGGAAGGCTATCAGAGCTGCAAATCAGCAGCTTCATCAGACACCTCCTTCACTGAAAACGTCACCCTTATCTGATCTAGGTTCTTGCTGCTGGGGTTTCACCGGAAGCAGAAGATATCAGTCCAACTCCGATTCAGTTCTTGATGTTTGCATACTCTCTCAGGAGCAGTCTAGCCGGCTTATCAGTGGTACGTGTTCATTCTATCTCACAAACCCTAACCCTAATTTTTGTTATAAAATAGGGATTTTTGCATGGCAGTTTACATGCCCGGTTGTATCAACATATTTGCATAGAAATAGAAAATATCGGGATTCGGGATATTACATCAGACTGCTTAGAGAGATCTCAAAGGAGGATCTTGCATAGGAGGACGCCCCATTGACACTGGGATGATGGAGCTCTTATAAAATCCCTAATCTTAAGGCTTTGATAACAATTGATATGTTCACAATAACAAGAATGCAATGTAGCTAACACACAAGTAACAAGCAAGGATACAACTATGCAACCACGAGAAATACTTCCGGAAGTGTACACAAGATGTACTCTCATTTGTATTATCCATATATAAGAGTAAAAAAATGTAGAAGCGTAATCAAGTTGAGCCAAGTCTCCAATAAAATATGCGTGATCAATTTGGATAAGTCATCTAAAAGGACTAAAGATAAAGTAAAGTGTACTGAAGTACAAAATAGATCTGTTGGCAAAGTGGCAATGCAGTTTCTAATATGTTTCGGTAGCTTCTTTGATTTTGTTTTCAGATTGATAGCTTATGATCTGTTTTGTTTTGGTCTAGTCTTACAGTCTTTGGGATGACAGTCTTGTATTTGGGTGGGAGATAAGTCATTTTCTGAGATGAGGATTTCTGTATGGAAGTCTCTGATGTAATTTGATGCTATCTTTGATTCTATTTGAATAACAAGTAGCAGTTTTTTTCGATGGCAAAAGAATATAACATACAGCTATAATACATATTCACTAGACTAAATCTCATCATTATGGAATTAGATATACAATTTTCCTTTTCACCTTGTTATGATAGGCTCATTGAGTGTCTACAGGGACCAATCGAGGAGGTGTTAGCAATGTATGCAAATCCCCAACATTCTGATTGGGGTTAATTCCTCATATATCATATCTCTGCCTATAATATGGCAGTCCACACTTCAACTTGAATTTCTCCATTTTGAGCTTTGTTTAGTACAGCGTGGTATGGCCATCCTTCATCCTATTATGGGCTTTCCTGCATAACATACATGATACCTTGCATCCTCTTGCCCAAGGATGGTATGATAATCTCTGTGCTATCTTTTATATGATGCTCCAAAGCAGTATTTTGATCTTTGGCACTAGTTGTGGACAATTGGTCTAGGGAATTTGATTTTACTAAGTTAAGATAAATTGCAAAGTGCAAATTACAATTAAAATACAGTTTGATTAATCCCACCAGTAACTTAGGGACTAAGTCTCATCATCCTCTTAAGAAAAAAGGTTTTTTTTGACAGCCTGCTTCATCAAACATTAGGTCCATATAAGGTGCTTTGTCGCATCACTGCCTCGATATATCAAGTTGCAATGCCAACTAAAGGTCTCCTTGTATTCAGCACATATATCCATGACGAAACCTGGCCATGTATCCCTTCAATGGCTTCTTCATTAGGGTTTGGTATAAGTTAGTTACCGTTGTTACATTTGTTGTTAGCTGTCATGGGAAGGGAATTACAGCAACAACCTGCTTTCCCTCGTACTTTCAAAACCCAGTGCACCCTCTATTCCAGTGTCTACTAGATTCCATTGTATTGTCATTATCATGTCAAATGCAGTAAAGGAAGTGCTATCATGTCAATGTCCTCTATGTTATTACCAACTTCAGACCTAGGAGAATTTTCATAGATGCTAGAAGGAATTCCAAAAATTCGCTCATAGGAGGGAGAACCCTTTAAAATGTTGGATTTTGCAAGTTCCCCTTCAATCTGTCCATCACGGTGTTTGATTGATCATTGGCTGAGAATTCGTTCATAGGAGGGAGAAACCTTTAAAATGTTGCATTTTGCAAGTTCCTCTTCAATCTGTCCATCACGGTGTTTGATTGATCATTGGCTGAGACATCTTCCTCCGCATGACGGTTTCATCGATGTATTGGAGAAGGATATATATTCTTCCAAAGTGTGTCTCCAAATCTAACCATTGGGAATTAATGCAAGGCTGACAACGCAATATGTAAAGACCATATCCCCAGGTTGCTGCACTCAACATCACTGAAAATCCTCACAAAAACAACATCAATCCTTGAAATTATAGAAAAGGTTGGCATGCCTCAGAACAACTTCTAATGTGGCAATCTTGGAAATGAACTTGCCGGAAGTGGCAGTTGCTGAACACAATAACATTCTTAATGACATGGATAGGTGTCTTAGCCTCCAAGGATTGTATTGATAAGTGTAAACAAGTGGAAAAACAAAAAGCCAAGAGAGAACAAAAGAAGGCACAGGAGAATCGCCGAACTGTACACTCTTCATTAGTAATCAATTTATAGAATACAGATGGGTGCAATGCACTACCACATGTACAAGGAGAGAGAGATAGTGGCATCGATGTGTTGTCAAAATAAATAAGAAAGTTACAATTGGAAAATTGACAATTACTCATAATTTCTTGTTATGAATTGATAAGCCAAAAAGTAATTTCCAGCTTCAGTAGGTGGTGGCAAAGGATATGTTCTTTCTGCACCTCTTTAACATTATTTAACACAAATCTTATGTTAGGTACATAGTCCACCTCCATCTGACTAGACAGCTTCTCCAACTCTGCATAAATCTTCTGTGATGGTGGGTGTGGTTTTCTCTCCTACGAAGAAAGCATACACCTGTTTATTGATCTCAATCCAACTGCACCCTGGTGTTTTTTCTATTCTCCCATCTTTCATCATTTTCCTCAACTTTTGAACATGGTCCCACTTGCCAACCACTGCATAGATGTTTGACAACATCACATAAGGTGCAGCATTGTTAGGATCCAACTTGAAAAGGCATTCTGCCATATTTTCTGCTAAATCTATATTAATATGGACCCTGCAAGCAGCAAGTAAAGAACCCCATATGGTAGCATTAGGTTCAACTGGCATTTTCTTGATAAAGTCTTGAGCATCATCTAGGAGCCCAGCACGGCCAAGCAGATCAACCATGCAGCTATAGTGCTCCATTGTAGGTGTGATGCGATAATATTGACTCATAGACTCGAAGTACTGCCAGCCATCATTCACTAAGCCTGCATGACAACATGCCGACAGAACACCAAGAAAGGTAATATGGTCTGGATTACAACCACAACGTTTCATTTCTTCAAAAAGATGGAGGCTTTGTTTGCCAAGACCATGCATGGCATATCCCACAATGATTGCATTCCATGACACTACATTTCGTCTAGGCATTCTATCAAAGAATTTGTAGGCATCCTCTATGCTCCCACATTTAGCATACATGTCTACAAGGGCACTACCCACAAAGACATCAGACTTCAATCCTGCTTTAATAATCTCTTCGTGGACCTCTTTCCCATGTTGCAGAGCTGCCATGTTGGAACAAGCTGGAAGAACACTAGCAAAGGTGTCAGAATCTGGCTTCACACTTGAAAATTGCAATTGTCCGAAAAGCTTTAGAGCCTCATCAAAATGATCATTCTGTGCATATCCTGCAATCATTGAGTTCCATGTTACAACATCTCTTTGTGGCATTTTTTGAAAGAGCCCCAGGGCTTTATCAACGAAGCCATTTTGAGCATATCCTGCAATCATTGCATTCCACGAGACCACATTTCGTTCAGGCATTTTCAGAAAAAGTCGAAAAGCCTTGTCAATATGTCCACTCTGTGCATATCCTACAACAACCGTAGTCCATGATACCACATCTCGTTCGGGCATTTTATCAAAGAGTTTCAGTGCCTCATCAAATTGTCCATTCTGTATATAACCGGCGATCATTACATTCCATGAGATCACATCTTGCTCGGGCATTTTATGGAAGAGCTTCAGTGCCTCGTCCAAATTCCTATCCTGCACATATGCCCCTATCATAGCATTCCAAGAGACGACATTTTGTTTAGACAGTTTGTCAAACACCTCGCGTGCATTCTCTATACTCCCACATTTTCCATACATGTCCACAAGAGCACTGCCCACAAAAACATCGGATTGTAGCCCCCTCCTAATTATTGCACCATGTACTTCCCTGCCTCTCTCAATGGCGGCCAAGTTGGCACAAGCCGGGATAACACTTGCAAAGGTGAACTGATCAGGCCAATTACCACTTCTTTGCATATCCCAAAACATGGCCAACGCCTCACTCTCACAACCATTCTGTGCACATCCTGCAATTATTGCATTCCATGAGACTGCATCCCTCTCAGGTATTTCTCTAAACATCTTCAAAGCCTCACCCACATACCCGTTCTGTGCATATCCTGCAACCATGGCAGTCCAGGAGACCGCATTTCGTTCAGACATTTTATCAAACACATCGCGTGCATCGTGTATACTCCCGCATTTCACATACATATCAACAAGGGCACTGCCCACAAACACATCAAACTGAAACCCAGATCTCGTTATTTCTTCATGAACCTCCTTGCCGTGTTCAAGGTCTCCCAAGACAGCGCACGCAGGAAGAATACTTGCAAAGGTGAACTGATCCGGCGGTACACCTGCTCGCTTCATTTGGTAAAACAGTTTCAAGGCCTCCTCATTCAACCCATTTCGTACATAAGCTGCAACCATGGCAGTCCACGAGACCACATCCTTTTCAGTCATTTGGTCGAAAACCATGCGAGCATGCAAGAGACTTCCCCACTTGGCATAAACGCTCAAAAGTTTATTATCCAATAAGATAATTTGGCCTTTGAATCCAGTTAGAATAATGTGGGCATGGACAAGCTTGGTTTCTGGCAGGGCCCTCTTGTGGAGGCAGCCATAGAGGAGAGAATTGTAGATGGAAAACTCAACACAACGGTTTTCGCAGTTCATTAAACACAGAACGCGCAAAGCCTCCTTCAGTTTACCGGACTTGCAGAGTGCCTTGATATCTTCCACCCTGTGACTGTTGGTGTAGCCATTGAGCTGGGCATAAGCTTGGTAAGTTGTAATGTTAATGGTACGCTTTGTAGGCTCAGAATTGGAATTGAAAAACAGAAGAATCGTTGGGAAGAGGCCATTAATGGCGTGGAGATTGTGTTTTTGAGAGGCCAGTACTGTGCTGTAAGAAACAAATTGAAGCATTTCATACACCTATCCATCAACTCAGGAAATTTGTTTAGGAGATAACAACAAAATGGACGTGGTTTATCTCGTGTTAGGTTTCATCATTTTGACATATTTCTGATAGTTTGTTATGTGGGGTTGGCTTCATGAAATCTATAACATTTTAAATTTATTTTTGATCTTAGATGTCCCATGTGAGAGTTAGTCTTTTGCTTGCAAACATTGGTGTATGTAGTTGTTTGGTTATGTTCTTTATTTATTTTTGGGTACACCTGCAATTGGATGATGTCATGTCATTTTGGGAAGTCCTTTTTTTTACACACAATTGGCAACCAATATGCACCTCGCACTAGAGTGTTTAATGTTGTGGGGGCTTTGACATATCCTCCGTAACCCTCGTGCTATACATTTTACGGTGAAATTATTCCGATGTTTATGTGTTAATTCAGGGAGTCGCATACCCACCATGATGGCCCCCACAATTGGTTGGCTGATGTCATGTCATCCCTTGGGAGTCCACTTTTTTTGTACACCCACAATTGGTTGAATGTTTACCAGTATACTCTATTTGTTTTGTTGGAATGTTGCGTTTCTTTAGTTTTTTCTTAATGTCCTATTTATGTGACCAACTCTCTATGGTTTGGAACCCTTTGATATGAGAGTTTTAATCATAGATTTCAATGTTTGCTTCTTTATCAAGACCTGTCTATTGGTTTGGAGTTTTGTCCATGCCTTTCAATCTGGCATGCTTTGATTGCAAAATGGATGTCGGGAACTTGGGTTTTGCCCACTCACACAGATTTGGGGTTCGAGCAAATCTCACAACCCATAGTACCTCTTCCTCTCAATTCTATTTTCTTTTCATCGTGATGCATGTCGCACCCCTCTATCGACCTGCATTTGGGCATTCTGAGAGTGCTCCTTGCCCTGAATTGTTTCAATGAATTTTGATTCAAAGTTGCCATTAATATTGTTGTCATTCTTCACATTGGGGTAAACATAGAAATTGATTCTTATGTCTGCCACAGATGGCTTGCACAAGTGGTTGTAGGGATCCGAGGTGTGCGTTGCTCAAGTGGTGGTAGGGTCTGATTTGATTAAATTGCATAATTGTTGTTGAATGCATGTTCATTTCTCAAGATTTCGAGAAAGGGGAACTCAAGTTTTTTCGAGAAAGGGTTCTCCGGGTATGTTGATAAGTTTAACTAGATAGAATTGAATAGGCATAAGACTTGGTCTAGTGTTGTGTTTAATTCCTCAAAGAAACCATTGGCGAAATCCTCCATTTCCCATTTCTCTAGTTGATGCTTGCTCTTGGGTACAACAACTGGAATCCTATTATCTATTAACCAACTCTCAAAAGCTGAAAAGTTCACCATTGCATCCTTAAAGATGTCGACATCTGTACACTGCTGGTGGGAGAACCTATCGACAAAGACGGATAAAGATGGAGACCCATAGAGACATGAGAGAAATTTGTCGAGTACGTTTGAAAGGAGTTCTACCCGCCCAAGTACATTGAACAACAATATAAGAAGTGGAAACAACTAAGGCAATGGAAAGACCGGTCCATGCAAAGTTACACCGACAAGTTCTATAGACTAATGGCTAGCCTTGGCGTTCAAGAAGAAGAGAAATTTCTTGTTTTGAAGTATGTCAGTGGATTGTTCCCGTACATTTAGAAAGAGGTGGAGTTTATGAGTGTTAGTATGCTTGCAGATGCATTCCACTATGCCAGAAAGCTTGAATCCAAACATAAAGGAAAAGCACGCTTTGTGACTAAGCCGACAGGACAAACATCCAACAAGAATTCACCAGTTGACTCTGACAAATCAAGATACCCTTCTCAGCTGACCCCACCAAAGAAAGACTATGGTAAAAAGCAATCTAAAAAAGACAAGAGGGAACGCAGCAAACAACCCCCTGCAGGTAAATGGTGTGATTACCACAATTCATGATGGCATGATATGTCTGAATGTAAGGCTCGAAAGAAATTTTTAGCAAATTTTTCTACCTCCGACTTGTTTGGAAAAAACCTGGTAGAATATGACCCAGAAGCATCGACCCTTTTGACATTGGCATTGACCACTCCAGCAACCTCGACTACCGCCGATAAGGAGGAACGAGAGCGCCCGTTCCATATACAGATATGGGTTCAAAACAATCGATTGCATTTTATTGTGGATAATGGTAGCCAACAAAAATTGTTTCTAAAGATCTCATGAAGAAACTAGGTCTTGTCACCAGTCCACATCCTCAACCTTATAATATTGGGTGGATGAAGGATGGACATGAATTGGTGATCACCCGACAATGCAAACTCACCTAATTCATTAAGCCTTTTGAAGATGAAGTACTATGTGATGTGGCATCGCTTTCCGTAGTCGATGCCTTGTTTTGGAAACCTTACTTATGGGATTGACATGGGAGTTATCAATCACGGCCTTAGAAGGCGAGTGCCAAAATATGAAACCAATGGTATGGTATACCATAGTGACGACCTACACCAACGGTTGGGATGATATCTGCTAAACAAACAAAGAATCTCATCAACAATGCTCAGATATTCGCATTGATCATGATCAAGCCTCAACATCCCAGGAAGACTGCAATAACTAATCGACTCACCGACCAGTGCAGCTCCCGACATCAGCAACAGATCGACAATATTCTTGATGAATACTGAAATGTATTTCAAGAGCCAGGCATAGTACCTCTACATTGCCAGGTAAAACACTCCATTGAACTTGTTCCTGGTTCTTCATTACCTAACACATCTGTTTACAAAATATCCATTATCGAGAATGAAGAGATTCACAGACATATTCAATATTTGATGAACAAAGTTCACATCCGACCTAGCTCCTCTCCTTGTGGAAGTCCAATTTTCCTCGTTCCAAAGAAAGACAGGACTTGGCACATGTGCATCGATTATCAGGCCCTCAATAAGATTTCAGTAAAGAATAGATACCCTTTTCCAAGGATAGATGAACTGATCGACTGTCTGAAAGGTGCTAAATTCTTTACTAAGCTCGACCTCAAATCAATATATCATCAAATTCCAATCGAGCCCACTGATGTATTGAAAATTGCTTTCAAAACCGAAGAAGGATTGTTTGAATGGTTAGTCATACCTTTCGGCTTAACCAATGCACCCGCGACCTTCATGCGATATATGGATGACATTCTTCGACCTTTCATCAGCAAGTGTGTCATTGTCTACCTAGACGATATCTTGATTTTCGGTTGATCATGGGAAGAACATGTCCGACCATTTCAACAATTCCTTGACACTCTTCGACAACATAGACTCTATTTGAACATAGATAAATGTTCATTTGCGATGAACAACATCAAATATTTAGGGTATGTAATCGACTCTACATGCATTCATGTTGATCCAGACAAAGTACAAATTCTTAAAGAGTGGCTCATTCCTCAAAACATTCATGAACTAAGAAGTTTTCTTGTTTTGGTGAATTTTTATCGACGATTCATACTCGGCTTCAATCACATAGCTTGGCCTTTGAATCAGTTGACTAACGGAAATGGGAAAATTGTCTTCAAATGGACATCGACACAAAAACAATCTTTTGAGCAGCTCTAACACAAGCTTTGTATTGCACCAGTATGTGTGTTACCTGATTTGCATCATCCTTTTGAGATTAAGACAGATGCATCGGACTATGCCTTGGGCGCAGTGATCACTTAGTCTGGTCACCTAGTCGCTTTTCATTCTGAAACTTTTAACGAAATCGTCATAAGCTATTCGATGTATGAAAAGGAACTATATGCCATTGTGCAAGTCCTTAAGCAATAAAGACATTACATTCTTGGCAAGGAGACGATTCTTACAGACCATAATTCTTTACAGTTCACCCTGTCCTAGTCAAAGTTACAAACAACTCGACAAATCAAGTGGATTAATTACCTACAACAATTCCAATTGGTAATTAAGTATCAGAAATGTAAAGCCAATGTCGGAGCCAATTGTCTGAGTCGACCACCCATTACTCTCCTTTTTACAGTGATGAGTATGCAGGGATACGACACCACTACTTGGCCTCAATTGTATTTGGTAGATTGCGACTTTTCTGCAATTTATCAACAGCTTCAAACCGACCCGCCGTCCACTATTGACTATTTCCTGAAAGACACCTTGCGATACAAGCTTGGACAACTTTGTGTACCGACAGGTGAGTACTGAAAAAAGCTCATTTGGGAAGAGCACTACAGCAAGACTACAGGACACTTTGGAGTAGCGAAGACCCTTGCCATCCTCCAAAAGTACTTTTATTGGCCTTCACTTAAGTCTAACGTCAACAGGTACATTCAATAATGTGTGGTTTGTGCTGTTGCTAAACTGCCGAATCGACGATAAGGATTGTACACGCCTTTTTCGGTTCATAGTCGACCATGGGAATCTATTTCTATGGACTACTGGACGGGATATTCTACTACCAAACATCAACATGATGTGATCTTAGTAGTAGTTGACATATTTCCAAGATGGCCATTCTCATTCCATGCAAGAAGACTGCAACAATGTAGCAGACTACTCAGCCCTTCTTCGAACATGTTTGGAAACATTATGGCTTATTGACAACCATCATTTCTGACAGAGATGCCAAATTTGCCAGCATATTTTGGAAGACTCTCTGGAAACAACTTGATACAAGACTCTCCTTATCAACATATTTCCATCCTTAGACATACGAACATATAGAAGTTTTGAATCACTTAGTAGTACAAATTCTCTGCATGTACAACCACAAGCATCGTCGGACATGGGATGAAAGTCTCCCATATATCCAACACAGTTACAATCGTGTTTTGCACATCTCTACGGGAAAGGGTCCATTTGAGATATGTTATGGATTTCAACCCTCAATTCCCATTGACTTGATTATTCCATCAACACAGTGTAACGACATCGAATCTGATTGACGAGAAGTTGAAAAAGCATTGAAGTTTCGAGATCAAATCTGCAACATCCAGAAATAAGCACAGGAAATGTTGCAACGAGCTAATGTAAAAACTAAGGGCCAACACGATAAGCATCGTATCCCTCATTCATTTCAAATTCGGGATCAAGTCTAGTTGCATCTCAAGAAGGAACACTTCACTGGTCCATACAGGAAGTTGAAGCCTTTGCAGTATGGTCTATACATTATTCTTAAGTAGATTGGAGAAAACGCTTTCCATCTCGACATTCCATCATGCCTGGGTATACATCCAGTATTTAATGTGAATCTACTTGGACCATACCACGCACCATTGTTGGAACATAATGACTTGCAAACATGAGAACCTGAAGAAATCCATGCATATGTTCAGGAGCCTCTTCCCCGCGACACCATTATGGGATGACGAATACGCCATACAAGGATGAACGAAATTCCCTTGTTTCAGGTGGCTAAAGTCGGATAACTCCCATCACAAGGAAAATTTTACTCTGCTACTGAACTAACCAACAAGTTTCCTCATATGTAGGAGCAAACAATGGGGACCATTGTTTCTTAAGGAAGGATGTATGATCCACCCACCAGTTGGCACTGTTTGTTGGAGACGACGGATGCCAACGTCAACTTCGACAAATTCTGAACCTCGACAGGTTCAATATCGACTTCGACAAGTTTTGCACCTCCAATATTGACTTTGACAAGCTCTGCACCTCGACAGACTTAATATCGACTTCGAAAGATTTAGAACCTCGACATGCATCGTCAACACCGACGACCAACGAACTACAACAGATTGTCTTTCTGTCTTCCAGTCATCTGTAACGGTTGAACTTCTAGAATCTTTCCAACTTCTCTTGTAACTGAATGTAACAAGAAAACAATCCAAGTGTTCTCAACACTCTGTTTAAGCATGTACATTATTGTAATATATGACAGTAATGAAGTGTATAACAAAGTAACAAAGATAGAAATAAAGAAGAGATTGGTTCGAATTCTTGCATATTATCTGTGTGTGTGTGCTTCTGTGTGTAGTGTATTTCCTACTTTTCTTATTATTAATATGCTTCCGCCATAACAGTAGTCAATTCATACTATCGAACTGTTGTCCTTGTCGTGCACCTGGGCACGGTCATATCAAGAATTCCTTTCAGAGCATAGCATTCATAGCTTCCTGATTTACATAGACAATTGCTCAAACATAGTAAATAAGTATTCAAACCATGCATTTGCTTTGTTTTAATTGTATTTACCTGGTACCATTCTTGTCAATACAAAATTCATAGGTGTCTTTGGATTGTTGTCATGTTTTTGCAACCTCGACAAAAAAAAAACACAATATTTAATTTGGTTGTTTTGCTTAAAGTACTCACACATAGAAAACAAAGTGCATGCACATATATTGTTAGTCGAAACCATTTCACTACAAACATATAAGTGTAGTTAATAACATTTTTTCTTTGCAAGTTGTCCACAATTATGATTAGAATTTAATGTGGACGCAACCTCTTCTCAATCACACCAACCATTTTCAAAATCATGTACAACTCCACAAATAAACACCATATACACCAACTAGGCATTGCATTTGCATGGCATTTCTTCGAAAAACTGCTTTCATCTATTCAAACAAAATCTATTCACAGATTACTTATACCATTATTCTCTGCAGAAACAATTTTATCGATTTTCAAAATTTACATCTTGCTTCTTTGCACATGTTCAATACACAGGATATGGTAACAATCTCAGCAAATTTATATATCTTTGTGTTGTTTAAAATATTTTTAGTTCATCTAACTATATGTTCTGACAAATGTGCAGGAACAGGTTCGAGAATGACAAGAGAAAAACATGTTGCAGCTGCTTTTTGGTTGCTCCCCTCAACTCGCACTAGATTCAGACTTGCAAGCTCTCCAATCTCTGCAACAAATTTTGGGAAAAAAAACAAGAAAACAACAACTATGAAGCCTTTCCTTTTCTCTATTTTTTTGTTGCTGATATCTCCATAGCAAAACTGTATTCACACAATGCCTCACCCAATGTACTTTTTTAGTCAAAACAAACTTGAGCTCATGTATAGACCAGTTTTGGCTCAGTTTTTTGAACAACAATATGTTCTAAACTATGACTGTATCTCTTGAGCATAGAGTACTTGAAACACAGTACTATCTCTAAGCCTTTCCTTTTCTCTATTTTTTTGTTGCTGATATCTCCATAGCAAAACTGTATTCACACAATGCCTCACCCAATGTACATTTTTAGTCAAAACAAACTTGAGCTCATGTATAGACCAGTTTTGGCTCAGTTTTTTGAACAACAATATGTTCTAAACTATGACTGTATCTCTTGAGCATAAAGTACTTGAAACACAGTACTATCTATTTTGTCTATAACAACTGCTATGCAATCTTTTATGTGAATAGTTTTTGAGCTCTTTTCTATCCAACTAAGCTTTTTTTCTTTCTTTGAACATAGCATGTGTGAAAGTGTTTCTTGCTTTAATTTGCAAAGCCATGTGCACATACACCACAGACAATAGCTCTGTCAAACTCTTGAAAAAAACTCATGTTTTTCAACATTCAATCTTCCTCATGCATTTTATAGCTAAGACTAAATTTACTTCTCTAGTTGTTTTTGGGATAATCTTTGATGCACAATCTAGTTCATTTTTTCCATTCTCAATTTACATTATGCATTTTGTTTATTTGAATCTACATTGCCTAGTAATTTCCTTTGTGAATGATTTAACCACATTGTTGAATTGTAAACAACAATATTGATTATTGTTTATCATTTTAATTAAAAAAATTATTGTTGTGTTTTTTTGACTAATTTTTATTAAAAAAACACAATAATTAATTGATTACATAAATGCATATTTCTATTTACAGTTTAGATTTTGTTTTATTTATATTGTTTCTATGAGCGCAACTTTTCATCCATATTGACAATGGAGTAACCTTTCTACCCGACCATTTGCACCGATCGGACCACCTGGCTCGCGTGAGCTGTCACATCACGCGTTGCTGGTCATCCGACCAGTGCAAATGGTCGGGTAGAAAGTTTACTCCTATTAACAATTACTGGTATGGATCTATATGTCACATCACGCGTTGATGGTCGTTCGATCAGTGAAAATGATCAGGTAGAAAGTTTACTCCTATTAACAATTACTGGTATGGATCTATATGCAAATGCTTCATCGGACATGTTATAAGTTTTTTGCTAGATACCTAAAAGAAAGACATGCACGCTAGTAAGAGAGGTTGGAAACGACCTTTTTCCCAAATCATCTTGGAGAATGCTTTATTATATAATACTCTTTCGGCTAAAGAAATAAGCTAAAAATTAAAACAACAAAATAAATATCATAGGTGATATTTCAAAAAAAAAATATGTGCCCCTGTAATGCCAAACATTTTATTTATTGTTTTCCATACAACACATATTCTTATTGTAATATTTGTGTAATTTAAAAAAAAAATATTTCAACATTTTAATGTTAATTATACAAAATATGGTTGACTAGTATTTTTTTATTGGCATTTACAAAATTTCATATAATAATCGGATTTGGATTTGAAAAGAGTAATATGTTTCTTTCTCATTCTCAACCTTTTGTTAGAATGTCGAGATTTTTCATACCTGCATTGCATATGATATTTGCAAATCTTTGTTTCAACAAGTGTCGTTAGGGACATAGCCACTTTGTGGCTCTTATTTGGTTTGTGGGTTGTTAATTTTTATTTATTTTTTTAAGTGTTTATTATTCATTAAAAAAATTAATACATTTTAAAATATACATTATTTAAAATTAACACCTTGAATTATCAATAGTAATTACAATATCTTCGAATGCGAGTGTCAACCAAGCCCACATGGACAGGGTAGAGGCTGACGAGGCCTCTCCTAACCAAGCATGATGTCACCCCCATAGCCATCAATGTGCGCCTTCAATTTAGTGGGAGACGTGGATGCATATTGGCATGTCGAAACGACTAGGTCGTCCTTTCAAAGCCTTGTCGCCATTAATCGCCCTCCTGGCTGCCATAACTCTCACCACTACCACTTAATATGGGCGACGTTGGATGCTGGGTTGTTACACTTGAACCCTGCTCCGTGCTCTATTATTGTTCTCCTCTGCTTTTGACCGTCACCCTAGTGCCCAGCTCTGGCTTAGCATAAACCTGTTCCGCTCTCAGTCTTTCATCACCATGTTCCGCTCTCCGTTGCGCTCAAGCTACGCCCCGAAGACAAAGAGGTACCCCTCGCAGAGGGCGTGGTCGTAATGCTCAAGATTACCGCCATATACCTCTCTAGGCTCAAGCCAGTGGAAACGACTTTGACTTCAAGATTCTGGAAGAAGTTCGGTGAATTGTTCATGATTGGGAAGATGAACTATCTAGAGCTCTCAGTGCAGCTAGAAGAACGACAGAGCACAGACAGAATTACTGATTTTTAAGAACCTGCTCACTCGGCTGGTCCTTAGGTTCAACCCTCTGGTTCCTTCCCCCCCCCCGAGCCTCCAGTTCACCCCCTGTTGGTTGCCCAGGATGTTTCACTACCAGTTCCACCACTGCCCTCTGTCGCCCCAGCCACCAAAGTCTGTTCCTTCATCCAACTCCATCCCCCCTCCACAATGACGACCCTCCACTCTCTCTTCGCGCAAATTTTCATCCAACCCAGTCGTTACCAAAAAGACTGCTCTGCTCCCCACCAAATCGCCTCCTGCAGGTTCAATGGAAGAAGGAACCAACTCCAGTGATGAAGAAATGGCAACGTCAAGTGAAAATTTGGAGGCGACGTCCAGTGAAACCTCGAAGGCCAAGTCAGGCAAGCCTACTTAGCCAGCCTCACCAGGTTACAACTGCCCTATCGTGGAGGAACCATTCTTCAAAACATAAACCGATTTCGCCATTGCCATGTGTCGGTCTGCATGCAAGCACCAAGGTTTATGAACAAGCTCCACCTCGGCCACGTGTTGTTTAACATGATACTACCAGATTTTTTTGTTTATTTCACTGTTAACTTGTTGGCTCTTTATCTGGTCCCTCCAAGAACTAAGGAGGTTTTTGTGTATGCTTATTTGGATGGCCTGTTTTCCCTCTTGGAGGGAGGGTTTTGTGGACCTGTTTTTCCTCCTGGAGGGAGGGCCTAGACTTATCTCGAAACTCTATACTTGCTCAACATGAGCAAGTCTACCTATAAACTTATGTGTACCACTATTTTCTTTTTTTAATAGATTAGATCTCAACTTACAAAAAATATTAATTACAATACCAATATCTAAGACCACTAAGATTTGATTAAACATTAATATTATCATTGAACTCTATTGTAAAACCATGATTGGTTTGGATGTGCCTCACTTCACAACCTTTATCAAACCTCTACCTCACTTAGTGCTTTACCACTTAGCAATAGCAAGTTAATTTTGTAACATGTAATGCATAATTGAATTGTGTAGACTCGAACACATTGATATGGTGGAATGAAGAAATTCTATAATTGCATTAATTTAATTATTTGCTTTACTCTGATATATACTTTAGTCGTTGTTCATCGATATCCCTATGCACCCCTATTAGATAAGTTAGCATATCACTTAATTGCTTACTTTAAGATTGTTTGAATCAATTACACGGGTATTCAATTAATAAAAAATACACAAAATCAATGAATTGTTTTAAGCGAAGAGAAGTTCATAAACAATGTTATTGAGTGAATTGACATAAAGGATTGCAAGCCTATATTGACTCATCTAGACTAGAGCGCAAATTCTTGAAGGAGATGGAGTCTAAGGCTAACGAGGTGTTCTAGAGGGCTAGAGTTTCTTATCATTTTATAGGCCGTATTTTGATGTATGTCATGGTTTGCATGAGGCTAGAGATTCTCGGTTTAATATGAGTGTTTAATATGAGTGGTGGAGTAAACTTTTTACCTGATCATTTGCACCGATCAAACGACCTGGCTCGCGTGCGCTGTCACATCACACATTGCTAACCGTCCAATCGGTGCAAATGGTTGGGTAGAAAGTTTACTCTACGAGTGGTTGATAGATAGATTCCTTAAATCGTGCTTTGCATCATTGATCTGCAATGAAAATAAACTTTTGATACTTTCCATGGACATAAAACCCTAAGTGCTGTGTATTGAGGACATAATTTACTTAATAATGGAAAGGTGGTCATATAAATGATTGTGGCTACAATAATGTTGATTGTGCTAAAGATTTCCATCAGAGGAAATTGACGATGGAGTCTAGTTTTAATTTTCATATTGTAGCAATTAGTTGGTATAGGAGAAGGCAATAGTTAGTTATGTTGGTTAAGTACAAATGTTAATACATGGCTTATTGCCAAGCTAGCAAGAAAGCAATGTGACCTTGAAAATTGATTGTGCTAAAGATTTTACGAGAGAAAATTAACAATGGAGTCTATCTTTAATCTCCCTAGTGAAGCAATTAGTTGTTGTAGTAGAAGACAATAGTTGGTTTAGTTATGTTGGCTAAGTACAAATCCTAATATATGGCTTAGTCCCATGCTAGCAAGAAAGCAATGCGACCTTAAAATTGATTGGATGGAGGGAAGGAGGGAGGATAAGGGGGAGGGGGCAACATTGGAGAGGGAAGAGGGAGGGAATGGGGCCTCAGGGAGGTAGAGAGTACAGGGTAGGTAATTTAGTTTTTAAATATTTTTTAATTTAATTTTGTTAATTTTCAAATGTTTTTTAAATTTTTAATAAGTTTTTAAGTTTCATTTTTTAATTGTTGTTTTTTTAATTTTTTTAATATGTTATTTTATTTTATTTTATATTTTTTTAAAATATAATTTTTTCATTATTTTCGTTTTTTAATATTATTTTATTTTTATTTTACTTATTTATTTGTTTTTAATATATATATTAAATTTAAAATATATTATAAAATATTTTTTTATTTTTTTATTATTATTATTTAAAATATATTAAAAAATTAATTTTTTTAAATTTTTTTAATTTTTTTAATTTTTTTAGTTTTTAGAGATTTTTTTTTTAAATTTAAATTGTTTTTATAAAGTTACTTAAAAGAAAAAAAAATTACCCATGCACGATTTCGAAATGAATGTAATTATAACCCTATGAAAGAAAGAGGTGCTATCGATATCACCACCTTTTGATTCAGAGGTTGATTTACAGTTTTGATTACATTGACACCGACCAAGGTTTCTAAAATGTCATAATTTTAGTTACGAAAAAAAAGGTGCATCTGGTAGCACTACTTTTCAATTCGAGGGTTGAGTTAGGGTTTTGATTGCATCAACACTTGTCGAGGTTTCAAAAAAGTTATAATTTTAGCCCTGAAAAAAAATGTGCTACTAGTAGCACCACTTTTAGATTTCACAGTGAAAATAACCACTATAAAAGAACGAGAACTCTCGAGAGTTAAGTTGTACAATATGTTTATGAAGGGAACATAGTCAGACATGCAATGAAAGCAAGGGAAGTAATTAAGGAGCCAAGATTTCACATTCAACAAACAAGTTGAAAGACTTCAAAACATGATGCACACGTGACAACAAATTCTCACTAACACTCAAATCGAGAACCAAGTCAAGCCCTACAACTAGACAAAGACAAGTATGATTCTGCCAAGAAAGCATGCTCAAGTAGGGAGAATCCTATTTACTATGCTTTGAGTATAAAGCATTTCTTAAGAGGGTACCAATGATAGTAAATATAATTGCGTCGAGAGGCGCTCTACAGCCCAGTATGGGGGAGATCTTGTAACGTTACATAATGTTATGTAACGTTACGTAACGTTATTTTTATTAATAAAAATAAATTTTCTAATTATAGGCCAAAATAAATGTCGGCAACAAAAACAATCTAATATGGGGGAGATGTTGTAATTTTCCTACCTAACAAAACAATAAAAAAGTAAAAATTTAATTATCTTTAAAAAAAATATGCTGGTGAAGAAAAAAACATAACATGGGGGAGATGTTGTAATGTTTCTGCCTAACAAAATAATAATAAATAACAAGAATTATCCACAAAAAAATGTTGCCATTGCACATGGTTTTAAAACCATTTGCAAGGTCTTCTAAACAACCCATGGTTTTATTATACATAGTTTAGGAGGGCCTTGCACATGGTTTTTATTAAACCATGTGCAAGGCCTCCTAAATAACCCATGGTTTTATTGTACATGGTTTATGAGGACTTTGCAAATGGTTTTAAGACCATGTGCAAGGCCTCCTAAACAACCCATGGTTGTAGGAGGGCTTTGCATATGGTTTTAAGACCATGTATGGGGAAATGTTGTAATGTTCATTCCTAACAAAATAAAAAATAATAAAAAATATTATATGTTAGCCATAAATAATATTAAATATTAATAATAAAAATATTATATGTGGACCTTAAATAAAAAGATTTGTCTTTTGGTTTGAATCAAATCAATGGATACCTAAGAAGAGGTTTGCACCTCGAGAGATTTGATCCATCTCGGCACTTGATAGAGCCTGAGATTTGGATCTACGCTGGTAATAGCTACACCTAGAGTAACGAGGTTCTCTACAGCCCAGTATTGGGGAGATGTTGTCACGTAACGTTATGTAACGTGACATATTTTAATAATAAAAAATTTAAATTAATATTAAAACTTAAATAAATAAATAAAAATGAAAACATGTTGGCTTAAAATTTTTACATATGTTTTAACGAAAATTAACAGCAAATACGAGGGAGATGTTGTCACATGACATATTTTAATAATAATAAAATTAAAAAAAATAAAATTAAAAACATCTCGGTTTAAAAAAATTTACATATGTTTTAATGAAAATTAACCGCTCAGTACAAGGGAAATGTTGTCATGTAAAATTATGCAATGTGACATATTTTAATAATAAAAAATAAAAACTAATATTAAAATTAAAAATTAAAAAAATTAAAACATGTCAACTTAAAAAAATTTACATATGTTATATGTTAATTTAATCATCATGATTAGTGATGAGGTGTAAATTCTTTTGGATATGTAAAAAATTTAAGATTAAAAAAAATACACAATAATTTGAATCCCTCTCGATGCTTGATAAATCCGGGTTTAAGATGGATCTATGCTGGTCATAATATAATTAGACTAATGAAAGGTCAAAAAGCACATATGCCTACAACTTGTGACAAATCAATTGTATAAATATATTGTGATTAAGCTTATTGTAATTATAATCTTATCTTTTTATTTATCAAATATTATTCTATATATAATTGTTGAAATAATCCAACAATTAGTAATAAACAAGATATTGTATATTACAAACCGTGATGTCCCTTTCCTCCTTAGGAAAATACATACAAAAGCTTTGGAGAGACGTTTAGACGAGATATAGGGCTATTTCTCTATTCATAATTTTTCCAATAGTATTCAGAATAGAGAAGGTAAGGTTTTATGAGACATTGCCCCCTCGAAGTTTGTGATGTGTGGAAGCATCCCATTGTTTACCAATCTAGGCCTCATAACATCATTATTACTTTAGGAGATCAACTCTATATGATATCAAAGGTAGAATTGACTACAATTGTCTCTCTAATCATCACTAAGCAATGTTAGAAGATATTCTCTTAAACGAGGAGATTTGTCCTCTTTATAATCAATCAAAAAAGAAAAATCATTGGGAGTGTTAATGCCTTTGTAAATGGTCCCTTTATACAACATAAATAGGGAAATAAATTGAAAGAAGAATACCAAGATATTTCACTTCTCCAACAAGGGTATATATTTGCTATAAAAGAAAGCATGCAAAGGATTTGATACTAGTTGCACCTTGTGCAATGGCCTTGTATACAATGCTCCATTTTTTTGAATCATGAGATTAAGTTGAAGATTCAAAGTCTAATACAAAATGACCACATTAGATTGAGTTCATAATCGTGTAGGAACTCGATTACATTGGTTTAGAGGAAGGATGGGCATGGTGAAATTGTATTGACTATAGAGCCTTGAACAAAATATAACATTAACTAAGAATTGATATCTTGCCCCTCATATTGATAATCAACTCAACTAGTGCAAAGGTGCCAAGTTTTTCAACAAGATTGTTCTTAGACATTATCACCAGGGGTCAACTGAGCCAACTAATGTACGAAAGACAACTCTCAAATCCAAAGTAGGTCACTTTGAATAGTTGATCATGTCATTCAACTTGACTAATGCACGAACAACATTCATGAGGATGATGAATGGTATTTTGTGGCCATTCACAAACTCTTGTGTTCATCTACCTTGACAACATTATCATGATCTTAATGGACCTTGGGAAAAGCCTCTGAAGCACATTCATCAATTGTTGAGCACCATGTGACAATATAAGTTATATGCCAACATGGACAAGTCACTCATTTGGCATGCACATAATTCACACTATGGTACATCATGGATAAGTGGAGTGTGCATGTGGATCTAGTAAAGGAATTCACTAACTAGGGTATATGTGGATGAGAATATTGCGCATGTGGTTCTAGTCAAGGTGTAAGTGATTTGCAATTGGTTGGCCCCAAACACATCAATGAGGCTCCACGGTGTCTTTAGCCTCACCAAGTTTTACCACAAGTCCATGTTAGAGTTATGTCATAGTACTTGTCTCATAAGCCAAGTGACCAAGAATGGAGACAAGGCCAAGTTTGTTTGGGTGGAGGACAACATAAAGCATTTGAGTCACTTGAGCTTTGACTCTACTCAGCACTAGTGCTCAATTTCCAACATCCATTTGAAGTTGAGACAAAGGTCTCAGATTATGTCATCGGTGTAGTGCTTGTTAAACATGGAAATATGACAATGTAACATAGTGAGAGACTCATTGAAATGGTTTGGAGGTACCCCACTTGTGACATCGGAGCTTTACTCCATTGTATAGGTATATTGGGAGAGAAAACAATATATTCTAGGAAAGGAAATGTTTGTCCACATTAGCCATAGACATCTGCAATTTATGCAGACTCAAGTCCAGTTGCATAATGACTACCACTAGATGTGGTCCATGTAACTTCAATAGTGCCCTTTAAACATCAAATACAAAAAAGGGCAATACTAATCAAATTGCATGCTCCCTCAATGGACCTCCATTTGTGGCATTGACCACAATCCTCAATCCTTGTGAACACAAAACCTTAAGAATGGCCCCAATTGTATGGCAACAATCTTGATTTTGTTGCTATATATCATACACCAATCATAATAAACAAGTTTTGGAATTTCACCTCCAAGATTAACCTTTGTGCCATTTGGAACATCTCTATGTTCCTTTAAGTGACCATGAGAAGATCGTTTAGAAGACACACTACAATTGGGTGGCATGACACTCTAGTGTGGAAAACACAATGGCATTGTTATAAAATTACTTCCACTCGCTAAACCTTCAATAGGGTGTTAGCAGTGATATAAGATGGTGCAATGCATATGTCATTGCCTAACATGCAATTAAAAACAAGGATTGCACACTCTTATGCCCTCTCTTGATAAGTCTTAGGAGGTCTCTAAGGACATTAAGTTAGTAGTGTCCACAACCAAACATGGCCACAATTGTATTTTTGTGGTTATTGATCAGATTTCTTAGATGGCAATGTTGGAACCTTGTAATGTGAGAGTCATGACAAAAAACACTATTAAACTTTTCTTCAAGCATGTTTAGGTTCATTTCGGGTAATCAAAGACCATTGTTTATAATAAAGACAATAGGTCCTTCGGTATCTTTTGGTCCAACCTTTAGTCCTTGTTGGATGCTAAGTCGACCAAATCAATTGTCTTCAATCCTCACATGAGTGAATAGGTGTAACACCCCAGTTTTGACCCCTAATGCAATGATGCAAATTTTGTTAATAAAAATGCCTGAAGGCTAAACAATTTGTATTATGCAAATTATTAATATAAAATACAACTGGCTATGGCTGAGGCAAACGCTGAAGACAATGGGGTACTATGAATTCACTGGTTGGGAAGAAAAAGGGGCTTGTGGATAGCCTAAGGGGGTTATAATATGACCCATGTTGTGACCTTAAGCCTAAAAAGTACTTTAACGATACCTTAATCCGTTATATCTTTGATAATTTGAACCTTATGATTAATCCCTGAAAGTTAATGAAGGATTAAGTGGCTTATGCTAAGGGACGTGAGTCTTGGGGGGAGAGACCACGTGGGCAATAGCATCCATTTAAAAAGAGTTGGATGCACTCTCTCAGTGGGGAAGATGGACACAAACTCTTTCACACTCTCAAAGTCTTTGGCTTACCTAGACATAGGGGAAGTCTATTGCTTGGGGAAAATTTGTCAAAAAAATGTTTTGCTTGGTTGGGTGTGGGTTTTGTACTGAAATTTGATGCTAATGAATTGTTGGGAGTTAACTACCATGTCGAACAATGATTTGTTGCCAGTGAATTTACGAACTATTGATGAACCTTCCTTGAAGATAATTTTGGGCATTGTTTGATAGTGGTGGCCTAGTGTAAGGTATTAAATTGTTTTGCTCGGGGATAGATACTGAAGAAGGATTACGTTGTTGGTTTGGATTTGGTTGATGGGCATTGTTTCACAGTGGTGGCCTAGTGTAAGGTATTTCATTGTTTTGCTCTGGGATAGATACCAAGGATGGAATTACACTGCTTGGTTTGGAACTGGTTGATGGGCATTGATTGACAATGGTGGCCTAGTGTAAGGTATTCCAATGTTTTGCTCTGGGACAAATATTGAGGAAGGGATTAAATTGTTTGGTTTGAAACTGGTTGATGGGCATTGTATGACAATGGTGGCCTAGTGTAAGGTATTCCATTGTTTTGCTTTGGAATATATATTGGGGAAGGGATGAAAATCCATACCATTGGAGTGCAATTGTTGAGTGTCAAACTCTGAGAGATATCACAATGGCGAATTACACTGTGCACTTTGTCCACTTCCCTTTTCCCATCAACCTTGTGCATTCTCCTGGTGGATTCATAGTCTCAGCTCCGGGGTGGCACCTTGCTGAGAGATTTATGAGGAAGACAAACTATGGTTGGGTGGAGCATGCCTCACATGTAGCCAGTTGCTCAAGTTGCTAAATATTCAGGTAAGTGTTTTACTTTGTAGCAATAATTTTATTATTGTGTATGATTAATGTTGTGTATAATGAATGAAATTATTCATGAAGGAATTGCATTATTGTTGCATTGAGATCCTCCACATAAATATTACGTTTAAGTATTCTGTTCTAAATAAGAATGAGTTATTTTTTATTGTACAACTAATGTATGGAAGGAATTGCTAGAGAGTTGGGCTATGGATTGTGCATGGATGCCATCTTCAAGTTTTTGCATGAAAATTTTGAATTATACTTGTTTTGAACATGAAGCTTATGTTTTGGATATTCACATTGAATCCTGTAAATCTGTCCATGGGCATTCCTATGCCTAAATAATTGTAGATGAATAATATATATAGGAGTTATACCCATTGAATACATTTTTCATGGAAATCCCTCAATCCATGTTAATGGATTTGTTTTTAGGAAAAATTGTATAAAGTGTTGTGAATTGTTCTTGTTGGGACCATTCATTCACCCTGTAAATTATTGCCATGATAACGTTATTTGTTATTTTCTTTGTAAGAATGTTGGATGTTTATTTGTGGTAGGAAGCCTTGCCCAAGCTGTCTATGGAAGTTAAACTCGGGTTAGTGTGCCTTAAGTTTTAAATGCTAAAATCCTGAAGCTGGATGGTTGGTTGCTGAGTGCATTTATAATGGCTTGAGTTCTAGCTTCCAAATTGAAGGCAACTGATTGTATGAATTGTTTAATAGTTCAATTTCCATGTCTTAGCATGTTCTTCTATAAGGAATTTGGCTCATTTTTCCAAGTGGAGAGCTAGAAAATGCCTTCCATATTTATATAAATTTGGAGCATGCATGTGCTAGCACCCTACAGAGTCCATGGCAGGTGGAAAATTGTTGGGTGTGAGTAGTGTCGTAATGGGTATGTTACAATAAGGGGAGGTTAGTCAATGGGATTATTGTACACATCCTCGTGGCGTACAGCTGAAACATCTATTTACATGGGATGAAATCCTTCATTATGTCCAACACAACTACAATAAAGCTATTCATAGTTCTATTGTACATATCCTCGTGGCGTACAGCTGAAACATCTATTTACATGGGATGAAATCCTTCATTATGTCCAACACAACTACAATAGAGCTATTCATAGTTCTATTGAGCATATCCCTTTTCAAGTTTGCCTAGAGTTCTAGCCATTGGTACCAATTGATGTAGCTTTTCCTGTTGCAATAGCATAGGAAGATACTTCTCATGCTCATACAACATTGCTAAATTTGTTGAACAAATACAACACATCTAGCAACAAGTGTATGATATTTTGCAAAAAAAATCCAAGTATAAGCAACACCATGATCAACGTTGGGTTCCACACCTATATAAGGGTGGTGATAAAGTGTGGTTGCAATTGCAAAAAGGAATGATTTATAGGGCCCCACAGGGAACTTAGACCGCTATGCTACCAGCCTTAGACCATCACTAATGCAATGAATGAGAATACTTTTGAACTTAACCTACCACCTTACCTTGGTTTACACCTTGTTTTGAATGTGGAGTTGCCTCGGTCATGATTCCCACCCTTGACGGACACATCAAAGGTGACATAGCAACTAACCACTACAACCTAAACCCTAATTGCATCAAACAAGCTACAATAGACAAGATTATGAAAGCCAAGATGAAGAGCACCGACTAGCAAAATATACAACTTGGGTTATCAGACCAGGGCAGATTCTTCACCAAGGCAAGTGGGTCATCGCGACTCAAATCTAATAGAAGTTTCTCCTTTTGAGGACTTAATGCAATAGGGATCATTGATCCTTAAGGAAGAACAACTTATTTAGGTGGTCATCCAAATATTTCATTATCTTAGAGATGGTCTTGAATTGTGCCAGTTTTGCAGTTCTTGACTAATGCCCTTTTCAGGCCCTTCCTACGCGTTTTTGACAATTTCATGGGACAGAATTGCAATGGAGGGCTTCACTTGCCAAACTTGAGAGATTGCATAAGCTTTATAAGAATCCAAAGAGCCCCCCAAAACAGAGTTCATCTGCAAAAATTGTGGCCACTAAAGTTGATATTCCAACTAGGTTCCTCAAGCACTGCATTCTTTTTGCCATCTCAACCCCCTAGGGGTAGGGTTTTTGGATCTTAGGGTTTTTACCTCTTACAATTTTTGACTTTATGATAAAAATAGTCTTAGCCTCTTGTTATGGGATTTGTTGCAAATGGACATAGCAAACATATATCTTCTTAGAGATAGCTACCACCATTTTAGCCATTGTATATGCACAATGTTTTTACCATTTTTTGGATAATAGAATTTGGTTGACTAAATCTTGTGTTCTTTCTCCAATATTGTGTGTGGTCTTTTTGCAATGTTGTTTGTTCTTTTATTTCATTCTCAATATGTTGTGGATCACATCTTCTGTTGAAATTTAACATGTGTATGATATTTTTAAAATTTACAGACTATAAGAGAGATAGGACTTGAGATTTTAACAACAGTAGAACATATACAACAGCGAAACAATCATCCACACAATTGAACACACGATTTTTCACAGGGAAACCTTTTAAGGACAAAAACCCCAAAGCATTAATAGTTCATCCTCTAATGAGATCACTGAGTTTGTACATGAGCAGAGATCAATTTGTTCACATAACTTTGAGATGAATGTAGATAAGAAAATCATCCAAGCTTTTACAACCTAAGTTCATTCAATCTGAGGAAGCCCTAGCGGGCTTACTATTCACTGCTACCACATGGACTGTGATTACTTGTTGCTGCCACGTGGATTGTTAGTAGCCTACTGATGCCTTCACAAGTTTCCATCATGGACTGGGAAAGGCATGTTGCCACCTCATCAAGGTCCGTTGTCACTATTGCCACCTCACTGAAGTCTGTTGTCACCTGCTGCCACTTCATTGAGGTATGTTATCATCCTTAATAGCTAACACATGGACTCCTGCTGTTGTAGAACAACCCTAATAAGGCTCAGGTGCAATGTGGAACATCCCTAGTAGGGCTTGAGGGTGTTGTAGTGTATGTAGGGCAGCCTTCATAGGGCTCAGATGCAAGTAGAACAGTCCTAGCAAGGCTCCGAGGTGTTGTAGCATACCCTAGCCACCTCACCACTCTCTTCTGCTACCACAGACTACCCCACCGTGACCCAAGGCAGCTCTGCTGCCGATGCCGTGAAGGAAGAAGAGGGAGAGACCAGCAGAAAACACCAACAGATAGCCACTGAAGTTCCTCAGTCCAAAAAGAGCTGCGATAAAGAAGAGGGAGAGAACAACAGATAAACACGTCTTGTTCTTTTGGTGAAGAGAGTGATTATCTTCAATTGATGATGAAATAATTTGAAATGCTTCTTTATTTATAGTGCATCAAACATAAGATGATTCCACACAATTGGGAGGTTGACCTTAGGGATTTCGTTGTTTTCATCTTTGACCATTGACTTTTAATCTTTTGTGGTCCATTAGTCTTTTAGTCTTTGTCTTTGAGGTACTTGCTCCTTCATTTGATGGTCACTTGGACCAATACAAGTTGTGTTAGGGTTACTTGGTCTTTCGAGTGATTTTGTGACCACAACAAGTCATCTCAAGAGTTCCACAAGGTCCCCATGGTCCATTCATGCCCACTCAAAGTGCATCTTCATAAATAAGGAGGATTATTAAATTCTTTATCTTGATCTCCTCGTTGCCACCAAGATCAAGTGTTAGGTCTCTCAACCAGGGGTAGCTAGTCCCTGGAGAAGATCTCATAGCTCATAGATCAAGGAGAGGAGTGCATCACTTGCCCAGGCCCAGTCTAGGGCTTATGGTGATGATCCGAGGTGCCTCAGCCCCAGGCTGCATCAGATGACTCCATGTTGATTACTTGGTAACTGACCAAGTGCCTCCATTCTCCCAGAGAATGGCCCTCAGCCCCAGGCTGAGGTCCCAGTCCTAGACTGGGTTAATTTCCTGGTAATTGACCAGGTGCCTCCATTCTCCCAAAGAATGACTCTCGATGCCTCCATTCTCCCAGAGAAAAACTCTCAATGCTGCTTAGGAAAAATCAACATCTTCAACAAACAAGACTGCATTCACAAGCCATTAATCTTCACAAAATTACAAGCATAGAAGACACTTTCTTGTTCTTTAAGAGGGGAGCCAGCACTATAGCAAGGTCCAGTAGTGAAAATAAGTTGGCAAGATATTTAAAAAATGGAGCAGCAAAAATCATAAAAGTTGCATAAAAGATTGTACAGTATCGTGCAGTTTAAGATCGGCCAGGAATGTAGAATCGGAGTTGCATAGACTAATGGAGAGTGAACTTTATGACCAATTACGACATTGCACCTCATTACAGGAGATCTTCTATTTCAATTATGCCCAGTTCCTAGAATCTTATCAAGCGCCAGATCCATACATGCATGATGAACATGTTAAGCCCTTTCATACATTATGCACTTAATATTGGTCAAAAGTATATGGGGAATTTGGAAATCACACATTTTATCAAATTCAAGAAATAATAGCTTACACCAGGCTGCTAAAACATGGACAGAAATTCGCATAAGCTTACCATACAGACAGATCTTTATTGTTTTTTAAGTTATTCAATTTAGCATCACCAATATTCCTCGGAGAAAAAGCCATCCATCCTTTGAACTGATGGAAATGGCTAGTATCCTTGACAATAATTTTGTATCTAATAAATTCAGAGCTAAATTTGGTGGTAGAGTGGCTGCCGCTAATTATTATGGTGTGTCAACAAAGAATGTATTAGAAAGCTCAAAAGAAATCGCCAACTTCTGCCTTTGGTGGCCTTAGAATATGCCCCTGCTCTTCCTCCATATTATGCGGGAGAGATCTCAGTTTGGCATATGTCCTGTGTCCTTGACCTGTCCAGAGTAGCCATTCAACTTTGCATGCAGTCTCTGCATTTCTACAGGTGCCATCTGTCTCCTATGAAGAAATTATACACTTATTTCATGGAAATGGCTATCCAGCTAGGAGAAGAGCACTGCACAGTGTACGAGGACGTGGTGCATCCATGCTTGTTGGACCAACTCCCATCTATTTGTACTGTGCTCTGCTGCCAGCTACCGTTAATATCGACCTCAATCCATCCTGGCTTGTTTTATACTATCCTGTCTTACCATTTTCTGTACCTTTTCAATGTCCTCCGGCATGCCAGCTGTTGCATGCCTATTTATAGCAGCAAATGAAGTACAGAATGTTTTGGGTTCAAAACAAAATGGCATTTTGAGCTTATTCTCCTATCTCAATGTTGGAATGAGTTCTAAAAGAACAAAGATACGAAAGCAAAACACATACGGTACCATTGCATTCAACTAGCATTTTGTTCATAAAGTGTTGTGCCCATTGTTGCATGGAACTGTCGTGCTCAGTTGCATGGGTACTCGCATCCCCCCCCAGCCATATCTAAATCCTGAAAATCTCCTCCTTTATAAACCTGAGCTAGACATATCCATGCAAATACAGGCTTTTCCTTATCCAGGCACCGAGCAAANGCATACCCCCCCAGCCATATCTAAATCCTGAAAATCTCCTCCTTTATAAACCTGAGCTAGACATATCCATGCAAATACAGGCTTTTCCTTATCCAGGCACCGAGCAAAGGCCAGCAGGTCAGCTATGCAGCAATGGCATTCCATCATCATAAGTGTGTGACGTTATTGATTCATGGGATTAATATGTTGATAATATCTTTATTATTCTTTCATTCAATGTCACCAAAATCCCCACAAGAACACCGGTCATTCTTGAAATGATGAAAATGTTTGGTATCTGTCACAGCAGTTTGTCATGCAACAATCTTAGAGATGAACTTGGTGGCAGAGTGGCAGTTAGCACAAACCCGAATGTTCTTCACTAATCGAATATGTATCTTACGGAACCTCTTCATAAGTCCAAACACAATCACCCACTTCACACTACGGTGTCCAAGAGCTCCTT
The DNA here is from genome assembly GCA_001517045.1 of Pseudotsuga menziesii. NCBI lineage: Eukaryota > Viridiplantae > Streptophyta > Pinopsida > Pinales > Pinaceae > Pseudotsuga > Pseudotsuga menziesii. Next base: position 374,205 of record LPNX011166205.1, read on the forward strand.
CTTCTCTTCCTCTGAATCATGTCAAACAAATCTCATGTTGGGTATATACCCTAGTAATCTTCATCTGCCCAGACAAAGTATTTGACTTTGCATAGACTTCTTGTATTTGTGGGTGTGATTAGTCCCCTACAAGGAAAGTATGCACAATCTTATTCACCTCAATCCAGCTATATCCTGGCTCTTTTTTCACCATCCTGTCCCGTGTCATTTTTCGCACCCTTTTAATGTCATCCCACCTGCCAGCGGCTGCATAAATATTTGACAGTAGGATATAAGCTGCAGAATTTTTTGGGTCCAATTGAAAAAGGTGTTCTGCAGCCCATTCTCCTAACTCAATATTGGTATAGATTCTACAAGAACCAAGCAAAGACCTCCATATGTTAGCATTGGGTTCTACTGGCATATTCTGGATTAAATCTTTTGCCTCATCCAGATGCCCAGCACGGCCAAGTATGTCGACCATGCAACAATAGTGTTCTATCATTGGCATGATGTGATAATATTGACTCATGCTATCAAAGTATCGCAAGCCATCCTCCACCATACCTGCATGGCCGCACGCAGATAGAATACCAATGAAGGTAACATCATCTGGGTTCACACCAGAGAGTTGCATTCTTTCAAAGAGTTCGACAGCCTGCTTGCCGTAGCCATGTATAGCATATCCTGCAATCATTGCATTCCATGAGACTGTATTTTTTTCAGGCATCCTTTCAAACACTTTATATGCATTCTCTATGTTCCCACACTTGGCATACATATCTACAAGGGCACTCCCAACAAAAACATCAGACTGGAAACCACTTTTAGTTATGCGTTCATGGACCTCCTTCCCATGATCCAGAGCTGCCAAATTAGCACATGCCGAAAGAATGCTGGCAAATATGTCTGAGTTTGGCTTCACACTTGTAAGTTGCATTTGTCTAAAACTATTTAGGGCCCCATCAAAATGTCCATTCTGTGTAAATACTGCAATCATTGCACTCCATGAGACCAAATTTCGATTAGGCAGTTTGTCAAATACATCCCGTGCATCCTTTATACTCCCACATTTGCCATACATGTCTACAAGGGCACTGCCCACGAAGACGTTAATTCCATATCCAGTTTTAATAATTTCTTCATGGATTTTCTTTCCCCGAGTGAGATTTTGCAAATCAGCACAGGCTTTAAGAACACTGGCAAATGTATATTGATCTGGTCGGATGCCTTTCCATAGCATTTGATCAAAAAGTTCGAGGGCCTCCTCACTCAGCCCATTCTGCACATATCCTGCAATCATCCCACTCCACGAGCCAACATCTTGTTCAGGCATTTTCTGAAAGAGCTTCACAGCCTCTTCAACATACCCATTTTGTGAATACGCTGCAATCATGGTATTCCATATCACCACATCCCGGTCAGTTATTTTATCAAACATTTGGAGGGCATTTTGTAAGCTTCCACATTTGCTATACATATGTAAAAGGGCACTCTGTAAAAATACGTCAGACTGAAATCCACTGGTAATTACTTCTCTATGGATTTCCTTGCCGTTTCCAACTGCTGACAAGCTTGTAAATGCTGGCAAAACACTGCCCAAAGTCAACTCATCTAAGCAAATTCCTGATTTTCGCATTTCACAAAACAATGCCAAAGCCTCCTCGGCCTGACCACTCTGCGCATACCCTGCAATAATTGAATTCCACGTAACTACATTCCGTTGGGGCATTTCGTCAAATACATTGCGCGCATCCTGTATACTCCCACATTTAACATACATATCGACAAGGGCACTCCCCACAAAGACAACGGACTGCAATCTACCCTTATTAACCTCACAATGGACATCCTTCCCGTGCTTGAGCTTTCCCAAATCAGCACATGCTGGGAGCACGCTGGTGAAAGTGAACTGATTTTGCCGTATTCCTTTTTCCTGCATCTGATAAAACAATTCCAAGGCCTCCTTACTCCTCCCATTCTCCGCATATCCAGCTATCATCAGATTCCATGACACCACATCCCTTTTAGGCATATTCTCAAACAAATCCAGAGCCTTATCCAAACCCCCATTTTCTGTATATCCTGCAATCATTGCATTCCATGAAACCACATTTCGTTCTGGCATTTTGTCAAACACATTGCGCGCATCCTCCAAACTCTGGCATTTAACATACATGTCAACAAGCGCAGTCCCTATGAAGACATTATCTTGGAATGTGTTGCTCTTAATTATTTCTCTATGAACCTCTCTACCACATTTAAGGTCTGCCATGAGCCCGCATGCTCTGAGAACGCTGGGAATCATAAACTCATCCGGCTGGATGCCTCTTTGTTTCATATGGTAATACAGTATCCAGGCCTCCTCGCCATGGCCTTCCCTGGCATAAGCTGCGATCATGATAGAGAATGACACAGTATTGGGTTCAGAAATTTCATCAAGGACTGCGCGCGCATGCAAGAGACTCCCACACTTAGCATACATGTTTACAAGTCTGTTATGCAATGGGACACGAGGAAATTTGAATCCAGTGAGAATGATGTGGGCGTGGACTAGTTTGGCCTCTGGCAGGGCCCTGTAATCGACGCAGGCCTGCAAGAGAGAATCGTAGGCAGAAGAGTCTATGGAAACTCGTTGGGAATCCATGCGATACAGAGTCTCCAGAGCCTCTCTGAGGCGGCCCTGATTACATAGTGTTGTAAGATCCTCCTCGCTCGCGTCCATGGCCTTGTCTTGTATGGTGCGAAGAGCAGCGCTGGTTCCCCATCTCCTTGGATTGTGAAGTGTAAGAACGGACTTTAGAAATGCCGACATGCTGTTGTTGTGAATCCCTGAAGTTGCCATGTGCATTACAGCTGCATATTAAATTGGAGCAGTCCCGGTTGCGAGCTGCTATGGTTTATGTATCTGGGAGATGTCTTGATTTTCTGCATTGCTTGTTTGTGCTCAATCATTCTTTGCGTCATACATCATGTAAATGCCTAGGTGGTGCCTTTGGGTTTTTTGTTGTTGGTGAATTATGCAGATTGCTGTTTGTGTGGGTGATAACTAAATAACATGATATAGGTTATTTTATGATGTGGCCTGAGTACATTGGATCTTAACATTTCAATATGTTTGAGATTAAGTGCATTTTGGGTGTATCATCTTCTTAAATATTTCAAAGAAAAATAATAATAATAAATATATCAACTATATTTTAAATAATTTAATCATTATAATTTATAAATTTTAATTTTCTTTATATTTATTTTGTTGAAGATTTATTTTTTTAAACATTTATTAAATAATTTATTTGTATTCATTTCATGATAAATATGATTGAAGGATATATCAGAAAAGGATTTGTGTTTGTAATCTGGTACACAACGACTTCAACATAAAATCTGGATACTTGAGCTACCAGAACTTTAATGTGGAATGATTTTGGAGTCTCTAAATATTTGTATAGCAACAATTTAAATATGATAAGCAAATTTTAATAAACCTCACAATGCCAATAATTCTATACAAATGTTGGTACCAAACCCAAATCCCAACCAAAAATGAAATTTGTGAGATTCGCAGAATTTTAGAAGCATTCCATCCCCACATTGTCTCGATTGGGCAACTCCATTAAAAAAAAAAACAATGGTATCTAACCTAAGCTTAGGCAGATTCATAATTATGCAACTGTTTAGTTTCTCATCTTTAAAATATTCTTTATATAGTCTAAATTATGTAGCATATCATTGTCATTTGTTTCTTGTTATAAAAAATAGTTGTATTTCTGGAATGCCAAATTCTCCAGCATATAAAGATTGGCATTTAAGACATTAATGGATTTTATTGATCCATTTTTCTTGATAGAGGTTGTATAATGAATTTCAAAAGACATTAAAAACTTAAATTCTCTTTAAAGGTAGGTGATGAAATTAATCAAAAATAATTTTATAACTTGCTTTAAAGCCCGCTTTTAAGAAGGTTGGGAAGAGGAACAAAATCTTTGATAAAAGATTCAATTGTAAATCATTCTAGGGTTACAGGATTAGATTAATAAAAGTCTTCCAAAATAATTTCATATCTCTTATAAGAGATTCAATCATTTTAAGAGGGTTGGGAAGATGAACAATATCTTTGATAAGAGATTCAGTGGTAAATCATTCTAGGGTTACAAGGTTAGATTGATAAAAGTCTTTTCTTCTCTTTTGCTAGTACTTATTATAGATCAAAGTTCATTCTTAGCACATTTGAAGAAGTATCCTAATTTCAAGTTAGGAGGCACTTCATTAGATTGGTAAGACAAAACAAATAATAAAGGAGCTTATGACCTTGATGAAAGATTATGTGTTTTGTTGGAGGGTGTGGAGGTAGTCTCATTTTTTCCTACTTCCATTATGGTAGCTCGTCTTATGTTAAGAGGTTAACTTCATGATTGTGAGCTTATGCCTTCATTCCCAAAGTTCTCAACCCAAAAGAAAGAAGTGATTTCTACACTAGATGTCACCCTACCACCCAAAAGCATGTGATCTCGATCTCTAGCAAGCAAGTATTCCTCAACAACCATTGGATTTTCACTCCCTCAAGATGATCTATATGTAGAGTTTAATGTGGAATAGGGAGTTGGTCCCCTTTATCTCACTAGACGAACAATGACCCTCCCCTTTACTGAATTATCCTTTATCACAATAAGTTTGTGTCACATTCCCTCTCATTATTCTTTCTCGCATCCCATTTGTGACTCTTTGTTGCTTTATGCTACCATTTATACTACCTGATTACATAATGCCCAACCTTCTCCTTATTTTACTTAATTTTAACCTTACCTTATGTCAAATCGCTTCAACCCTCAGTAATGGACCACGTTGCTTGCTACTCAATCTACCATTAGATATTTAAAGAAGGTTCACACATGTATGGTTCATATTTAATGGAAGTATCCTCCCTCAAGTTCAACATGTATAACTCCACTAAGAAGCCTAAAGTTTAAAAAATGTAGCTTGAAACCAAATTCATTGAAATTAATAAAGTAAAGAAGCATTTGTAAGTGAAAGTTGCCAAAGGTTTAGGATTTCCCCTGTACCTTCATTGTGTGAAATCCTTCATTGTGTGAAATCCTTGAGAGAATTACTTACCACATAAAGCTCCCTCCCTCCACAAATAATGTTTGGAGATAACTCCAACCACCAACTAGAAGAAGACTCCCCTGAGTAACCAAAAGTCATTCTAATTTTTTTTAAATGATTTAATTTATTTAAGATTATTATCCTTTGGAAAAACATTTATGTAAAAAAAAGTGTATTTAGTAATCCTATGTTAAAAATAGTTATGAAAAATGGGTGGGTGGGTGGTTTATGAAGAATTGTGTGTATTGTATTGGTTTTGAGGGGTAAATTTTTAGGTTGATGTAATATTATTATAATGTAATATAGTAGGGTAAAGCCAACACTTAATGGAAGATTAATTGATTTTTAAAAGACTTGTCCTCACTCAAGTTATTCATACATAATAGGAAATTTACAATAACCAATGTATTTAATAGAGACATAACTCAAAGTAATTAAACCTATTGAGTTAGTTTAACTGATTGTCATCAATGTTGTAGAGTATTTGGATAGTTTCACATCAACAAAAGTTAGGTTCGAATCCCCTTAAGTTAGGTGCACTAGTTTACACTAACAAAGTTACTAATATGACATCCAAAAATGTGGGGAAACATCCCTTGGGTTTCCTCATGAGGTTATCCTTGGAAACAAAAAACTCGAAGTAATCAATAAATAATTGATTGCTAAGAATACATCATAAGCAACTAATATGTAATTAAACATTTGTCACAATTACGTAGGCATAGGTGCAATTAGACTCAATTGCCAATTCTACTTACTCAAGTGATATATATATCTATGTGATGAAGAACTTACTCTCGACTCATACACCATTTTGCTTAACAACTATTGACAACCCTGATAACAACTCTTCGTGACATTGATAACTAGATTGTTCACTAGTACTTTTTACTCTATAACTTTACTTGACACAATTAACCATTCTTGGTTAATTCTACTACCAATTCTATGTTCATTATTCTCTAAGCATTTGGTCCATTGCATATCATTTCAAGTCTTTTGTAGAATTTAAATAGAACATTTATAAAACAATCCATTTGTAACAATGTTACAAAATCAATAGGCTGTAGCTCAAGTGGTTGTGAGGAAAAATGTTGAAGCTATTGACATGTCCTTATGCCCTAAAGAAATTGGGTTTACCCTCAGTACCATACTTAGAATGAGGATCAAAAGTGCATGGGAGGTTTCCCTTGAATTATGTTACCTGGAAAAGGAAAAAAAACATAATTTTACAAAAATCATTTAAGATTTACTTTGGTTGTTATGACAATAATGACAGTATTAAGGGAGATCCACCTCCTAAATGCACTTGCATGTACACATCATAATTGTTAATCTTTTGCTTATCCATCACTTATCCATATACAAGTTTTATGCAAACAATTTCATATATTTTATATTTTTTTTCTTTTTCTTTTGGGGTTAGCAATTTTATTTCTAGCATTCATGTATATAGAATTCCTCATTGGATGTTGACTTGCATCATCCTCCCTTTGCTTTAAAATCTTTGAAGCTTTGGTTCAGATTCAATAAGTTACAAGAATATTTTAAGGGATTTGAGTCCAAAAATACCACCCAAATTGAGTCCAAATAGGTTCAAAGTCAAGTTTCCCTAATTTTTACACTTTTTGTCATTTTTACCAATGTTGGGTGGGAATTAGAGTTTCCCTTGTCATTTTTTAAGTTGCAATCAATCCTTCATGAATATAGTGTCCATTTTAGAGATGAATTAGCATCAAGTTGTCACCAGTTCATTGAATAATGTGACAAGTTAGGACAAAATAACGCCAAATTTTAGTCACTCTTAGTGTTTAGGATTTGGGGTTAAAATGAATAGTAGTAGTCTAAATATTAGACATTTTTTACTTTTTTGGTTTATTTTTTTGTTTTGTTTTTCACATAATACTGTAGAAATTTTAGATTAATTCTTGGAAAAACATATGATAGTTGTTAAATTTGCATAATATTGGTGCCCTTGGGGTAATTGAGGTTGTTGAATCTATCTATGCATTTAAAAACATGGATTGGGCACTTCAAAATTCAAATTTTGGAGAAAAATAATTAGTCGAATTTCGATAAAAAAAAATCACCAAAGTCCAAAACGTCTAATAATTAAACTACTCCAAATGAATATATGTTGCTGATAACTATAAATTATCCATGTACAATTATTGATACAATTTTAATATGCACATATTATGCTCTTTCACACATGTTTGAGGAATTAAAAATCATTGTATGTAAGATATTATTTAAAAGTGAGAAATAACTTCAAAGGACGTAGATTATGAATAATTGGGGCATTGCATGTTGTGAAAGAGCGCTGCTATTAGAGGATTACTATATGTGTGATGCCCAAAAATATCAAGGGAGTGGAGCAATTAGTGATTGAGAGAGGCACCGGGACCTGTGAAGGGTTGAGCTTTAGTGATTAGATTTGCTTCATGGCAAAGACACGTTGCTTTAGTTGATTATGCTTGTAAGGCGCAGTTTGAATTAGTGATTGATTGTTTGTTTTGTTTAAACTGTGTTTTTAGCGTTGATGTATGGATTTCGCGTTAGGTCTCAAAGAGTGACCAGCTAAAGGGACCTTCCAAATTACTCTATGGAATTACAAATTGTAGATGTTGATGGAGGGGATGGAACTATGGAGCATGGTTGAAGCGAAGCCCAAAATACTCATTGATTCCTAGGATTTGATCCAGTATGAGAAGAAAAGAGCCAAGGCAAAAGAATCATTTTCAATTATATGAAGGACCATTTGGTCCTCATAATGTGGGGAAGTCTACAAAAGAAATGTATGAGGCATTGGCCTTATTGTATCAAAGTGTGAATAAGCCTTGGAAGCTACTACTCAAGAACAAACTTATTCATACACATACAAGCACTACAAACATTGTATCTAGCAATTGGGGAACATACACAAATTCCGCCCAAATTGGCATGGGCATTAACAATACATAAATCTCAAAGAAAGACATTATGAATGAAGCAAGATACATTTGTAACTATGGAGGAGATGGAAATATGGAGCATGGTTGAAGCGAAGCCCAAAATACTCATTGATTCCTAGGATTTTATCCAGTATCTGAAGAAAGTAGCCAAGGCAAAATTAATTATTTTGGATTATATGAATGACCATTTGATCCTCATAATGTGGGAAACTCTACAAAAAAAATGTGGTGTGCACTGACCTCCTTGTATCAAAGTGTGAAGTCTTGGAAGCTACTACTCAAAAACAAACTCATTTATACACATATGAGCACTACAAACATTGTATCTAGCAATTGGGGAAAATACACAAATTCCACTCAAATTGGCATGGGCATTAACAATACATAAATCTCAAAGAAAGACATTACGAATGAAACAATAAACATTTGTAACATTGAACTACATGATTTTACCTGCATGACAATATCAAGAATTTAATGCATGAAAGACGATGCATCTAACCAACTTTAATTAAAAATTATGCAAGAATGAATGCCCTTTAAAATGCTCTTGTAAAATGATGAAATCAAAAAGAGGCATCACTTCATGCTAAGCATTTTCCTACATTTCTCATTCGACAATTTCCAAATTTATAATGGTTCATGTTTGTGGTAAAGCAACATTGTATATGCTAGTTTGCTTTCAAATTCACAAATGATAAAAATGCCTCTCCTTCACATTAGATCTCTTCGTTTACTCCATTAAAATAATGTATATGGAAGTTAGATGCATGTGTTTCCTTATTTCTTAATAACAAAAATTTATGTGTTTATTTATCTTTTACTTAAGAAAAAAAATGCACTTCAATGTTTTCAACAATGTGAAAAATATGTTGTAGATGTTATAGGTTCAATATGAATACACATCCCATTCAATCACATTCACAAGTATTGATTTTTTATTATTATCTCTACTTTATGCATTTTTACAACTTTCAGATAAATGTACATTGTCTTATATTCTTTAAACGTTATATATTAAAAGCAAACATTATCTTATTAATCCCTTAGTCCCTGCCTTCAAATTAGCCAGAACTCTTGCAATCGACTTGTTGTTTTTCTATTAAAATGACACAAAATTCAATGCTTTTATTTATGATATAGCCTATGCTTTTATGGCAATCCTTATTTACTGGACAGACTTTCCCTCAGGAGGGGAGCTGTCAAATGGGTACTGTTGGATCTTTCATCCGACAGTGCTAATTTGACAGGCTCCCCTCCCGAGGGAAAGTCTGTCCAGTATATAAGGCGCTCCATGCTTTTATTATCTTCTTAACTAATTATTGTATAACATATGCTTTTATTTCTCTTTAACTATACGTAGTTTGTGGCTTTACCATTATAATGGACTTAACGCCAATTGTATATTAATAAAAACAAACTAATTTGTTTATATTTTCAAAAACACCAAATCTTAAACACATTACAATAATATCTATTTACAAGAACACCAAATACAAATTGCTAGTAGTCCTTATTTTAATCCATCTCTACACAAACTTGAGCATAATAATACATGCATTTCTTCCACCTTTATGCTATAAGATGAAAAATGTTGTTACATAAAAGAGATATTGTTATATATAATATGTTGTTACATAAAAGAGATGTTGTTATATATAACGTCATTGAATGATAAAAGTGGCGTAGATGTTAATAAAAGGTACTAAATTATTCGAAATAGATTAATATATAATTTGTCATCTATTTTGCTATTTTAAAGGCTAAACAATTGGATGAATTGGTTTATAGGGCCCATTTTAGGGACAAGTTTCATTTTGTAAATTTTGGGTCCAAAGCCTTCCAGGACTTGTTTGAGGGTCTAAACAATGCTTTTTGGGGTCAAAAGTTCATTGCCTATGCAATGGCCCTCAACACAATTATACACGAGAACTTTCCAACAATCCAAGAATTGCCTCAAATGGACTTTATATGCAAAAATTATGCCTCCTTCAAGTTGACCTATGCATTTGACAACAATGGTACCGAGTGGATTCCACGTCAACTCTCATTTCGTCACATGTGGATCTAGTCAAATGTGTACTTTCAAGAAAAATCTAGAAGGTCCAAAAAAACTAACCCTAATCGGGAGTTGAGGTATGCAAAACCCATAAAAGTAACACTAGATTACTATCGGACTATGTTAAATACCAGTCTGTTAGGAGAAGAAGGGGTTCCATTATTTTGATGTTAATGTATTGTTCCATAGTTGAGCAACAACACATGAGTGGATATTAGAGTAGAACATAGGAGATAAGAGACCCTGTAATAGCCATTCTGGTCGCAGAGTCATAGGTAACTCCCCAAAGAGTTCATTTCATTTATATTTGCATTCTACATAAAAGAGCAAGGCATAGTCCTCAATTATGGTTGGGTTTTTCCCCACGTTAGGTTTTCCTTGGGTATATTTGTGTTATTGTGTGGATTGTATATTTCTTTGCTCTAGTTATTCTTATTTCAATTCCAATTTATTTGGCATTCAATGGCAATAAGCTAATAAAAAAATTTAAGTTGTAAGATTCATTGTGATGAATTGTTCCAGTGGAATATCCACGACATTTTACAGATCACTAAAAGTAGTCTTTTAAGATAAACCTAAAGATAAAGAGGCTTTTGAAATATATATTCATAATGATAGTTGTTTAAATCATTATAATAATCTAAATAATTGTATATGTAAATCCTATATTCAATGTTATAGTACATGACTAATTAAGAGTTGTTATATAGATAATTGTATGAGCAATATTTACTTTCAATGTGAAAATATGTGAAGGTGATGATAACTTTGATTCCAGATTTATTGAATGTATATAAAAAAAAACTATTGATTTTATTTCATCTTAATTTTTTTTATATATAAAAGTTGAGTTTTGCATTAATTAAGATAAAATTTATCCCAAATAATAGAGATGTGTTTGACATAAACTCAATGAATTCGATTAATAGGGAAGTATTAGTGTAAAACAAAACTATGATCATAAACTAACACTTGCAAACTTAATATTATAAATATCAATTAAACTCACAATTTCAAAAACTTTTGGTTGGAAAATACTTTTTATAACAAAATAAATTGAGGTTGGATCTAATCACCAAGCTTAATCATGAGGGGATTAAGAGATTCAAACATGTGACTTACCCTACTATGGAGGGAGAGATATCACATCTAGCTCATGATCAATCAAGTTAACCCTTGGGGCTTCATAGGGGGGTGACAATTTTTATAAGCTCTTTCAACATCTTATCAATTATTATTTGGAAATGGTTTCAATATACTTGTTCATGTTAAGAAATTAGAGTTTAGGGTGGCATCCTCTACATATTGGATGTCTGTTGCAGATTTGGGGCTTGTTGGAGTGCTTGCAAATGAATGGAAATCCTTTGTTGCAAGTTTATATCATCTTGAGATTAGATTGAATGATTGGGAAGATAGTTTATTTTGGTCTTGGAATAAAATAAATGGCCAAGTTAGTGTAAAGCAAGCTTATGAGGCTATTTCTTCTTCCTTTATTAATTGAGTGGGAAAATAGTGGTACAAGATGATTTGGAGATGGAAAATCCCTTTGAAGCTTAAATGTTTTACTTGGCCCTATCTGGAAACTTGTATCTAGACTTGGGACAAATTAATCAAAATAGGTATTGTGGGTCCCAATGTCTGTGTTTTTTTGTATCCAATGAAGAAACTGTAAATCATCTCTTAGTACATTGTGTTTTTGTAAAGAAATTTGAAAGGAGGTACTTGTTTGGCTTCAGATTTCTAGGAGTTGGTATTTTTCTTCTTTTGAAAGAAATTTGGAAGGGTGGATAAAAGAGGTTCCATAGTTCAAAGTTTCGTCTTCTTTTGTGAGTTGGGGCATTTGGAGATCAAGAAATGCTTTGGTTTTTGAAAATGTATCTCATAATGCTTTTGTAGTTAGTTTGAAAATTATGGGATATTTTTTCAAGGAATATTATAAGGAGCCAAGTCCTCATCTGTCTAGAATGTGTGAGGAACCTATTCTCTCATATGAGCTTTTAATTCGTTATTTTGATGGTGCTTCTAAATGTGGTTATTGCGGTGGAGGCATGTTGGTTAAATTATCCGGTAGTCATTATTTCCTTCTTTGGATGGGTTGTGGCCGTGCAAGCTCTAACACAAGAGCTAAGTCATTAACTCTTTGGGGTCTCCTCAAATTTACATTGGACAGAGGTCTTTTGTCCCTTCAGGTCTTAGGTGACTCAAGGGTGATAGTGGAGTGGGAAGTTGATAAAGCTTTGCTACAAGTTGTTGTATTGGAGCAGCGATGCTCAAGAATCCGATTTCTACAGTATTTTTTGTGTTAACTTTCACACATATTTATAGGGAACTTAACACTATGGTTGATAGACTATCAAAGAGAGTAGTGGGTTTTGCTAAAAGTCTTTTACATTTTGAGGAATCCAAGGACTTTTCTATGGTTTCTAAGGGCTCTTACTATGTATAGTAGGAACTCTTCAGAGATGGCATGTTGTAGCATCTCTCTTTTTGGATGGAAGACTTTAATATTTTATAAGTTTTTTAGTTGTGACAATTGTACTTATTTTAACAGACTAGATAGATCCAGTGTTGTTGGTGATAGTGTCTTGGAGGGAGGAACTTTTTGGATATGTGGTATTTGGCTATCTATTTATAGGGTGATAAAAGCATATTTGGCATTTTGATACATTATAACTTTGATTCTACATGAATATCAAGTTATAGGTTTTTTTTCTTTTGAAAAAAAGAAGTTAACCCTTGAGGCTAAAGAGTGGATAATACTGTTGGTAATAACTCCCGATTCGATATTCATTTCCAATGCAAATGCCTATATTTATACAAAGTACATGGCGGTTGGGTTTCACCTTCCGCTCAGCCTGTTTGGCTTCCTATCTAATCATATTC